>JAODKM010000075.1:13751168-13773127 GCA_026780845.1 Petrocephalus sullivani
ACAAATATCGGTCCGGAATATCGGTTATCGGACACATAAACATGCAAATAATTGGTATCGGTATCGGTAATAAAAAATCAATATCGGTCGATCACTATTCAAGACTTTCAACTTAACGGTATTCATTGCAGAATGATGCATGTACTTTACTTGAGGAAAAATTAGTTCTTTATTAGATTGCCTTACTAATTCATGTCGACCTTTCATGGCATAGCAGCCTTCAGAATAAGACCATTATGGTAATATTATCACCGATCCGTCTTGTGATATAGATATATAAGATCAAAATGCAGAGGTCAAAGCTTCTCTCATAGCTCGATGGTGCGGTCAATACCCGACTTAGACGTCGTTGACTGTGCAACAATGAATGATTTGCGTGGAACATTTGACAGAAGTATAATTTTAGAGATACTATTATTGACCCTATAGTTCCTATAGATCTATATCTGGAGCTGAATTTGATTATATATTGGATTCCAATTTAATATGAGACTCTGGATCAAGAAGATGGATATGGATGAATATATCTTATGCAATATGGACTGACCAATTATAAATGTCAGCTTCCTATAGAGGATGTACTTGGGTGGGTTATTAGGGCTGTTTAAGTAATGTGGGGTCATATTCAGGGCAGCGGGGTATTTAAGAACACAGTCCTGTCATTTAAATGCCAGGGGGTCAAATCCCAGGGGGTCAAATCCCAGGGGGTCGGTCGGCTGGCTGGATGGAAGCATGGTGGCCATAGTGAAGCTACTCAGCTGCACGAAAGTCACTTTGGACAAAGAATTCGGCCTAGTGATAAAAGAATGAGAGAGGGCAATGGCAGCAATAATCCCAGAGCACTCAGTCTCCATACGAGTTTCCTATTTGGAACCAACCGGTCTCACTCCACGGGCTAAAGAAAGCACCCTGCGAGGCGCTGATCATGACGGATGACTGTTACAAGCTCTCCCGGCAGCCGTGACATATTTATGTGGATCATGAGGGGAAGGGCCTATGTTATCATGCCCAGCAGATGTTATATAGGCCCCAGACAGGAGCAATCCTTCAGAGGGACTCTTCTGTAAATATTATGTGGCACGCAGCCCGAGAGAGATTTTCCTTCTTGGTGAGATTGGTGGCTAAAGTCCCTTTACATTTATATTCCTACTATACGTTCCAATCCTATATAAGACTATAGATGCGGGCATTCTCCTAAAGGTCGCCTCTTCTACATGTCTGTCGCATTGGTGGCATGACAGTCAAGGGCTGGAAGCTCTGTGACCCGCATGAAGCTGACAATTGCCTGCTTGAGTTCTAGGATGGAGTAATGGGTCTATTATCTAAGCTTAGGCGGGGAACCTTTGCTTTAAGGAAGCTGCTGTGCTTCTGTTGAACCTCGAAACCGGTGCCTACCGGGGTATTGGAGCACTGGCGAGGTACCTCTCCTTTCTGGTTTTACCGAAGCTCCGGCAGCCGGGGGCGATATGGTCTGCGACGGTGCGGCAATTTCCGCTGATACGCGGGCACCATGGTGCTGCACACCTTACACTGACACTCAGACACCTCCCACGGAGAGTGTAGGGGCAGGCTAGGGGGAGTACCCTCAAATTCCCAGCTACAGCAAATGCTTTAATGACTGACTGTGAGTAAATCTGCAGGATCTGTGTGGCAGCATGACCAGAAACCGACGGTGATGAGAAACAGGAGCGAGACCAGCGCCGACTGAGACGGTCCCAAAAATAGGCACCTGCATTCTTTTACCCCAACTGTTTGCTGTCATTCTCTCCCTTGGGGTCAACTGTTAAATTAGGTAATTAAATTAGAGAATAAACAGCTAAATTAGACCCAGAAACAGTGAGCAGATTTAGAAAAATCCCCACGTGTTTTCAGAAGTCGTTTTCTAAACCTGGATTGGCGCAATTGCAGACGTGTCATTACCGCGTTGTTCGACGATGACCTATTGACCTTGGTCTATGCGTCATATGCTTCAATGACAACCTGCAGGTTACAAACCTATAGCTACACTATAGGTTTAGGTCAGGATGCTCGAATTGTGGATGCCTCAAACCACGATGCCAAATGTTTCACAGTGCACACAACATGCACCGCCATTTTCTCCCTTACTTACCAATTTAATGCGCATTGAACTTCCCTTAAAGGGCACTAAGAGGGTCAGCTAAGTACATGACGCTGTTAGTGACGTGCACACGGGCTTCTAAATACATCTGAAATGACCTGTCGCCATTCAACACATCCTGTGAATGGCAGAGAACAAATGTACATGAAGAACAAATGTACATGAAGAGCAAATGTAAAGGCATATATATAACATATATAAGCAAAATCATCTACATCACATCTAGTAAGTAGCTCATTTTATCCTGGGAAATATGGGCAACCATGTGCACATTCAAAGCCATTCACTGTGAAACAGAATTGAGTTTTTCTCACGGCTACCAGCTACCCTGAAGCCTGTTTTTGTGTTACTCCTCTTGAATACATATAGAGGGGGGAGCATGATTGTAGCGTGTATGCTGCAGATCTGCATTTCACACCCAGACATCAAATGGGGCCGGCAACGGAATCAATATAGGGGCGACCGCACCGGAAAGCCTCACACCGGCATCGACTCATAAATAAAAAATAAGTAGGCAGTTTATACAATTCCCAGACACCCTGGTAGGGAAATGAGAGTTTAATGTGACATGGAGTGTGTGCTTGGACTCCTGACCTGACAGTTCCGAGGACGAGATTAAATGAGATCAGAGAAGTGACCTGACTTTGCCGCACAATCTGCCCTTAGAATTATGGTGCCCAAAGTCAGATTCTGGAGAGGGATGCTTTTAATACTGATGTACTTATTCCCCTCCTTTCTGTATCGACCACTCTGCCCTCAGCATCGCCCTGTGTGTTTCCACCCAGGTCGCATAGCCAATGTGTATTTAAGGGGACAATTTTGACTGAAACCTATAGCAAAATCACTATAAATATTACCAGTCCCACAAGACATCCAGCAGCAGACACTGTAGGCAAATCGGTAAAGGTTATGAGACAGGAGGACTAGTTAAGTTAATCTGTAGCCCCACCCCTAATTAGTCGAGATAAAATACATTTCTGTTTAAATCATTAATGCCAGTTTACGAAATAAATAATGTTGAAAAGACAAAGACAAAGAAATGTAATGCTTGAAAGGCTGGAACTATGATATGATTTCAGTTTTCAAAATCCTAAGTTGTACCAGGGATGGGAACAAGTCATTGCACGTCTGAGTCAAGCCTCATGTCATGTGTCCTCAGGTCCAAATCGGGTTCAAGTCTTTCCATCAGTTTTGGTATCGAGTCATTAAATTTGTCCAAGTCGAGTACAAGTGGGTTGTATAACAGTTTTTTTTACTTTTAGTGTTTAAAACTTGTTCATGTAAAACCCACCACAGCACATTGTAGGTTAAGTCCTTCATGGGCAGAGAATGGCTGAAAAGAGAGTCTCCACTCTGTCATGATTGTCCTCACAGTTTTTACATCCACGTATATGCAGGGAGTAATGCATCTTTCCAGTAATCAATCCCAGCAGACCAGGCATTCAGCCAAATGAAAATGCACACAGCAGAGAATTAATATACACTGAAAAATTGAAAAATATACATTTTCAAGTGAGGTCAACTAACCACCGGGTCTCAGTGGTGTTTTGGCGACCTCTGGTGGTGCAAAGTAAGCAGCACAACTAGGGACACAAAAAATCCAGTACGAAATCAATTATATAAACTCACTATTCTTGTCAGGAACAGTTTCATATCATCACTGATAATAAATAAATTCACTATCACGTTAAACTCACGTTAGACAGAATAGTTTTCTGCACAGATTTGTATGATTTTCACTACATGGCGATAATCGCAAAAACTAAAGTAAATTGGACACCATGGGGGAAAACGTGCAAGTGTGGTCCAGTGAAGCAGTGATGTAGATCAGGAACTCAAACCAACAACCTGTCGATTACATAGCTGCATTCCTAAGCATTACGCCACCATCGGGAGATGAAGCTGATTGCTAAATAAAGGCCCACAGACTTATTCTCAAAAGACAGATTAACAGCACGGCTAATGACATTAGCCTCGTCAAACCCTTTGTGGGGAGGATCTGTTGGGACAGTAATAAAAATGATCTACTTCCTCCGTGGCAATGTTCTTACTCACAGGTACAGCCCTGTGGCATGTCATGCACAGCTCTTTCTTCTAAATCTGTGCTAATCCACATACCATTAACATACCACACAGCGATTTATTGGGCAGCAAACTCTGAGTGATGTAATGAAAGCTTTGGAACCCAAGTGATCTAACGGCGACAATTAGATTGACTGGTATCTTAATATTTGGGTACAATACAGTGTAATCTGTAACATACTGTACTAATATACCGTGATTTCACGAATAATGTTATGTCTGAAAACACAGATATGAATCCTTTCCCAGAAAGTGGTGGTAGTGACCCACAAGCTGTATGGATAAAATTTTATTCAATTCAGCAAATTTAATATGATCTTGGTAATAATGATATGAGAGATAATGGTGACATAAAGTAGGCGTGAAATCCCTTGAAGTTTGAGAGTATTTTTATTTGCCGCAGGTTAGAGAGGCTTTGATGTGTCCTAAGGACATATGGGGGTGTGCTTAAGAGGCGTAGGAGTGTAATTAATACCCGAACAACACCTGGTCCTGAATTTGTCCTGGCGAAAATGACGAGCAGGACACCCCTGTTGTGAAAGAACAGACCAGATCATGACTCATATTAGCACAAGCGGAGTGAAATGACAAGCTCACCTACGGCTATGGGTACTTTTAAGAACACAAAATCTTTAATGTATCCTGACAAAGCAATTAGTAAGTTTGAGTCAATAATGTTTTCTCCAGTAATTCTCCGGGAAACTGCAGTGTGCTTTCCCCGGAGTCTGGCTCTCCACCGTGCAGCGTAATTATTGAGCATAAACAAAGCATAAACCTTAATGGTGAAATTATGTACTGTAATGCTTTGTCACAAACTACTCCCCCGTTTACTAATTTTGCTAAGATGCTGAAATTTCGAAATGGATTGGATGGTTTTTGACTGCATTGCTTTACCTTTGAGTATGAATAAAGCCATTATTCTTAATATAACTGTGATGATCGTAATAGTTATTTGTTTGTGCTTCCTGTTATGATCCTGGCAAATCATTACACTGTATTTCATTTCAGATCCTAAATAATTAGCTTTGATTGAACGTTAAAAAAAAACATGATTACATAAATCTGACCATTAGCAAAGGTGCAGTTGTATCTGTCATCTGTGATGGACTGGAGTCCTGACTGCACCCCAGTCTTGTGCCTTATGCTGCCTGGGGAGACCCTGTCCCAGTGCTAATGAATGAGTGCTCATAAACACTAAACACAAATCTGATTGATCAGGTGCATTATTACACAAAATTAAGTTCCACACGTATTTAGCTTTCGATTTGACCTTTAATTAAACAAACAAAGCACTACTATTTGAATCCATCTGGTGACCGCTTAACCCAGTCAGGGAGATTTTTACATAAATATTGAATAAAGTTATTAATTGCTTCATTTTGTATGAAAATTTTATGGGATTTTTTTCCCTGAGCTTTAATCATTCTATCATAAAAATTATGAGTCTTTTTGGCCGACATACATTATAACCTTAAAATTAAACATAAAATTAAATATGCCACATTAAAATGGCTATATGCATGTGGCTTGGAGCTTGGAGTAAAACCAGTATACGGAGCACTTCTCTTAAACCAAAGATTAAACAACCCTGATCACTGGTTCGAGCGTTTTACTCACTCGAAGTTTTCAGCCATGGATTATGGGAAATGTAGTCTTTTCCACCTGGTAGTAGTTCAGCCACAGATCAGTCAAACAAAATGCTGCATTCACTTGTGTATTACGGAATGACAAATCATTTCTAGGAGTATATATACATTTACATTATATCTATATTCTTAAATAGCGAACCCTCAAATCTTATAGAGCTCTGAAAAGTTGAACATATAAAATCAGACAATTTTAAAATAAATATTTATAACAAATGTGTGAAAATATCGTACGAGTGCAGTTGTCACGCATGTGAGCGCAGTAAGGAAATAGCCCACTAGGGGGAGCATTCGGCATGTTTTGGAAGTACTGGCACCACTGGATTTGGTGCCTCTGTGTCAAATGATGGTTAAAATAATACCGCAAGGTCCCGTTTAAACATTAACATTTAAGAAGTGTTGACTGTAATAATGGTCTTTTTGGGGGCTTTTTTGCTCACTCACACACGTTTCCCATTAAACCCTATCGCTAGGTTCTGCAGCCCACCCCGCCGCAACCCTGAATAGGATACGGAAGATGGAAGGATAGATGGATGGATGGATGAAAATTTCCAGCAGTCGTTTAGCGTATAATGTGCTTACATTGTGAGTTTGATTCATGTGTAACGCTAATGTCAAATTATTTAACTGCATGATTTAAGACATGAAAAATGCCTATAAAGTAGTAAACCTTATATTTTAATTCATTTGTATTATTTCCCATATAATAAGGATTATGTTGTAATTCAGTCATTTATCGTCAAACATATGCCACCGTGTTTATCCCAGGGGATTTTCATCTGTTCCTACCAACAACCAAATTGTGTAGCACCCGCAAAATATGTCAAATATCTACAGTATATCCTGGGTAAGAAGAGAACGGACATATTCAAGAAGAATGATTAACAATGGCACAATACAACTGTGCTGTCGTTTTTCTATTCAATTAGTGCTGACAATGGAAACCAAATTCAATTAGGCCATCCCTACACTTTCTCTTTGAGTCCTTTTTTTTTCCATTGGCAGCTGTGTCAAACCAAAAGAACAGCAGTCCCACTGTCACATAAAAGTCACGGGAGACCCTCAGTGCATCCTCCTGCCTCTTATCTACGATGGCAGCTCGCCATTAGAGTCCAATGCATTATATAACCCAACTGTGGCTCCGACCGCCCTCAAACATTTGGGAAAAACTGACCTACAAATTAAGTGGTGTGTGTTTTAGGAACACAGACCCAAGGACTTTATACACAATGCCGTTTAATTCTGTTAACTGTGCTATAAATAACACAGGAGATTAATCCACGGGTGGAAAAATAACTTGTAAAACACATTAAAAGAGACTTCAGCTAAAACACAGCAAAAGTCAAAAGCAAGGCAGTAAGACAAAATAGTGGAGTTAGCATCTAAAAATAAAGATTATGGAAACAAAGGTAAATGCATTGGGGGCACATACAGTAGTCCAATTATTCCCTGCATCCATCTTCCAACTGCTCAGCCTGTACAAAAGTGCAGAGAGTTTGGAGCCTGTCCCAGGCAGGACAGAACACACACACACACTCACACACACATACCATGTATTCCTGTCTTTATGGGGACACTCCATTCATTCCTATGGGCATAACCCTGATCCCAGCTATGACACCCTTAACCCCTACCCAGCCCTAACCTTAACCATAAGTAACCAAACAAAATATAAGACTTTTGGCATTTTTGGTTTTTTGATTGCACACACAGATTTTTATAAAATTGAGATTATCCTTATGGGGACCAAAAAATGTCTGGTAACTGGTTTTTATCACACTGTGGGGACATTGGGTCTCCATAACGTAATATAAACATGTCCACACGCACACACACACATGCACATATGCGCACACATACACACACACACGCATGCACACACACGCACACATAAGTACGTAGACACACACACACATCTGTATTCATATCTTTGTGAGGACCGTCTATTCATTTCTGTGGGAAAAACCCTGATTCCTACTATGACACCCCTAACCCCTACCCAGCCCTAACGCTAACCATAAGTTACCAAACAAAATATAAGACTTTTGGAAATTTTAGGTTTTTTTATTGCAGGCATAGATATTTGTAAAATTGAGATTCCCCACGTCGGTCCCCACGTAGTCAAAATAATAGGTTTTCATCACATTGTGGGGACATTTGGGCCTTACAATGTAATATATACATGACCACACACTTACTATGGACATGATGGGGTATTATGAAGCATGAGATATCATCTCTAAAAAAAATACAAATTTCCTTCTCTGGTCCAAGGGCTTTCACTGCTTTGGTTCGGTACCTGCAGTGACGTAATAGTCATTCTCACTTAATATTGCTTAATAGTCTTGATCTTAGGGATCATTAGGGAAGGTGATTCAGCGTACTGCCTGCGTCACGGGGACAGCAAGCGAGAGGTAAATTCTCTAACTTTGTCGTAAGTGCGCAGGACAGACCGCTACCTGCCAATATACAGGCTCCCATTCATCCGTCTTTCATCCATGACTGCTTGGTTAGCCTGGAGCCTGTCCTGGAACAGGGCACAGGGCACACAGTTTGCAAAACTCCCCCTCAGAGAAAGAAAAAAAACAGAATATGCTAAGACCCTGCGGACAAAGCAAATGAATTACTCTGTTTTCCCGAGTAACATAAAATATGAGTGACTGAGGGCTTCTGTAGGCCTATGAGTATTTTGCATATTATAAGTGGGCCTAGTGGAGAACAGCGCATACAATGCTACTGTTACAATGGGTTTAATCAAGCGAGGGGAGCTGATATTAGATCTGTGTAACCCGATCCTCCATTGACTGCGGCGCGGTGGAGACGCTCCTCTGTCCACAGGCCGCTCTCTCCGAGCCGGACTGCGGGGGAAAGACAGAGGGGCGGCTGTCAGGGACCGGGGTCACGGAGGACTTGGAGTTCTGGCTCCAGCTGGGGACGATCGCTACGGATTTCATTGGCCTTAGAGCAAACAGGCACAGCAGAGCGGATGCGTCCGGAGGGTTTCGTCCGGGCTGAGTTTGTGCATAACATCATACGCGCCACTTACATCTGATCCCCTCAATTTAGATCTTCTTATAAATAAATGCAACACGCGTTTTGTTGCTATTAAGTTATATCCCATTGGCTCTTAGTGAGCGTTAAATGTACAGCATGTGTAATTACAGGCTCAGGAAATGATGCTGCTCTTCAAAGCGCTTTCAGTATTAAAAATAAATTATGCTGCAGCGAAAACAGGCAAAGGGTTCGTTCCCCGCACGTACACGTCGGCTCTGGCAAATGTGTATTTTACAGCTAACAACTACAGCGATCCCCTGTCTTCCGCCTAATAAACCGTGTAACACGAGAACTACGAAGAGATATATTTGAATCCATTTAATTAAACGGACCAATATTCATTTTCTGGGTTAATGCGTATGAAGTTGTAATAAAGAGAATAATGTATGAGTTTCTAATGACTATCCCAAACGCTTTTTTTCTGCAGCAAGGGGGGGGGGACAAAGGAATTGAATTATTAATAATCACCCAAGCTAATTTAATTTTTAGCGATGGTCTGGCAATATTTACATAAACTCTGCTGTTGTGGTGATTGCGGGAAGTTTCTCTTTTAGCTGAAGCCCAGCGACTTATTACTCTTGGTCTGGCTCCTATTGCGCTGATATTAGGCTACACACCTCAGGCATGATTTAAATTCGCCTATTCATTTTTATGCCAGGCTACATTATGGTCAGCAGGTGGCGCAGTGGTTGAGGTACAGATTTTATCACTAAATTAACGGCGCCTGTCTCAGGAGACGCCGTGCTTATTTTACGCCCCAGCAAAAGGCCCCATATCAGCGAAGGCAGAATTAAAAACCCCCGGCTCAATAAATGCCTTAATCGTGGAGTCCTGCTGTATAGGGAAATTTGTACGAAAACGCCAGCTAATGAACTAAGTATGATCACTGAAATGGACTGGTCACCATGTTTCATGCTAGTGAACAGCAGGGGAGATCATTATGCAGAAGCCCTATTTAAAACACAGGGAGGTTTCACCATGGCGTAACCGTGTGGCTCGCAAGCCTGAAGCCATTAAACACGTTAATCATGGTCAGTTGTTTATGGTCAGGCAGCAGGGGATTTATAGATAGTACATTAATGGGTTGCCACTATTAAGTAAAGTAAGCCAAAGGCTATTAGGATGTGGACAGTAAAGAATTAAGCCCTTATATCTGAGTATGGGTGTCTGAGAAAGTTTGTCAAATCTTACTTGAGGATTGCAGTGTATTCCTCGGGTTATAATCTTAATACTGTTAGAAGCATGGGTTCTTGGGGAGAAAGGTGTGTTTGTGGAATGTAACCTGGGAGGATTATAAACATGTTGGAATTGGCATAGCGCGATTAACCTCTGCGCGTTTTCCTGGCGTCGTGAGACGCGTGCGATGATGCGACATGGAAAATACAACTTTAGCAATAAAATATGTCCCCGGCTGTGTTTTGAAATACTATCCGGTTGACGGTGCGATATTTTCAAGGGCATTTAATCAGCATATGCAACACATCCGACGGAGTGGAAGCGGCCGGTCCATAGGTGATGTCCACAGTTTCCTTTCCTTTTTCCTGGATCGCGACGCGTTCATCTAGGTGCATTGCGATCGCACGACGAGAAGGCGAATGCATTGTCAATTATTCGCCATAAAATGCAGCACACAATTAAACGCGCTCCGCCGATTTAGAGGATCGTAAACTATAGCGTCCCTGTCCCTTTAAAGACTCAGACAAAACGCCCATATGATCCCAGAGCTCCAATCACCAGTTCCTTCTGCAAAGGCAGTCTCTGCATTTTTGTCTTTTTCTAAACGCTAACATGGCGAAAAAGGGACTGATGTGAAGAATAAGAGAGACGTGAGAAATGTGAAAATACAGCATTAAGCGTTTTAATGGAGAGGAGAAGTCCGATACGGAGGAAGGGGAATACAGACTCCTTCGCAAGAGAAAACCTTGGATCAAAATGGTAGAGCGCTGCATTTTTTTTTGTTGCCTGTTTATTTTCTTTTACCTTTTGATCTTTGCGAATTTGGGCTAGTTAGGCCTTTTGGAAACTTACCTGCACACGATCTCCGGGATGTTAGTGCATGCGTCGGACGGCTCGGTTTTCGCGATGCATATGCGGTTAAAGCGTGAAGTTCGCAACTTGCATCGAGCGGGGACGCAGATACTAGCGTGTGATTGATGACTAGGATGTGCGATCGGCGCTGTCGGAAAGAGTTAAATTCCTTCATGATGGGATGCTCGCGCTAAGGTCGTGACCTGTGCATTTTCGTCCGGATCGGTCAAACTTAGCGGATGTTTTGTTTCCCCGATCTATTATATTTTTGGCCAGGTTCTCTCGTAACACTTAAAATAATTGTAAAGAATTAGAACTTGAGCGGATTTCTTTAATTTTCTCCCCTCCCTCTTCCTTCGCCGTGACTTGTTGAAATGCACATGGGCGCACAGATGCACATATACGCGCATATATGATCGTGGAGTATAACTTGGGGGAGGTCATTGTTAAATATACACCTGGTTACAATGGGTTTGCCGGCTGCCTGTCATCGGAGTTCATTTAAAGGGCCACGGTGACGCGGCGGCTCCTGGCATTTGCTGCGTCTGAGCGGCGCTTCATCGCGACAATGTGTTAGATTACGGAGCGCGGCGGCTGGAGCGGCGCGGGCACGTCTGCGCGCTCCCGCGTGCCAATTTAAAGGTGTCACCGCTGCCCTCCTTATATAAATTCCCTAGAAATTAAAATAATTCGCTTGACGGGTGTGGATCTCGTCTTTTAATGCAATAGGTAAGTATAATTCCCCCCCCCCCACGCTTTTACTAATAAATAATCTTAATTGAACAAAGCCACACTAATGTCAGAAGTCTGAATGACTGAATTAAATATTGAAAAGACATACTGTAGTGGATTTTAATCTGCCTCACTCTTAACTTTATAGTGGAAAATGCAGTCTGTTACTGTTGTAGTTCTGGCATGATGGTTAATCGTTATGAACCTCTCCTGCCTTTAAATGTCAGTTCAGTTTCAGTCTGACACACACACACACTGTATTTGTCTGAATTATCCCCTGTGACTTATGTATACTTGGATTAATTGTGTGGGACTCTTGCTGCTTGTAACCTGCCATTTACAGCTGATGGCCCGCTTTGGCTGTGGAGAATTAGGGCCGCCCTCTGCATGGACTGCGGCGCTGTGGCTAGTGGGGGCCCGGCTGGGGTTGCTCTTGCAGTGGCTGAGGTGTAAAAATGTGCTATCATGCTGGTGTAGCTGTTTGCATTGGCTTAGCCGGAGAGAAATTATGAGTCAGATTTCATGTCTAAGTTAACAGCTGTTTCTCTGATAATGCATACAATCATTATATTTAGCTGTTCAAAACTGATCTCTTAAAGACCACAATCGTTGATTTGGCTGATAACTACAAAAACCCCCAAAACAAACATGTCAATAGTTTAAGCGGTTCACACACCAGACTTACCTATGTAAGCATCGGGCTTGGATCAGACATCAATACACCACTACATGGAAACCATTTAATGGTAACTTATGTGTCAATGAGCCATTTAATCCAACTTTTCCTGTAGACTTGCTATATGGTAAATAGTTACAGTACCTCACCAGCCCATATAAAAGCAAAATATTCTTGTCAGACTTGTCTTTCTGTCGGACTGTGTATGCTTCTAAATTTTTTTTTATAATTTTATTTCTTTGAGTATGTTAGGCCTGAGGATAAGGTTAAAGGCTTGCAATCCTGCTAATGTAGACTATTTTCACCTGAGCTCTGGGATAACGAAGAGGTTCGCTTCATAAACACCATGCATGTAGAACAGAGTTATGGTCTCCCGTTTTGCTATAACAGTGACCCCCAAGCAAAGTGATTCAGACGTCCCCGTTTGGAATGCTAATCGGATGACACCGTGTTTGCCAAAGGCAGTTTATAGCCTGAGAATGGCAGCCACTTCAGAGGGAGCCCCATTCGGTGGGCGTGCCTCCAGACATGGCAGCCAATCCGGTTGCTCTTTTATGTCTCATTATTGATCCGTTCGTAATAGAGCTGGGAATCCGCGTTCAGGTAGACGGGCCTATTCAGAAATGGGGATAATTTAGTAATATGTTTTAATGAGGTCCATGTTTTAAATCCCACCGCCTCCCAGGGAAGGAAGCTAGACGGCGAGGTCATCCCGGGACGGTTCGACGCAAAGAATTTTGCAGCTGGGTGGCGTAAGAGAATAATCCGGAATCCCATTCATATCTGGAGCCTTAAGCTAATATGTGGGTCATTTGTCAGCTAGAGAAGGCCTAGCGAGTGCCATTATTTCTGTAAGAGTTGATCCATGCAGATATTGTGCCTTTTAACACTATTGACCAGGAAGGGTCCTTTTCATTTTTTTAAAATAACCAAACAGCTGTTACATAGCTTGTCTAGTCTTAGTTAAGGTGAACACTGTATTGGTCTGTTACAGTGTATTGCATCTGCAAATGTGTGTTTGCAGTGAATTGTAAGCATCTTTTCAGAAAATCGTAGTATTTCCTCTCATCTGATAAATAGTGTTGAATGCTGTGGTTTTTCCTTTTATGAAAACAGATGTTTTTCTGTCTGCTTGAAAGCAGTTTTTTTTTTTTTTGGTGTTTTGAAATGATCTTCAGCGAGTGAGTTTTTAAGGAACTGATTCGAGACTTACTGTAAGTTCGATGCTGAAAGGAGCCCAATATCTACGGAAAAAGGGAACATAAATGTGTTAATTTATGACGTTTCTGCCCCTCTGACCACCAGTTGCAGGCTCCTCTCCCAACCCATATTGGCAGTTTGTTTCATAGAGGTTTCAGTAGTTAGTTCTGATTAATGTTGTCCATCTCCCTCCATCCACCCATTTTCTGAAACCGCTTATCTTTCTGGGTCTTGGGGGGGTCCTGAGCCTATCCCGGAAGCTATGGGCACGAGGCAGGGAACAACCCAGGACGGGGGGCCAGCCCACACTCACACCTATGGGCAATGTAGTAACTCCAATTAACCTCAGCATGCTTTTGGACTGTGGGGGGAAACCGGGGCACCCAGAGGAAACTCCACGACGACACGGGGAGAACATGCAAACTCCACACACATGGACTCGCCTGGGCAGAGACTCGAACCCCAGTCCCAGAGGTATGAGGCAACAGTGCTAACCACTGTCTTATTTTTTTAACCAAGTTAGATCTGTAATGTAAAATAACGGGTGCTTTTTTTCAGTCATCCAGTACTTTTCATTGATATAGCAGACATTTTTAGAAGCAGTTGAGAATTTCTCATCAATTGATGGTACAACTGAAGGGTCCATCTTGGAACTTTACCCAGCAGACCTGTCATTGGCAGACCTTTGACTGGCTTTCAGCTTTTTCTGTCGGTAGTGTGTACTTTGCATTTTTTTCACGGCCTGTTTTAATGCTTTGTTTTGTAGGAAGTGGAATAAGCTATACAGATAATTAACTAGTAATTGGACCGGTTAAATCAGGCTAATGAGTTCTATCAGCAGATACACAGCCCGAGTTTGACAGCCTTGGGTTAGACATTCAAGAGAGGAAATTATTTCTATTGATCGTCCAAAACAATTTCACTGTGAATTTTCTGTAGTGTGTCCAAGATGCCCTTTGCTTACGTGTCGAAGTGGCCGTGCCTTTGCATGGCTGCTGCCGGTTATGACATGCAGAACCGCTCTTTCTCTCTCTCTTTCTCTCCTTCTGTGTAATGTTCTCCAATAATGGATGGATGGAAGGATTGAATTAATTATATTGCCTGCATCAGTGTTGTGCCGTCAGCGTTTCTTTGCTATAGTTCTTTATATTACAGTAGTCTGAATAGGAAGTTGGACAAATGATAAAAGCACATTTGCCTTGCGTGTCATTCAGCGCCCCCCACTCATCACTTCATTACATTTCCAATGTATATTTTATATTTATATATATTTTATTTTTATATTTCGTAGTAAGCTGAGGTCGTTTTTAGCAGGGCGTCCGATGGAATCGCACTCGGATTTTCTGCCTGATGAGGTGGCAGCCACTAAATGGGGAAGAGAAGGGCATTAAAGAAGAATATAATTAAATAACTTCCCCTGAAAATTTTTCGCATCTCTCATCCGATGTCAGACCCCCAAATGTATCACGTTTAGCTTGAAGAATGGTTTTATTTTCCATTCGAACGCATTTTTATGTTGAATACCTGGAGATCGAAAGGAAAAGCGTGTAAGATAACGGTGAACTCTTTGAGCCTTGTGTTGCTAAGCCCCTTCAAGTTCTCCAATGAATCTGTGTCACTAGGTAAGCGGTTAAATGGGTAAGCGAGAGGCAGCGATGACGCGATGCTGACTGGGAGTCGGACGCTTGGTGGGAGCGTGATAAAATGCGGGCTGCTTATTTGTTGCGCTGTAGCATCATGCCTCTGTGGTTGCAGTTAGATTCCCCTTCCTGGCTGTGTGTGTGTGTGTGTGTGTGTGTGTGTGTGTGTGTGTGTGTGTGCGTGTGTGTATGGGTGTGTGTGTGTGTGTGTGTGTGTATGGGTGTGTGTATGGGTGTGTGTGTGTGTGTGTGTGTGTGTGTGTGTCTGAGTCTGAGAGCACGCGCGTGCCATGGATACAGTGGCAGACATCCCACCTTAGGCATATTGATTTCAGGAAGGCGGATGCGGGACAAACGAGAGTGGGTACTGGTTAGGTGGTATGCCGGATGTACCGTGTACCGCAGTATTCTCATTTGAAATTACCCCCCCCCCCAACCCCCTTCAGCAAATTTAATCAGGTTAATAACAGAATAATGTTGCCTTTTAAAAATACTGTCAAAGTCCGGACGGTATGGGGCTATTAAAACTCGAGTGTTGAGGAGCTGTTGTTGGGACGTCTGTTGTTACCCAGGTGTACACAATTGTTATCTGTTCTTGGGTTAATGACATTTGTGTTTGTTTGTTTGTTTGTTTGTTTGTTTTTGGTGATAAAATCTCTAGTCTGTATTGTTTGCTTAGATTGATTGAAATTTGAACATCAAGTCATGTGAAATTAATAAGCTAAGTTGGAATAAATCCTACTGTATTTAAATTGTTATTCCAATTCAAGATGTTGCTCAACGTCTATTTCAGTAATCGTCTTCTGGCGGAAGGCATCATTGTAGCATGTGGGCAGTTCTGCAGGCGGAAGGCATCATTGTAGCATGTGGGCAGTTCTGCAGCCGGATTTGTTTTCATAGGAACGTGTAGCAGTGGCATCCTGTCCTTTTTGGTGTTTGACTTGGCTGGGTTACAGCGTCGAGCGTGTCGGAGTCGGGTTCAGAAGGCAGAATATCAACCTATTCTCCGGTGCCTGAGGAACGGGGAACGTGCCTCTGATTGATGTTCGGGGGGAACCGGGGATCCTCCGCTTCGGGTCCAAAAGGTTGCTTGTCACTCCTGGGCTAGGAAGATATCTCTAATCTCTTCAAATGATCTGACTGTACAATCAAGAACTTTGCATCGTCGTGCTGTGTATTCCTTTCAGGGTGACTAAAACATCAGCCAAGAAACCTAAATAGACATTGGAATTCATGTTGTTGTTCTAAATAAAAACTTTGACTTATTTACATGCTACGTACTAATCTTTGTTCTGCCAAAAAGGGAATGCATGCAGATTTTCAAAAGCTGACTCATCTGATTTGATAATGATTGTTTTAATCTTGTATAAAAAAAATTGTTAGTGATTTTCATTTATATATATAAAAAAAATGGAAAAATTCAATGTTTGCAATGTGTTCCTCATAGGTAATAGCCGAAGGGTGGTTGTGTGTGTGTGTGTGTGTGTGTGTGTGTGTGCGTGTGTGCGTGTACGCGCTCCTCCCCACCAGCTTCCACGTGAGTGTGTGTGTGTGCGTGTGTGTGTGTGTGTGTACGCGCTCCTCCCCACCAGCTTCCACGTGAGTGTGTGTGTGTGCGTGTACGCGCTCCTCCCCACCAGCTTCCACGTGAGTGTGTGTGTGTGTGTGTGGGTGGGTGGGTGGATTGGTTGTGCTCACTGCCTCCCTTCACACAACACCAGTCTATCTGAATTGCTGGTCCGCATCGCTAACGGCTTCCAAAGCCAATTCCCTGGCTGTGCTCACAGGCCGGACATCCTTGAGATTTCCGTTAACAAGGGGAGCAGCCGGGTCCATGACTGTAGGCGCATCTCCGCTTCCCCTCCCGCAACTTGTTCTGGGCCGCGGGGTCAGTTGGTGGAGAAGGGCAGGTCAAGCTGAAGATCGGGCAAGCTGTTTCCGGCCCGATGGGCTGCAGAATGGACACGTCTCGCCCCTGTGTGTGCCCACCGTCTTGCCATCTCCTATTCTGCCTTCCGTTGGGTTGCGCGGCCCGTGTGGCTCATCAAAGCGAAACGACGGAGAGCTACCGCTCCCGCGACTTTCTATTCTGTGTGGCAGGCTGTGTAGCGTTTTCGGTAAAGTAGCATTCAATAAGCGATAAAGGCGGCCTCGCTTGTACCGTCTTGCTTTAACGAAGCCCACAGAACGGACGTCAGTTTCTGTCTAAGCCTGATTGTTTGGAGACAAACCTTTTAGTGTTTCGTTTATATAATTTAAAATCCAAAATAAAATGACGTCACCCCCACACTAGAGAGACAGGTGTGCTGTTTACCGCTATCTAAATTAAGCCATAATTCGCAGGTTGTTCTCGCACTAGAGAGGACAGAGTGAACTCTGTCTCATCTGGTCTTCTATTCTGTTGTGTCAGAGAAGTCTGATAATATCTTAGTTTTAGCATTTGCGCGTGAAGTTAGCCCTACTTCCGATTTATTTGAATGGCCTTTGGATTTTGCTCTTACTTGAGTCTGGGCTACCTGGGACAGTGGAAGTGGTCTCCCCCGTGGGCAGAAGATGTATAGAAGTTTTTATTTAAAACAAGGGCGAGTGGGGGTTGCGTTTTTATTAGTTGACTAGACGTAAAACAAAACAGGTGCATGTCCTACTTTTTTTTCCCCCCACAAGTTCCATAATTTAATTGCTTATTTGATATGTATGTGAAATGAATTGCAGCATTTTTCACGTTTAGCTTTTTGGAAATTGTTATTGAAAAAGGGAGGTTGCGTTCGGTCTCCCCACAGGGTGCAGCAAAAAGTTCATGTGAAGGGACGAGTGGACAGCTTGGGCCCAGAACTTGACCCAGTTTTTCTCCAAAACTGTGGATGTACTGGGCTGGAGTCAAGAGAGGTGATATGTGGTCATTGTCTTCAGAGTGACTTCAGATCCCACAGTGAATGCAATCCGTTCTTGGTAATGCAAATTCAATGCCTGAACTCAGGGCATTGCAGGCTAACTTTCATAAATTATTACAAAATGTTTGTTCAGTCTGTTCTGAATTGATATATGGACAAGCAGACATTTTGGCACATGAAAAATCGAGTATTTTTTTTCTTCGTTTAATGCTTGTTGTAGACTCTTTCCTGCAACATTTCAAGAGTGCAGATGGCTCTTTATAGGGAAGATGAAGAAATTATACTTTATAATGAAATCAAGTTTTGACCAGTTCATATTACTGGGATTGTGCCAACAATGGGCTCCATGTGCTGGGTGAGTAAGGTGTGGCTTCCACTGACACTCCAAACCCCCCCAGCGTTCAGCAGAGCTTGCACTGTTGATCTGATCTTAGTGTAAATGGATCAAGGTTAATGTTTCTCTCTGGTTTATTTTCAGCAGCAAACCGTGGTAGATGCCTACATACGCTGAGCTTTGTGTTTGGACCAGTGACTCTCAGGAATAATATATGGCCCCATGATTTTTTATACATGGTCTTTTTTTCTGATCGTCTAATCCCATCAGTATTTGCAAGACTTTGCCCTCAAAAGTTTCTGCAAATTTCACACTGGAAGTTGATGGCGGTGCTGGATTTATAGCCGTTGTGTCTGAAGCAGTGGTTCAGGGTGAGAGCGTCGCAGAGTGGAAACGCGCTCTCCTCGGGATTCTGGTCCTCGGTCGGGCTGCAGTGCACCAGGCCACCGGCATCTGGGGGGTCAGTCCGGATAGCCGGTACAATGCGCCTTTCATGCAGTCGGCATCTGCAGCTCTTTGTGCTCAGTTCTCTTTGTTTTCAGATTTTTTTTTTTTTTTTTGCGGGGGGGTCTTCAACATGCTATCAGTAATAATTACAAAACCACATAAATCTGGCGCTTATTGACTTCTGTTTAATCCCAAATTATTTCTTATACTTTCAACTTCCTGGCATTGAGTTGTTTTGATTGGGTAACAATTTTCTGCTACTCTGGTTTCCAGGAAAGTAATTATTGCGACAGAGGATGAACAGCCTGTGGTGCCCACAGGGCGCGCTTTCGAGGGGACCCGCTTTGGACGTGGTCTTTATTTCACCCCAGAATCAATACACCTCGTTTTCCCAGCAAATCCTCCCGGTTGCCCTTTACCGCAGTTTATGACTGACAAACGGCACTAAATGAATTAAATTACCAAAAATGAATGGTTAATGAGGTGCGCGCCGAATTTCAGTCACGTCAAAGGATGGCGTCGCATAAATTGAAGGTGTTAGTCGCGCAGCGACACCTTTCCCGGGTGACGCTGTGTAATGAAATGAGATCCGATGCCTGGTGCAACCCTGGGGTGTGCCTTCGGAAGGGAAGGGGTGGCCGCCGGTGGCTGCCGTGTAGAGCATCCTCGTTTAAATTACATGAAATGAACTTGCTCTGCTCCCCCAATAACCAACCGGGCCAGCGTGCAGCCACATGTGAAGTAAGTCTGATGTTGATCAGATTACTGGCCCTAATGAACAGGTCAGAGGGTGCTACAGAGGATGAGAACGCAGCTTGGACTGGAAGGTAGCGGTGCCTCAGAGTATAAGGACGTGACCTCACAGCTGATGGTAGCCAGGCAGAGGAGGCACCTTGAGCGAATCTTACTTTTATAGGCCTCAAAGATGGGATCATCTGGAGGACAGATGAGTTGCTCAGATCATCATGCATTGGCGATGATGTCACTCTATTTCAAACCCTCTTCCATGACTTCTCCAGGCTTATAATAAGTTCAGCTTGACCATTCCCCAATTATGATCCCATTTTTTGGCCAAAGGTAAGGATTATACTTGGAAACATAATCTACACGAGTCTGAATTTCCTGTGGTCTGCACAGGACGAGGATGATAAAGAGGTTAGAATGATTCATTATATAGCTGACGAGAAGAGACGCTGGTTGGTTTCCAAGAGGTTCCAGAGGAGTTGATTCAGATTTACTTCAGGACAGTATTCACTTCAGTGACTAAATGAAGCCAAATCGTATTGCCTTCAGAGGAAGACAAATGACCGTTTGACTAAAAAGACAGGGGCCATCTTCTCTTGGCGTTGTTACACGCTAGCAGCTTCAGCCCGAATTTGCTGGGTACTGAAGATTTAGGAGAAGAAAATTTAGGCAATTAAGTTCTGTTCCGGGGGGAAGGGTTGCAATAGGGATGGCTTAGCAAGTTGTGGTCGAATCCCACACATTGGTGTTTCAAAGCTTGGGATGTTCATGCTGGGTGTAGGTTTGATATCTGCATGCCCTGTTTTGAAGCAAAGGGATTTCTGTGCCGGTAATTAATTCCCTTTTAGCCTGTTTTGTGAGTCGTTCTTGGGTGCTGCCTGCTCGTGACAGGACGGCACCAGTTGGTCGAGACCAGGGGTGGCCAGACTTATCTGCAAAGGGCCGGTGTGTATGCAGGTTTTTAGGGATAACCTTTACGTCAGCTGTCCAAACCCAGGTGTATGGAATCTTCAGCCAATCAGTCCTCTAATTAGTGATCTAATTATGGAGTTGCAGTAAAAACCCGCACACTCAGCGGCCCTTTGCGGATAAGATTGGCCACCCCTGCTTTAGAGGTTCTGTGACTTTTTTCACCCAGGATGCTTATGTCCTGCAGGAGCTCTTGCAGCAGCAGTGAGTACCTCAGCACATTCCCCACATATACTGCCTGGCTGTTCATTGAGGAGAAGCTCCGGACTGTGGAGGACCTCTGGTTCTGGTGGGACTTGCTGTAATTTTTGTGCACTGGGCTGAATATATTTTCTTTCGCTTCCATGACGATGGGCAACTGATCACCAGGGCGCAGACGTTAACGCCTTTGTCTGCATTAGTTGCGCGTTAGCATGGCATGCTAATCAAACGATACTTGGATAGCTACTTAATTACTTAATTTGCGGTTGAATTAACAGCTTGACTTAGGGAGACTGAAAGCTCGCACCCTCTCAAGCGCGGACTTCACAGGATAACCTTCAATAGCATGTTGCTAATCAAGCTCTTAATAGTAGGCCTCTGTCCAGTTCCGTTCAGAAACAGGGCTTGTATTATGAAGCTTTATTGTAATGAAGATAGACTTGGGCCTCCTCATTTTAGCACTTTTGTAGGGATCAAATACCTTTTATGTTTTGTTTTTACGTCAATAAAGGGTCGTACAAACCTCGCTTGTATCAGTAATGTTCACTTTTCAGCCCTTTTGCAGGTTTCTTTTTAAATAACGTTTTTTTTTCGTAGGTTTTGATGACGGTAATTTGAGACGTGTGAATGTTTGACCTATCATAGTCTGTTTTTTTGTTTTTTTTTCCGCGGATCTCTGTTCCTCCTGCTATATTCTGTTTACTCCGCAGAAGCGCCACACCCAGACTTCAGCTGGACTCGAGAAATCTGTAGTCCGCTTTCGGCCTGCAGTGTGCGCGGCCAAGCGGGGCCCCCGTCCAGACCGGGCTGCTGTTTCACTCAGCCGGTTTTACGTCGCTAATATTTCCCCAGTGCCTCCCCCCCTTCCATCCTCCTTTATGCTGACTTTGACTGGGAGTCACGTGGGCCCCGGGCTCGGCCCCGCGCCGGCGAAAATGCCCTACATTAGCCACATATTTGTTATCAACCAGATGAATCCAGCGGGAGGCAGAGCGAAAAAAGGGAATGAAGCGCCGTGCCGTCATGGGGGGGCGGGGGTTGTTTCCTTAATTAGCTTTTCCTTGAAATGATCTTTGTGTCGTTTGTGATGGGGACGTGCCAGGTAACAAGAGTGTTGTTTTGTGCTGTGGGTTGGAAAGGCGTCTTAGGAAGGCTGCGGGACAGGGTGGTGGGGGGGTGGGGTTCTACATAAAACC
>JAODKM010000075.1:13791088-13810053 GCA_026780845.1 Petrocephalus sullivani
ATGTGCCAGTGGTGCGGCAAGGACTTCAACATGAAGCAGTACTTCGACGAGCACATGAAGACCCACACGGGTGAGTCACTGGGTGTCCCGCGTGGGGAGGGGGCTCCGTCAGGGACCACTGACCCGCCACTGACCCGCCCCCTCTGCAGGCGAGAAGCCGTACATCTGCGAGATTTGCGGCAAGAGCTTCACCAGCCGACCCAACATGAAGCGGCACCGCCGGACGCACACGGGCGAGAAGCCGTACCCCTGCGACGTCTGCGGCCAGCGCTTCCGCTTCTCCAACATGCTCAAGGCCCACAAGGAGAAGTGCTTCCGGGTCAGCAACCCCGCCCCCTCGGAGGCGGGCCTTCTGGGCCTCGGCCCCGCCTCCCCGCTCTCCGGCCCTGACGTGGTGGCCAATCAGGTGGTGCCGGTCATCTCGCCCATGACAACAGGGGAGGCCCGCCACGCCGCCCCGCTCTCCCTCCCCTTCCACCCTATGGCCGGCCTCCCCCCCCCGTCCCACCTACCCCCTTTACCACCTCTGTTCCCCGCTGGAAGGATTAACTCAAATGACAATTAATACGTCACTTTTTTTTCTTAATGTTTTTCTCACTAATCGGAATCTGGATCTCCTCTTTGATTATTTGCATTAAGGGATAGTGAAAACACAAAACACAACCTGAAAATCCTTGCGCGACGTTTAACCTAGCAGGGGGCCTCACCTGCATTTGTGACACAGTCCTGAGAATATATCACATATACAAGCATATACATACAAGACTTTTATAGAACATATATTGAAATAATCAGCGTATAATGACCTTTAATCCCTTTTTTCAGCCTCGTACTATTTCTTTTTCACCACACAAATATCAGTTTCCATAAGCTATCGTTTAACGCCTTTCATTGGTCAACTTGTGGGTTTTTTTTTCATGTCGCTCGTCCTGGTAACAGGGATTTTTCTTTGACTGAATGGAAAACGAGATGGAAACCATATTTTTTGAGTTCTTTTGTGTTTCCTTCCGATTGATGCCGACGCAAGCCTCGGCCTTGGGCACACGAGCCCTTGAAGATATGTCTTCTGGTTCACGCTGTTTGGTCTGATTGGTTTCTGCCAAAAAAATGTATTCTGGTTGCTCTTGGGTAAATGCTTCTTCTATTGGAAGCCCAGACGGCAGTGTCGTGTCACTCGGCATGAGGGACAGAAACTCGACTTGTCCTTCGTGGTCCAGCCAGCCGCGTGCGTAAACAGGCGACAAGCATCAATGTGAAACAAATGCATTTGTGTTTATTTCAGTTTTGGTACTGAACCTATATTGCCTAATCTTTTTCTCCAGTTATTAAAGAAAGAGCAGTACTTTAGTATATTTTGTATTAAATTGCAATAACTAGATAATATGTGCTTACGTTGTGCTGGACAGTACAGTTTTTATTAATTATTATTCAGTACCCTTTAAATACCCCATGCTGACACGTCACTTATATGGCGTATTTATTGACATTAGTTTTGATTTGTCGGCTGTAGGACTGTTTCTTCCTTGAAAGTTTGACGTTTATGGGGTATCACAGTGTAAGTAGCCGGAAAAAAAGGACAGCGGATGAAACTGTGTTTCTGATCAGTTTGGTGTAGCACTCTGATCCATGGGGGTTCGTGGAAAGCAGTTACTTACTGTAGCCACTTAAAACTCAACTGCCTTTGGTACCTGAAGCTTAAACTTGCCAAGCATAGTCGAGCTTCCAACCATAGCCAGGCTGATGTTCCTCTTTCGTTCTTGGCTTATGTTAAGCAGTTGTTATTTTATTTTATTTTTTTTTTTATTTGTTAATCAACTGGGCACTTTTTGAAACCTTTATGTGGTTGAAACACTTAAAGAGAGTTTTATTTCCTAAAGGGCTTGATACCCTTTTGTTTAGACCGGACAATAAAGATGCCAGTGTTTCTGAAGGATAATCGGTTCTTATTTAACCTTGAAGTTGTAAGTAAGATATGAGTAGCATTGACCCCGACATCTTATGCTCCTACAACCATATTGTGTGTGCTTGTCTTATTTTTGAAATTTGTGTGTTGATGCAGTGAAATTTAATGGCACTTTAGCCAGCTGGCAGCCATACTAAATCCCTGGGGTTAATTAGCAGGCCTATTACCTTTGCCGCAGGATGGGGGGGGGGTGTATTATCTATTCTGCTAAATATTTTGTTTCCCAAAACCACGTCTTACATTCTCCAGTCCATTATAAAGTGTTCTTATTTTAGTGTCGCTGAAGAAAAAAAATATGCGAGTTTGGTTTTTATCCCCATAAAGCAGAGATGGGTATTTCAGGTTCAGAGAGTAAAAGTCCGGACCTAGATTTTGTTTCAGCCGACCAGCTGAGCACTCTGTGACTCTTTATACTCAACTTGTTGGTTGAAACAAAATCCTGGTCTGGACCTTTACTCTCTGCACCAGAACGACCCATCTCCTCCATAAAGTAATATATTTCTTTGGAAGCTAAACTATACAATGCATCATATTTTGTATGAATTGCTTTATAAACCACTCTATTAAATATAGGAGATTGTCCTTCCCTTAAGACAGGTCTATAGAAACATAAATTTACACGATTGACTAAATCTGAGCATACAGTCATTTCTTATAATTCCCATGTCAGTTTTGTTAGTAAAAATGATTCTGCTGTTGATCTGTGTTTCCAGGATGTCTTTGGCTGCTGTTTGGAATTTATATTATACTCTATATCATAACAAAGCTTAATATGAAATAAGACAAACTTTAAATAAAAAATAACTATGATATTCTGTGAAGAGGAGGGCGTTTAATGTGTTGTTCTCGTCAGTGTGGAATTACTGCTTCTTAATGGATTTCGGTTGTGGTCTGTGTACTTTTGTCCCTGCGGTTTGGGAGATATCACCCATTAGTGGTAAACTAACAGCCAGGTGGTTCAGGGACAGTGTAAGGTCATTCATATTAAAGCTTGTAAAAACTAAAATATTTTTTGCTATACTTGGCCCTGAAATTGGTTATTATCATCAGTGGCCATAAGTGCAAAAATTTGTAAGCTTATACAGCGAATGAATATAACATGTTATTCAAAGTAATGTGTAATTAAATCACAGCTGCGAGTATTCCTCTAAAAGTTATAAAGTTTTGTGTCATTCCAGTCTAATTTTTAAAGGAATTAGTCTCCATTGCAGTTTTATTTCGTATCATGAAAAATTCACTTCCTCTAGGAAATTGTTTGCTGTTTGTCGCCTAAATGTGAAAGAACTTATAAATGATAAATTTATATATGAAAAATGTATATATACATAATCACTGGATATGGATTTCAAATTATAGGTTTCCTTTTCTTCCACTCCTTACTACCAAGACTTACATTTTGGTCCTTAAGGATACCGGGGCAGATCTATCAGCCGAAGTTCCATGGTATGTGTGCGACATACTGTGTCAGTGATTGCCACTATGAATGATTCCTGTATATATTAAAAGTGGCGTTTAGAAATTGCTTTGGTATTTTGGGGTGTCACTGCATCTGAAAACCGGTCAGAAAAAGTTATTGAGTTAAGATGTACTGCCCAGCAATCTTGTGAAATTTGTATTTTTGTATAGTTCGTCCCACGTGTTATATTACTCAAATACTTACTATTAACACATGTATAACACATGTATTTAAGTGCAATTTTTTGTTGTACGGTTTGGATTGATACTGGCACTTTTAGGACACCGTGATACTCTTTATGTTTGAGGATTTGGGGAATACGCAGACTTATCGCCAAGTTTGGTACTATACTGCGAGAGAAACTGAGATGTTGAAATATGTTGAAAAATCCGAGCCTTTCTGTAGTTTTGGTGCAGTATTTAAAGTTCCTCAGCTGCAGTGTGTGTGTCTGTGTGTGTGTGTGTGTGTGTGTGTGTGTGCGCGCGCGCGCCTGAAAGCTCGTGTCTGTGTGTATTTTGTTTAAAGGTACTAATGAAACTTTAAAATTAATGGGAATAGTAGATAAGCTTTTTGTATTCGGATAAGCTGTTGTATTAGTTACACAATTTGCATAAGCACCTTACTCCCTAGTAATAATTGCGTGTTAGTGATGGGGACTTACATGTGAAGCAGTTGCGTGAGATAGCAGTAATTTCGTTGTGTACTGAAACCAAAAGTTTCTCTTTTCCGGTTTTTCTTTTAGCCCTCTTTCTGTCTGGTTTTCAAGTGACTTTCAGTGTTGGATAGCTGGTCCATAGCTGCTCTCATGCGTGTTTCAGGCTACAGAGGGACAGGCCTGCAGTTCAGCGCTGTTGTGATGGTGGCTCAGTCTTTGATGCCTTTTTATAAGCCTGTTAAATCTGCGGTCCCCGGCGGCGATTTGCTGCTGTCACTCGGGGTCAGCGGGCGGAGCACCGCCGGTTCCGCTCCATTACGGTCCGGTCCGGAGGGGAGTATCCGCACTTTAACCCACAGAGCAACTCTGCCCCCTGGTGGTTCACGGCGCCAGCACTTACGGTACTACTTGGTACTTATGTCGACTCGGGCTCGGCATTGTTATTGCAGAAAGCTGCGTTTTTGTTGCTTGAGTTTTTTTTATTTTATTTTATTTTTTTAAACCTACTTGCATTAAATAGCACCTCTTTGCTGCGTTCAGACCCCCGAATTGCTACATTAATATAGCGTAGCTGTTTCAAATTGGCCGGACCATTTTCCGGCCAGGAAAGTTACAATATGTATTTGCTAAGTGTAATAACATCAGCGGGAACTTTTAATTCTAACGTGGACGATGCCGTTCAACTTTAACATTTAAAACTATATAGTTAGGCAAGCGTTTCGGATCTGCTGAGCTTTTTTATACAATGTTACAGTATAAAAGCAGTTCTCTTCCATTTTAAATATACCATAACGTTTACGGAGCTTTTTTTCCAATTCTCAATTAGAGAACCCTCCTCTCCAGTGATATGCATAATTTAACAGAATATCCATGTTGTTCTTTATCAGAGATTTATGCATTTTAAATCACTGCCTTGTAGGACTGAAGACAAGGTATTCATACAAGTGTACCATAAGGGACGCCGGTAGGTGTTTTGCATAAAGAAACAGCTAATTAAGCTCTTCTGAGATGGTGCTATGAGTGTCTGCGTCTTGCTGGTCTGAAGTGTTTCGGCTGAGTGTTGAATGCGAATGTCCCGTCCGCTGGGGGCGCTCTAAGCCGTCCCCATCTTTGCATCGGGGAGATGCGGCTTAAGCGGTCCTTACCGTCACCCATAGTGCATGGAGAAATATTGCTGCTGTTACAGTGATTTGGGGGGGGGGGTATGTCCTCTTTGATTTGTGTCCCCCTCACCATGAAGCATTTCGTCTTAATCGCCTAAAATCGACCCCAGAACGCAGTTACAGTACATATTCCCGTCTCGTACTTCCGGGGGGATACACTAAGCAGCCGCCGTCCGCAGTGATGACGAGCGCCGGGTGGCGAGTTACCCTTTTGCAGGGTGTTGGTGAATTCTCAGTAATATTCATGAGAAGCGCTTCCTGATTGGTCAGTTTATTAGTATTCATGCCAAGCGGGGCCTGATTGGCTGGTGAAGGTCCCCCCCCCCATCGACATGCGCTACCTGCTTTATCTGTCTAAGACATTGACTGGCCAATCGGGTAGCGCTTCTCATGAATATTAAGGAGACTTCCGTACCGCCCTGCAAATAGGAAAGTGGCCGCCGGGTGATGAGGATGCGGGCGTCGGTGTCGGCGGAAGCTGCCCGCCTGCCGAGCGCCGGCTGCAGGGCGATGACATTATAATTCACGCCCTGTCTGCCCGCGTTACACTTGAAAGAGTGAGATTGTTCTGGAAATATTGACACTGAGCAATTGGTACAATAAGACGAAGACCAAAAATAAAAGCTAGAGCACTATTTAAATAATTTCTAGGCACTTTATATAAAATGTATATTTGTGTAGGCAGTGTGTTTTTTGATATCGCTATAAACATGAGGCGAGCTTATGTAAAAGACTAATTGTTTCGAGAAGGCTTGGTCTAAAAAAAATTACTGTCTTCCTTTCTTTTCAAGCTGTCAAAATACTTGTGTATCTGATACACGTTTTTTTGTTTGTTTTTTTTTGCACTAATGTCATTGGAAAAATTGCCACGAGTTTGGCATATTTAAAGTTATGAATGATGACTTTTGAAGAGGGTGGTTCAGCTGGGGTAGTGCTTAAGAGTGATTGGACCTTGTCGTGGTGTTGGTTTAATGTATTGTTAATAAATGTCTTGGGCTATGGATGAAGAGCTGTGACTAAGGAGCGCTGGAGTGCTATGGGATTATGTACTGTAAGCCACGCCACTTTGCCTACTTCTCCTGCGCAAAGTTAGGCCTGAACATGTTGATAATTCCTGTTTAGTCTTCCTCTGAGGACAGAAAGCATTTTCTGTGTTTCATTTCCCCCAGTGTTCTTCATTTTAAAATCCAAACTGCAAATAAAACGTCTTGTTTTGTGGCACCAATGGGTTCAAAGCTAACCGCTAATGGCCACCTCTTCCTTCTGCCCATATCTGTTAAGCCAATCATACATGTGTGAGTCATCTGTATTGCTGATTCTCTATTTTACTATGTAAGCCCAATGTCTTAGCTAACGCTGTTGTACATAGCATACATGTAGACAGTAACTGTTGTGGTTATATAAACTGAAAGTTAAAAACCAATACAAGGACAATCGTGTCTAGAGGTGCTAATATTAGTCTGTATTCTATGTCAACTCTTGTATTGGTTAGTATATATTGTCTGTAACATGGAAAGAGAGAAACAGATCATTTCAATATTAAACAATATAGATATATATTATTCCAAGCTGAATTTGTCCTGTGGTGATTTAATGTGGGAAAAGGCAGGAGTCAAAGTGTTTTGCGTTTAAACCAAATAAACTGGAGATATTGAAGTTTAAAGGCACATATTTTTGATGTTAGGATATTTCTGAGCTGACTTTCTGGCCGCATGCCGCCTCCCTGTATTCACGCAGGAGAGCTGTACATCTGAGGTATGAATTTTCCTTCTACGTGCTATGAAAATCGCAGCTGTGGTGTAATGAGCTGTGTAACTAAGAGTGTTGGAGTCTTCCTGCATCCCCTGTGATTGGTTCCTCACCGGTTCTTCACTCTCTCCAGTTATCCAATCAGAGGCATTCTCTCCCCATCTTCTTCCCCTCCCCATGTGTCTCTCTGGTTCTCTCCCGCAGCTGAAGTGTTCTACGCCAGCTCCTAGGCAGCAGGTCTTCCTCGGGAGCTGTGCAGGTAAGCGTGTCTAATTCTCATTGGCTGATGGGATCCCCTTAAAGGGGGCTGCCATGTGAGTAATACGTGCTGTCATTAAGCAGCAGGCCTCTGCACCCGAATGTATTAGCCTTGTTGAGTCTATTAGCAGGCCTCCTGTTATGTAGGCTTGGCATTCAGTCCTGTTGTCCCACACAACTGCTAAAGGGCATGAGTTAGCATTGCCAGGTATTGGAGGGGATTTGGTGCAAAAGGTGTAATACCATTGGCCAGAATCCTGCAGACAGGCTGCATGTCTGCCGGAGAATGCAGCAGTCAGACTACAAGTGGTCTAAGGCGTCATCGTTAATTATCTTTTCGATAAAAGTTATCGCACTTTTCAATAACGAGACTGTGAGGATTAGCGTGCGAGTTTACAGGGCTGTTTTCAGTGGTAGCGTTGGAGGGTTAACTTGACAATGTCTGCTTAAAAATGAGTCACAACCAATAACAAAAACGGCTCGAGAGAGCCACATTCCTCTCATCGGATATTACACTGATATCACGCTGTTCAGATTGCAATTTATGTACACAGCGAAAGGTTTACTAAGGAAAACAAAAGAGTCACGATTTTTATTTATTTATTTAGATGAAATACAGATAGAAAACGAGACACTAGTGCTACTTCAGTACATGGAAACCAACACTTGCTCCTGAAGTCACTCATGCAAGATATTGTGGCTCCCTCTGCTGGCTAATTTGGAAAAATACATTTCTGCTGCTTTCTGTCATTGCCCTGGTTATAGTCTTTAATTATGAACATTAATTATAATATACTTCACAGATAAGTGGGATAAAGAATACAGATCTTTCACTGTCTGTCTTGTACTTTTGCCAAAGGGAGGGACTCGAATAGAGTCAATTTGACACCAAATGACGTCTAATTACAATATTAAATGGCATTTTGGCACCCATGGTTGTTAGGACAAACTATCACCCATGTAACTGTTTGAGAAATATTACTTTGATATGTGAGATGCACTGAAAGCCCCACTTTCATCGTTGTTTTGGCAACTTACTGAAATGCAGCTCTGTGAATTGGATTCATAAGTTGTTGTGTACCTCGCACTCACTGCTGTAAGGCAGTTAGCGGCCTGATTTATTAAAAAGGCTTTAATTGGCCACTTTATTTTTACCCATAATCCTCAGTAGAACTGTTCTCTTCTTCACCTCTGTGGTCTATCATTCTCATTTACTCCTGTTGTACCATTATGCTTTTTAAATGAGTAGATATGGATGAATCTACAGAATGTCTAGGTAGGGGGTCACAGTTCCGAGGTCACAGGTAACCCCCATGGCCTATACTGGAATGGAGCCGTGGCCCACTGCAGAAGGTTTGATGACTGTGGATGACATTGCTGGGATTTCGTTCAGGAATTACTCGTGGTGCTGTAGCCAGACTACCGAGGAGTTACATTGTCACGCGCCCTCGTCGGTGGTACACGGCGAAGGCTAATGAGGTCTGTGCCACGTGGACGGGGACAGATTCTGATCGATAATCAGGGAGATCCCATGGCCAATTGGAGGCCCTCCACTGGCCTCCACTCTAGTCGGACAGCAGGTGGCGCTGTGGTGATTACATCTTTGTGAGCCGCTGGACGTTGAGACGGACGGCCAGTATAGTTGCACCTGCCGCAAACTGGATCTCTCTCAGAATCCCGTTCCAGTTCCCCTCTTCTTCGTCATATCTGTAAGACGTCATTCATTAAGGTCTCGTTGGTACTTATGCAGCTTTTCGGTTCAGGAAAATAAACAACAATGTCGACTTGAGTACTGAGACAAACATAAAAGTCGTCGGGCTAAATAAGTATGGTATGATGGATTTGTAATGAAATGCATCCGTTCTCATTCCGGTTATGCACATGTAACTAAATAGCGTATCATGAAATTTATATGGATCAAGGCGAAGCAGTAAAGCTCCCTTTGAGAATAATCCATTTCACCAAACTGTGGCTTTTGCTGTGTTGACTGGGAGGTTTTGTAAATCCAAAGTAAGGATTTTCTTGTTATTTTTTTTTCTCTGAATGAGTGTTTGTCCTCCTCCAGCAACTGCTATAAGCTTAGTAAGCAGCAGAGCTAATCATTTTCTTTTTTTTAATGGGACTGGGCCTTATTCTCCCCTCCGTCTTTGTACCAAGTGGGATTGAGCCTGGATTTACTTGTTTTTCCATTACATTTGGGGACCAGGGTGTGTAAGGTGCTATGAGGTTTCAGCACCAAACGGTTTCTGCACTATTAGACTGAGAGATGGGGAATGTTTGACCTGCAAAGACTTAGCAGTATTCTTTTTATATGGACAAATCTCTGTCCAGTTCAATCTCTGCTAAAAGAATGTCTCTGTGAGACTCTGCATTGACCATTATGGTAGACATTGATATGACTTGGTATGATGGTTCGACAGTGGAACACAGGATGAAAGCTCTAGATCAGTGTTTCCTATCCCGGTATTCAGGGACCCACAGACTCCCTCTCGGCTCCCTGAGTAAAAATGTGGACTATCTGTGGGTCGCAGAGGACCAGATTGGGAAACACTGCTCTAGATAATTGCTAGTTTGAAATGCCTGTCATGGTGCAGTTCCACATGCAGGGAGATTAAAGATACGTGACAGGTTCCCAGGTTAGAAGGACAACCATGTATCCCCTAAATTCATTAAAACAAATCTATACCCTATTAAAGCAAACATATAACGGCTAAGCCAGGTGATTCAGTAAATACAGGTTAATCCTTTAGCCAATGGAGGACTTATTGAATGACCATGTGACTCACTTCCAGACGTCATTCATTTCCGTGGGTTTATACTCGTCACTGGTCTCTGTAGGCATCATGGCAAAGCCGCCCACTGCATAGAGGGAGCCATCCAAGGAGGCCAGATTCAGGGAGCTGCGTTCCTGTGGGAACTCTGTGAAGTCGGACCACCTGGAACACATGCAGCACTTGGTCATCAGAGCTTCCTTCTGCTCTGGTGCTTAGGCCATCGGATGTGGAGTTGCCCTTTACTCCCAGGTGACACGCTGCCGTCATGCACCTTAGGTACGCTATGGAAGTCTTGCTCTAGGGCACGGTAATCCTGTTAAATCTTTGATCCAAGCTGCCTTCTGCCTGCCCCAGAAAACGTCCCTACTCACTTGTTTCCAGCGATGTCGTAGACCTCCGCTGTGCTGGTCAGACCCGTGTCTGTGACTCCAGCCACCACGTAGATCTTGCCCTGACGGACTGCTACGCCGAACAAGGAGCGGGCGGTCTTCAGGGGGGCCAGATCCTTCCACTCGAACTTTGTTGGGTTGTATACACACACTCTTCTCATGCACTTTCTGCCCGGCAACAGTGTCAGTTAAGTCGTTAGTTCAACGGTCACTAGATTCTCTAATGATTCGAGCTTTATATGTGTCTCTTCAGGTTCTGGTTGGATTTTACATTCCTCAGTTTGAATCCAAAAAGGCACTATAACATTTTTTACATTATCATGCAGGAAAAGCATCAGTTTCTGCCCGTTTTGCCCCAGACTTACTTGCCCTCCCCTTTTCCGCCAATGACGTAGACCATCCCGTCATGTGACACGGTACCGTGACCGTACACCGAGTAGGGAAGTGGGTCCGACTCCCCCCATTTGAAGGACCTGAGTGCAAGAAACCCACAATAAAGGTCAGTGAGAGCACTTTGAAATGATATCGATGATACAATCACCTCATTACTGTTTGATCTTGCGTGTTTGATCTCTGTTCCTAGATGTTATTTTAGCCCTTTAAAGTATTCCTCTTCATTTGAGGAATCAGGAAATCAGTGTATTGCTACATGCTTTTATTAGCTGTAGTAAGGAGCAAAATCCTGGAAGTAATCATCAGAATAGCTCCAGTCTTCATTGATTTTTAGGTCGTGGTTCTGATTCATTGCCGGCCAATCAGGGCCGATTGGTGACATGCTTTGAGGGCGGGGCCATGGCAGGTCCACTCACTGCCGGTCGTAGATCATGACCGAGTCCAGGCTGTGCTCTCCCTCCTTCAGCTCCTTGCCGCCAACAACATAGATGGAGTTCTCTGCCTCGGCCATCCCAAAGAGGCAGCGGGGGGAGGGGAGAGCGGGCATCCCCAACCATTCGGAGCTCAGGGGGTCAAACTGTGTGACAACGGGGCCAGGTCACATGATGTGGGGTCATGATTTCCCGTCAGAAGGGAACCACTTGTAAGCATCCTGTCAATGTGCTGTACGTAGCTCTTTACAATATTGTACCCTAACAAGAAGACACAACAGATCTGTTTGCCCAATATCCGTCTATTTTCTAATCCTGATCAGGGCTAACTGTCCTCCCCAGTCAGGGTCACGGGGCCGTCAGGACCCTTGTGTTGTAGTTTTCATTTATTTTTTGTATGGAATGTAAGTTTTTCTTATTAATATTAAATAAAACTGAATGTAACTCTATTCCATTCTATTCTATTCTATTCTATCAAGGGAGTCAGATGCAGCATTGGTAGGGGTTTAAACTACCTTATTAGAATTCAAAATGCCTTTATTGTCAGTGTAAGAAGTTACACTGAAACTCAATGACGTTACCAGGTTACCATTTGAATTACCAGGAAAAGGTGCAAACCAGCTCATTTAAATGAAGGCTTGGATTTAAAATGAAAACATTAATAAAAGCAAATGTACACTTGTGTTTGTGAGGATTATGAATCCAGCTAGACACGGACTACATATATGGAATATACTGTATGTATAAAAAGCTTTGATTATAAGTATACTCTTTAACTATGGCATACCTGTAAGAAGTAGGAGCTGATTGGATCGTCTTTGTCTCCCTCGTTGTAAAAAAGCCCCCCGGCCACAAAAATCTGGTTCTCCTTAGTCAGCAGGCTACAGTGGTTCTTTGGAATCTTCGTGGATGTAGAGGCGATGTAACATTCGTTTCCTGCCGGGTCGTAGGCCACCGCCCCCGTGTCGCTGATCATCACCATCAGGTTTTTGAGGAACATGCCGAAGCGTTGGTTGTTGTTGAGGATCCCTGGGAGCAGGCCCTCCTCGTCATCTTCTCTCTCGTCGCCCCTGGCTTTGGATGTCTTGCCCTCGGGGATGCTGACCTCAGGGAGCTTCCCCTTGTACGCATCCTTGACTATCTCCAGCTTTTTGATGATCGCTGGGTTGGACTTTACCCACTTGTGCTTCTCCACTCTTTCTGAGAAGTAATCTTGGGGTATCAAACGGAAGCGTACACACTCGAGGAGGTCTGGCAGGTCCTTCAGCCTGTCCTCCTCATCGTGGCCCACCCAGCTCACTATTGACTCAAAGACCACCTCTTCCTTATCCACGTTGAGAGAGTCACACGTAATGATAGCAGCCAGCTCAACTGGGCCCAGCTGGAGGAAGTCTTGGTCCCGAACTATCAGTTGGTAGCGATCGCAAATGAAATCCCGGGCATCGATGGCCAGTTGGGGGCAGTCTAGGAGCAGGCCCAGCCGGAATACGGCCAGGCAGTTGCTCAGGCCCAGTCTCTGCTTGAGGAAGGAGATGCAGACGGTGAATAGTGACGGAATCTGGAACATATTGGCCAGGCTGAAGATGTCCTGTACATTCTCCTCCGTGAGGTTGATGTCCGAGGTGTAGATGAATCTGAGAACCATTCCCATGGTGCGCGGTTCTACTTCCTCCAGAACAATCTCCCGCTTCTTACTCTCTTCCAGGTCCGACAGGAACATGGCCTTGAAGTAAGGGCTGCAGGCCGCCAGAACCAGCCGATGGCAAGGAAACTCGCTGCCCTTGATTTTCAGAACGCAGTCCACAAACCTATCATTCTCCAGGAGGTCACAGAGCCCATCCTGAAGCAGCGTCTGCTGGTACATCCGTGGTTCCTCAATCGGGTTTATCGTCAGTTCCATTTTAAAAATCAGGCTGATTTTAATTCGGTTGATTTAAACGGATAATGGTGGACCTCCCAATCGCGCTCCACAGCACAGCAGTGGCCTGGTCAAAGCCCTACGCAGAAAGGAGGAGAAGGCTTAAGCGGGATTTAGCTCCGCGAGCCCAGAGCTACTAATCTCATCAGCTGTTTCAACCTTTCAAACTCCAACAGGGGTTTTATTTATAGACCTCCAGCAAAAAAAAAAAAAAAAAGAAAACGTCAGTGATATCCATATCAGTGCATGTGAAACATGACACCCCAGCGACCCGAGCATCAGGGCGCTCTTGTCTTCAGAAAGATCACCCCCCCCCCTCGGTCGTTTCCCTGACATCATCCACACGATGGAGGCCTCCTACTGGGAGCCCATGGCATCGCAATCTAATTCTGTCATCCCCCTCTATGCACTAATGACTACTCTCCACGTGTGGGGGGTGTATTAATTGGCTCGATATTCAGTGCAAAATAATGATGTGACGGGATATTTGAAAATACGATATATTAAGGCGCGAGGAATGCAATTAGCTACCTAATTTTATGAGAAGCTAAATGAGGCTATATGATGGATCAAATCGATTATTCTCATTGATAAATTAGCAGGATTCTTTTTTTCTTTGTGTGTAAAAGTCATATCGTTCTTTGTGAAAGGCAAATGAATTTATCAATGTATCATTTATCATTTTATACATATTTGTCCATTTGAGTCCGGTGCCTTGACTTATATCAAGGTAAATATACATATAGTGATTCTGATATTCGATTACTTGATTACATATTTGTTCAAAGTTATAGCTAAGAGTGTAGATGTGTTTCTGCATGAATGATCTGCCCTCCTTATGTGATACAGTCTCATATGTGAACCAATGAGGCGTGACATTGTACAAACCACTGGGCCCATTAATTTGGTGCAGTGATTAAAGATGTCGACGGTATAATGGACTTCCTGGCCAGGTCACGTCCATGCCCCTATCAAAGAGGGATGCAACCCTTTAACTCATTACTTCCAGGATTCTGCTCCTTACTACAGCTAACATAAAAGGCTCTGAGTACTTGCATGTTTCCCAATACCACTGGTCTGTATCAGAAACAAAATTTGTTAGCTGAATTGTTGGATTTAAAGTACCCCTGTCAGAACAGGCTTCACCTTCATTCACTTACACTTAGCCTAGAATACCTTAAATCCGACATGTTATCCTGCTAACCCAAAAATCCAGCTTTGTGATACAGGCCCCAGGTCCTGTGGCTGATACAAGGCAGATTCCTGTAGTGTTTAGTCAGGCCTCCGCTGTTCTGGGGCAAACGCAAACCACCGGGTCAGAGCATTGGCATTACGCACCCCGTGGGAGGACAACAGGCAGACTATGAATGTGTCTGTTGACCTCTGTAGGAATCAGCTCTGATCACAGAGTGTCCAGCTGCTGGCTGCTCGTTCCCAGGCCGCATGCTCACGTCACGTAGATGGAGGGCCGAGGGCTTACTAACGACGGATGACTCTGTCGGAAGCCTTTCAAGTGTAGGAATTAGCTATGATAAACCGTTCCTGGAGGCCCTGGGTGGGGTGGGGCTAATGTGTGCCTGTTACCTAGGCAGCTAAAAATATTCCAAGGTTCTATTTCCTTTGATTTCTTTGTGTAATTTCAGTATAGCATACTAATAATGCTAAAACTGTTCAGGATTTTTTTACTTTAGAAATTGGCGGCAAACAAAATAAAGACACAACTGGACATTTCTTCAGTTATATATTTAATATATTAATCTGTTTCGTTGTCCCATGTACATAGTATATTTAAATAGTACTTGGTAGGTGTATAAAACCAACCAGAGCTTGATATCCGAGTTGGGGGTTGGGGGGGGGGGGTGATATTTAAATTAGTAAACAGTTATGTTAGATGATCCCGGGGCGTTTATCTACAGTAAGCACACTTGGGGGGGGGGGGGGTCATTCACCTTTTGAGAGTATATGCCATGGATAGAGGCAGAGGCCTTGGGCGGAGCTCCCAGGAGGAGGTGTGAGGGAGTCCACACCCGGAGGAGGTGGGGGCTTTGGGAGCCTGGCCGTTTCTACTCGGCCTTCTCCTTGGCTTCCTCCCCCTTCAGGGCGTCAGCCTCCTCGGCCAGGGCGAGCTTCCTCTCCCGCTCCTTAATCAGCTGTATCCCGCAGTAGGTGACGAACAGCACGGACAGGGTGGACACCGGGAAGCCTGACAGGAAAGGCATGGCGGTAAGCGGCCCTTCCGTACCTTTTACCTTTCCGCACCCCTCCACCCACCCAGCAAATGAAAAGGCTTTGCGGTCACACTCCCGCACTGCACCTAACCTTTGATGATCATTCTTGTGGCCACAAGCTTGGCGAACTCCAGACTGTTAAGGGACAGGACGTTGTAGAGGACGATCGCCCAGAAGTTAGCAGCATTGAAGACGCCCCTGATTCTACGAGACATGGCCTCAGACATGGCACCCTGGGGGTAGAAGAATTCTACCATGAGTCTTCACCCTTTCTTCAAAAGGTAGTCCTTTCTATGGTAGAGACTGATGGTCCTGAACGTTATACTTGTAGAACAGATGTTTTTTTATGGTTTATATTCACAATTATCATCAGAAGAATATGTCTATGGACGTTGAGGTTGGCCACCCTACCTCTATGGTGGAAAAGGGCCTGAGTGAGAAGAACTTATCCACCCACAGCTCGAAGTTGAGGCCGAAGCAGTTGAAGAAAGACCAGATGTAGACGATCTCGCAGGGCCCCAGCCACAGGGTGGTGATTGCAAAGGTGCAGACTGTCGCCAAGAGCTCTCTGAAGATGCTGTCGTGGTTCTTGCCCAGGTAATCGTAGACGTACCTGTGGTTGGGTATAAGGCCGTCACTCGGCGCCTTAGCACTGTCTGGAGCTCTATTTTAGCTATGCTACTTATATTAAGTAAGGCATTTAAATATGTCCTACAGAGTAGTTTTGAGGGCTTTTACACTGTGTGGAGATGGATCAGATCAGGTTAATCCTGAGCACTCACTTGCAAAGCCAGTCATTGATTCCTCTGTCAAAATGCCTGCAAATAAAACAAAAAATTAGTTCTACTTTCTTCACAATGAACACAGGAAGCTTTTCGTCTTAAAACAAATTCTTTAAATATACATGATGTCGTGGCTTGCCCAGTGACCTCTAGTGACCTTTGAATCCCAGCCCACAATTGTCTCTAAATTGCTGTTTGAGTGTGGGTGTCCTGCAAAGGACTGGTATCACATACAGGGTGTACTTCTGCAAAGCACCGCTGCTGCCTGGGATGGATGGATGGATGGATGAAAGAAATTGTTTGAGAAGGGGAATTTTTGGCTAGTTAATTTGTGTTGGTGTTTACTTACGTTTCAGCGAAAACGTATAGCATCGTGATGCATTTGGGCGGCTGGGGAGGGTCAAGATGATCGAGCCTAGACACCGTGTTTATAACGCCGAACATCACAGCCGCCTTCAGCCAGTCATACACCAAGTTAGAGTACGCCAAGCCAGCTAGGCGTTGAAAATGAAATAGAGAATCGTAAAGTGAGCTGGTCGCTGTTTAATCAATATTATGTCAATAAATCCCAGCATAAACATGCCTGATAGAATGTTTATGTAATTGTTGACTTTGCTTTGAACTAATTGTAATTGTAATTTGTAGTAATGTAGCGATTATACTACTTTATACTACTATACTACTTTGTTTTTCCAACACAGTGTAAATTCAATTATCCATGTTGCCCTTCCCCCATTTGATAGGGACACCCCAGGAACGTTTCCCCGAGTGACCGCGACCGCGACTGACCGAGGGCCCAGTCTGACAGCTGCTTCACCAGCTTCATGTCAGAAGGTATGGTCAAGATGTACAGGAAGTGGAAGAAGACATCCACCACCACTATGACGCCCAAGTGCAGCAGGGCCTGTGTGGTGATGTTCCACATCTCCCACTGCTTACGGGTCAAGTCCGGATTGTTAGCCTGTGGGAATCACATGCCAGAGAGACAACCAGCGGATGAGCACAGGGGCCTGTTGCATTGGTGAGTACTCTGATCAAAAGTAAAATTCACTATACAGACAGTCCCTGGGTTAAGAAGGTCTGACTTATGGACAGCTGGTATTTACAAGAAAAATACCATAAAGCCTATTAAATAAAAAATTTGGGTTAAATACAGTGGTTCATAATAGTGAACGCACACACTGCTTTGTGACGCTTCTGAAAACACTGTGCGACTATTGGCTTGAGGTAGACTACAGTATCGTATATAGCTACTTTTATTATTACTCTATTGTTACTGTTCTGTACCGTATTATTATTGCCGACTTAAAGACAGTCTTAGGGAACAGATCTCGTTCTTAACCCGGGGGCTGCCTGTACATGTAATATTTTATAGGAAATTGTAATATTTTTTGCAGATTATCATCCCAGATTCTTTGTGACACTGGTGTAACATAGGCTATGGGTCTCCAACTCCAACTCCTGGTGAACTAGGTTTTCTGTTCTACCTCACTACTGATGAGCCACACATGTTCCTGGTATTTACTTGGTCAGGTGTGGCTCATTAGGATCCAGGTAAGATATAAAGCCTGCTGGACAGTTGGAGTTGGAGACCCCTGACATAGACATTATGGCAAGTTTTACTGGAAAAGATGCCCATGGGTTAGAGGTTCACCTGAACGTGGAATCGATCAAAGGTCATGATGGGTCCGAAGTAGAAGAAGGGGAGGTAGAAGTTATACTTGAGCAGGTCCAGGAAGCTATAGTTGCCGTTCTTCCTCTCGCAGTTCTCCAAGCCGAAGCTCATGCATCGCATGATACTGAACCCACAACCACCGTAGAAGAGGATATCCTGAAGCTCAAAAGTGCCCGTCACAAATCCAGACTGTGGGACATCGAGCAGAGTGGGGGCAACAGGTTGGCACACAAGCAAGGGTTTGAACTGGATTTTACCATTTCAGAAAGTATGAAAAATCAATATGATGTAATTGTGACGTGGTGTGAGGGCTGTCGCTCTTTGTCTGACGTGAAACCGACATGTAGTTGCAGAAGCAAACATCTCCTACATCTTCTCCTTGACTTGGTATGCTTACCTATGACTGCTGGCAGGCCAAAGTTGCAAGGGAACATCAGAGTGGTGTTCCTATCATATGACCTATCTACCTCCCGCAGCCCTGACTGGACCCTCAAAGGCCAGAGATCAGAGCGAGTCGGGCGGCCGCGGATGCCTGACCAACCTGCCAGGACACGAGAGGCTCCATCTTGAAGGTGGCCAGGCTGGTGAGACCCGCCACGAAGCAGAGCCACTTGCGCTTGACGAGGGACACCGTGTAGAGCAGCACACAGTGGGACAGCACCAGGGCTACGTAGCTCCAGCCCATGGTGACAAAGACAGCGCAGATTCCATAGATCATGTAAATTAGCGATCTGCGCTGTGGGGGAGGGGCAACATCAGTATCACCATGTTGCTCACTGTGATGCTGAAGAGCTGCTTTATTGTGGTCACAATGTATCTTCTGTTTACACTAAACACATCCATCCATCCATTCACTTGCCTATCCATCCAACCTTCTCTCCATCCATCCATCCATCCATTCACACACCTATCCATCCAACCTTCTCTCCATCCATCCATCCATCCATCCATTCACCCACCTATCCATCCAACCTTCTCTCATCCATCCATCCATTCACACACCTATCCATCCAATCTTCTCTCCATCCATCCATCCATCCATCCATCCATTCACACACCTATCCATCCAACCTTCTCTCCATCCATCCATCCATTCACACACCTATCCATCCAACCTTCTCTCCATCCATC
>JAODKM010000075.1:13832586-13854678 GCA_026780845.1 Petrocephalus sullivani
CATCCCTTCAATTTAGTCAGTTCCCGTATTGATTAGTTATAGCCTTATAGAATCATTCCCTCAATGTAATCAATTCCTGTATCGATTAGTCATAGCCTTATAGAATCATCCCCACAATATTCACCATAGAAATGAATAGATGGTCCCCACAAAGATATGAATACAAACGTGTGTGTGTGTGTGTGTGTTTGGCGTGTTTCAAAGCCGCCCGCGTTACGTCACTCTCCAGAATTATTACATAACCCTCCCCTTAATATTAACCTTCACACCGGAAAACCCGATGAAAACCCTTAATTAGCACGTATGGTCCTATCTGCTCTTTGATGGATGACTCACTTTCGGAAAGGAGAGAACCTTGAAACGGTCTTTGCATACCGCGCAAAGCTCGCATCATGTGTGTTTTTCGTCCCATACATATTTCCGCCAGCAGGTGGCAGCACTTGGCCTAAAAATGTCTGGCGGCGCTTGCCAATTCCCCAGCAACAAAACAAACACGAGTATATGTGTACCCTCTAATCTGGCCTCTCGTACTTTCAACATCCTTGTTTCTCAGAATTCACTGCAGCGGCGCGGGCCAACTATTCGGGCCTGGCAGGCCTCGGGGAGGGCATGGCAGCAGTCAGCCTACATACTGCCTTGCTGTCTATACTCAGTACGCCCTTCACCAGCACAGCAGGAACCTGGCGTCTCTAACGAGCGGCTCCAGACCCCGCAAACAAAAAAAAAAAAAAGAAAAAAGGAATGAAACTGAATTGGTCTCAGTTTATAGCATAACTATAAACACTGCAAATGTGGATATAGCATCAGCTTATTATGCGGTGCATTTTCTTATGAAGAGAACATAACGGTCGTTTGGAGATTATGGCTGTTTTTACTCCTTTAGACTGTCGGGATCTGAAAGTGCTTTAACTGAGCTACTGACATTGCAATAAAGGCTGGTTGGGAGACAAGTTCCTAGACGATTTTGTGATGTCACACTGTTGTTAAACACTGTTTTCTGACCACTCCCCTCTCCAGACCCAATGTGCAATTGGTCAAAGAGGACAGACGGGGCCCATCTGCCCAGACGCTTTCCCTCGCTCTGCCATTGGCCAGGGACTTTGCCTCCTCTTGGCCAGCAGGAGGGCCTGCTGTTCCAGGGTTCCCCGGGCCGACTCTCATCAGAACCAGCGCGGGCGGATGCTTGTCCGGCCCCTTTGCAGAGTAGGCTTTGTGGTCCGAATTGCCATGTTAGGGTAAATGTGAGAATGGAGAGCTATTTCGGTCCTCTTCCCTCACCTGCTGTGCGACCCAATGTGTAGCTACTCTTTATTGTGAAGAGACAGGAAGTGCATTGTAGTAAGGTCATGGCAAAATAAAAGGCCCTTAAAAGGGCAGCCGGCCATTAATAAAGAGCCATACATCATTCAGATGGAAATCAGGCTGATTCATATCACCAAATTGGAGAAAGCTGTAGAAATTAGGGTCATTATTGTGGTACAAAACCCCTACATCGTCTCCCCCCCCCCCGCACCTGTCTGTCCAGATGCCGCAATCTCACAGCTATCTCGCGGCTAGAATCCTGCTCATCGTCTTGGTCTCATGTGGAGCAGCAGTGAAACCTTTGGTTCTTAGCTCCTGAAACATCCACGCACTCTTTCTCCGCTGGTCACATCTAGAGATCCGTATCAGGTTCCGAACACGCCCAGGGAACAGTCCGTCTCACACGCTGATCTCCCAGAACACTGCGCTCCTTTGAGGTCTCGACAGCCGACGTTATCGAGACTTATCTGGCTCTTGGCTTAGAGGGTGAAGTCACCAGGCTGTCTCGTTTGGGCTTTAGCCTCTAAGCGGTGGACCGACTCTCCTCATTTTGCCATAAACACATTCCAGTGCAGATACAGTTCTTCAGTGGCTTTGCATCTTCTCATGCAGAGCTGTACAGAAGCAACCCTGAAAAAAGTTCCGTGCTTCTGATGCTCTGCGTGTGACCTCTCTTATGCTTTGTGCACTTACATCCATACTGCTTATCTGGAGAGCCTGGAATATGACACAGGAAGCATAGGGCATGAGGCAGAGGACTCGAGGGGCAGGAGGCTGGTCAATCGCAGAACACACACACACACAATCATGCCAATGCAGAGTCACTAATTCACCTGCATATTTTTAGACTGCGGGAGGAACTCCGCGTCCCCCCTGCAAACTCCAAGCGTGCAGACCCAGGGATGACACTCAGACTCAATAACCCAGAGATTCTCAAGCTTCCTACCTGCTGCTTTTCCTATCAACTTAAAACACGTCATCTGGTTTTCACATATGGCACAGGAACCAACTATGCTTTTATATACAGAGATCAGGAGTCTTTTCTAAAGTTTGGGTTCACGTAAATATCTATAATCTACATTCACATTTTCTCTATTTAACAGGACAACATAATCTTCACCATGCATGTTCTGCACGAGTGGCGATGATTAGCTGCTCTTGGATTGATACTGTCTGTCCCCGTGGCAGTTTATTCACACTAAACTGGCAGAACTGGGCTACCATTGTCTGTGTTGCTGGGGCTTTTTCCTGCGTTGATCTAACTGGGGATAAACATGTTAAACATGGAACGTCCCTGTTTATAAAGTCACAACTGCTCACAGGCCACGGCAAAGCAAAGAGATACTGCAGCTGATTTCAAATGCATTTGAACGTAATTCGGAACAATTACGTAAACTCGGTATATTTACAAGAAGACGCGAACATCTACATGAGGAAATAACAGAAGAGGAGCCCGAGACACGAGCCAAAACTTTCAGGAGGCCGCGAATGCTTTGTCCTTTTCTGAGGCAGTAACTGGAATAGCTGTTTTCACCAAAACAAATACTACTTTCACACTGCTGAGGTAAATTTCAGGTGTTTCCCATTCTTCTGTGAGACCCCGATAGCCGTTTTCACTTCTACTGAAATTTAAAATGTTTCTTTTGTTCTTGTTTTTCTGTTGTCAAGAACAGGGATTCTTCAACAGCACTCCGTGACATGGTGCCTGAAATTCTGAATTTAGTGATACCCTTCTCGTCCTCGTCAAATGGATATCTTTGTGAGTCCTTGTGACTGCCGACCTGTTTTTAATCGATAGGTGACAAGCTAATGAAGCTAATGAATATTACGTTTTTCATTCTAGTTTTGGAAAAGAGCATCTGTATGTTCAGTGACATCGATTGAGGACAGTTACAGGTATATTTCTGTTTTGAAGCTTAAAGACGGAGCGACTTTATTGTGAGCTTTAAACCTTTTCATTTAGTTAAATGGTTCAGGCTTTTAGCAAACATGGCACTGCTTCATTCTGCCTCTGAGCTCTCTCATTTCTGCTAGCTTTCATCTCACTAATCACCACGGCTCTGATAGGACCGTGGTCTCAAATTCACCGAAATTGACGGGGGAAGTCGCCCTGCAGCTCCCAGGGGCTGGCGATCAGATTTCAGAAGCAGGAATGTGGTGAAAGCAAACAGCCAATGGGGAAACACTGTAATCAAAGATGAGGTGGGGCTAAATGACGTCGTCGTGTGATGCCAGCACTTCATATAGGCTGCTCACAGGAAGCTATCATAGAGACTGATTAAATGAGACTGAATGAGTGTTCCCTGTAAATACACAGTGGGACTCTTAGGACATATGTCGCTTGTTGGCTTCACTCTTACATAGTTCCCAAAGAGCCAGTAGTTCTGGGGCATGCCTATAGCTATTTATATAGCAAACGTAGCAAAGCAGATTCTTAACTGAACTACAGTATCAGTTACATTGCAGGAGTTGTGCAAAACATTATATTTCAGTAGATCTGAGTAATTCCATCCATCCAACTTCTCCTAACCACTTATGCTGGTCAGGATCATGCCATCAGCCTGCGCCATAATTTTGCTCGGCCATTTTATGAAGGTACTGGATGGTATAAACTGGATATATTTACATACCGAGACGATTTGCAATGTCTGATGTTAGATTCTTCTTCTTCAAAAACATCAGTGACGGCAAAGACTGCAGCCAGCATGAAACAGTTTCCTTTTCGCTCCCTAACCACTTGTTTAGTCTGCATGAGAGCTGCCCCAGCAAATGACCTGTTGGGATTTGCCCGTCACAGACACCCCAGAAGCCGCAAACTGCGGCAAAGAAACAGAAAAGTCATCACAACCACAGTGATCCTTCTGCCCCTGCACAACCTGGAGAGATGCTGAGGTCTCAGACATTTAAAATGCTCGCGAGTGGCTCCTCTGCCAGGTGCTGTAACCCGCCTGGAGGGCTGGATGTGCGCCTTCCCCTTTATCTGAAGGTTGCCTCACTTCATTACGGCCAAAGAAAAAAAAAAACACAGATTCTGGCATTCCCTTTAAGTCACGGGAGTCGTGGTGTGCAGTCAGCGCCCCGGGAGAAGGTGAAGTCGTTGGCCTGTAGTCTCTCTGTGGTGCTGAGCCTCTCTGCCCCCTCATCTCAGATTTTTACAGGAAGAGGAAGCCGCCTCCTAGCCTGTCTACCAATCAGCTTCAGAGCAATAAATGCACGGCACGTCACGGACATGCCGACGGATAAACAGCTGGCCTGCATCAGCACCGAGATCCTGCTTTGTCTTGTTAATAGGTGCTCATCCATCCAGCCCCCCCTCCCCGCCTACACCCCTTTTATAGCGTGGAGCTGGGTTTTGGACGGTGTGCTGCTATTCCCCCAGCCGATTTATCATTTAATTACACCTGGCCGTGGTTAACAAGCTGGCACCAGAAGCGGCCGAATCCTTTCACCGTGGCAAGGTGTGTGGGCATCTCAGAGCCTGCGTGGGATGGTCCTGTCTTATCTTACGCATAATACATCGTATGCTGTTTCTGCTGGGTCCTTTTTGGAAAGTACATAAAAGTAGTAGGATGAAGGAGCCTAAATATTATTTGGTGGGATATTAGGCGAGTGGGCCGCTAAGCTCCTCCGCGGAGGAATTCCTCCGGTCATGCTTGTCTGACAGAGCACAACCACTGTCATAAGCGTGTGTCTCCAGACCCTCCCGAAAAAAAAGTCCTAGTGGTGGAACTCAGGCCTGCCAGGAAAATACGGGCCGCGAGCTTTCGGAACTTTCGGAGTTCCCGGGGTCATCGTAAACGACCGTGCGTCTGGGCGCCAAGTTGACCATGGAGGATGATGCAAAGCAGCTCAGAAGTTCAATTATGGAGTCCCTGTTACCGTCGGACCCACAAACATGCTCGGGGGACCCGGCCCTGCCGCTTCGCCCCGCGCCGTCACATCCAGACCGTCCTCGTCGATACGAGGTGGTCGCTGCCCACACCAGTTCTGTACCGTAAGTCTGCTGTACCTCCCTAATGATGCACTCTCTTTATGCCAAAAGCCTACACCACCTTCCAGATGGTTCTTTGTGACAGCATGCTTAGTTCAAATACTGTCCCAGCAAGTATAGGGCCTCCCTCAAGATCACACGCATCTTCCTGTGCAGGACATGCTGATGGACTAGCTGGGATTTCATAAGGAATATTTCGGTTTCACTCCCGCTCATGCACATTAATGTATAGTCTACGCACGGATTCTCTCTTTTCTGTCCGTATTATACATTCCGTAGGCCTGTTTCTCCATAGAGAATGAAGGACTGTTTGCAGGGGCTGTGAGCTCTGATCCGCACGGAATATCCCTGCATCCTCATCTCCGCTTCACCGCAATTCCGTGGCTCCGCTCTGCTTATCGATCAGCTCCAATCCAAGCCCGGCAGCCGGACTCGTTCCGTCTGAGTGCCGGGCAGCCTGGATCTCGGGATACACGCTTGCAGCACGTTCGGCTCCGAGAGTGGCGGCCTGTCGGCTTCGGCCATACCGTTGGCACACCATGGAAAAAATGTGTCCATATAGGAAGGCAAAAGAATGCTGTCATAATCAAGAACTCGCTCTCTTTTGTTCAAACTACCCGGGGCAGCAAAATTTCAGTCCAGTCACCGTGATTACTTGTCATTGCTGACACACCACAGCACACAACAATGAAATGTGTCCTCTGTGTTTAACCCATATGACATCATGATAAAGCAGTGGCCAGCTAATTCAGCACCCGGGGAGCAGTGCTTAGGGACAGTACCTTGCTTAGGGTACCTCAGCAGTACTTGCGGGTCGGGGATTCGATTTCTAATCGAATCTTTGAATTACACGGTCACGTCCCTAACCATTACGCCACCCGCCTGCCCCATATAATGTTATGAATATAACATTAGGGAAAACTGCTATGGTATATTAGTGTAATACTAATTGTGCGTGTGCTTACTAATTGCTTAGGCTAAGCTAGTATATGGACAGCACACATATGTCATCCGTAAATACCTGCGAAGAATAGCAAGCTTTTATCCAGACTCTTTCCGCAAGATGTACTCGGTAACCATGACATTGTAATTGTTCAGATGTAATTCGTTATGGGTAAAAGGTCATATTAATTCATTCCATTTCCATTGATTTCAAAGAAAGGAACTGGCATAATAGTCATGACAAATGTAAGACGGTCTATAACATTAATAACAGTGTTTACCGGGAGGTTGCCATGGTGATTTAGTGGGCGCTGTTGTCAAGTCTTCCTTCCAAGGTTATTGGCTTGAATATGGTCTCAGCTGTGTGTGTATCTGTGTGTGTTTGGCCTTTGTATGCTCTCCTTATTTGTGTGGGTTTCCTTTCGCTATAAAAAAAAAAACACATTTAAAAATTTAAATTTTCTTTGCATAAAATCCCTTACATGTAGTTATACAGCTGAATAGCATATAAGTATAAGCATGAAACTTTGGCATCCAGATAACATATTAGTATAGTTCTTACTGTGATAATACAGTAAGTGAAAGCACATTCAGTTTCAAAATCAAATAAGTTAAATATTAAAATTAAAGTATATGGCATCTACATAAAGGGTTAACCAGAATTTAATTCCTAGTCTTCCAGCAACAGATGCTAGTTGGTGATTGTGCTGTACTCTCCACAGGGTTCATGTGGGTTGTCCAAAACCGAGTCTGGAATACGCCATGACATCCAAGCCAAGCAGAAACTCACTAAGCGTCTCTGCATCCCTGGTCCATATGTTCATCATCAAGCCAACATCTTGGTCTCTTCCACGCTAAAGCCCATAGACTGCTGTGGACACCTCTCTCAGGCTGATAACACCAGCTCTCTCTTCAGCGACGTCGTGTCCATGGGATACAGACAACCATTGCTTCAATTAACCCCCCTACATCATCAGTTCTATTCTCATGTTTTTTGAATTAGGGGTTTAAGATAATGTCCCTCCCACTACAGGGCTAATACTTCCTGGTAGCGCAAAGCATGCTGGGAGTAGAACACTCAAGGTTATTTAGTAGTCACTTGTGTTTTTTTTTATTAGGGGTCCAAAGCACAAAGTGCATTGGACAACTATTGCTTTTGTTAGGATTATTATTCTTCTTCTAATTATTATATTATATATTATGACATATTATATATTATGACTATATTATTATATTGTGACGGGCGCTTTGGACCCCTTCGAAATTGCTTGCAATTCCTAGTTATTGTTGTAATTTTGCTCAGTGGTGCTTGTAGCAATGTATTGCATGCAAATCGTCACGCTTGTGGCAGTAAGGATTACACATACTGTTGGTGAATGGGCTAGCTGGGCAGTAGATCCTGGTGGGTTTCCATAATATGATTTGTTTTGAGTGTGGGTTACCAATTACATTTGTTAACTGTGCTAAACCCTACTCTGTAGTATAATTTCTTCGCTGTTACCATATTAAATGTGATTTATCTTGTATAGCTGAAAGTGATCCAAAACAAGGAGTCAAACGGCAGAGAAAGTGTCAAATGCTTGGCTTGGCTTACAGCTCTGTTTTGGGTATGTTAGTTTCCTGGCTGACATTTCTGCCTCTGCTAGGCAGAGGCGACCTGCAGGCCTTGCCAGGCGGCTCCTTCACCTGCAGCTTCTCCACTGTGAACCTCCCTCTCGCCGATGAATCACCGGGAAGGTCCAAATGCAAGTGTCCGTGACCTATCCATACAGCAGAGCCGTGCGTATGCACTGCTGATTTAACACCCTCCACACATGCATTAATTTCATTTTGAACATGAGCTGTGTCCTATACTCCACCTCTCCCTGTCCCCAGCCCTAAATCTTACAACTGCCTTACGGTGTGCAGACTTTTCATTTTAATACAACAGGCTTGCCAACTTTGTTCAGATGGCTGGAGTGAGATTTTGAATTCGAGACAAGTTGCACACATGCGCATGTCTTTACATGTATGTAACAATTGTATTACCTTGTAATCAGTCTATAGGGTTTGCAAGCTACCCCAACGATTTTGATGCAGCTAATTGTAGGTTTATAATAGAATGATATAGATTTGCTGTACGATTTCTTCTGTGAGTGACGACAGTCTGAGACAGTCTGAAACTCTCACATGTGTGAGAGTTGGCAACCCTGATATAAGCTCCTTTATAAATGTTATGTAGTATTTATAACAGAAGCAGGATCCATGGCAGCAAGGTTAGTACAGAATGAGCTGTATAGCCCAGGGGCAATTCTAGGATTTTTGGGTGGCATGAGAGGGCCCATAATTCATACAGAGCGGCCTATTGTATGTTTTGAATCAGTGATGACAGGGGAGGTGGCACACTGGGGCCAATCAGATTTCAGGTGGGGCCACTCCTGTATATACCCATGGTCTAACCAGTTGTACACATGGAAACAGAAGCAACAGAAATTGAATGGGTATACAGAATATAACATAAACAAAATATTTTTGACCAATCAAAATAGTTGTTGGTCATGTTATACAATCAGGGTGGCGGACTTGTTGTCTCAGGGGAACTACTCAAAAAGTCACTTCAGGGCCCCTTTAGTGTAGTAAGTTTGTTGTCAACAGGGGGCTCCAAGACCTCAGGGGCCCCACACAAAAGTGTAATTTGAGTGGTTGTAAGCACCACCGATGTGTACAGTCTGGGAAGAATTAATCAGGATTAATCATGGATGTGGTACCAGAGACCTGCCCAGGACCCCGGAGAGCCGCCCCAGAGACCTGCCCCGGACCCCGGAGAGCCGCCCCAGAGACCAGTCCCGGACCCTGGAGAGCCGCCCCAGAGACCTGCCCCGGACCCCGGAGAGCCGCCCCAGAGACCAGTCCCGGACCCAGGAGAGCCGCCCTAGAGACCTGCCCAGGACCCCGGACAGCCACCCCAGAGACCTGCCCAGGACAACGGAGAGCTGCCCCAGAGACCTGCCCAGGACCCCGGAGAGCCACCCCAGAGACCTGCCCAGGACAACGGAGAGCTGCCCCAGAGACCTGCCCCGGACCCCGGAGAGCCGCCCCAAAGACCTGCCCAGGACCCCAGAGAGCCGCCCCAGAGACCTGTCCCGGACCCCAGAGATCTGCCCCAGAGACCTGCCCAGGACCCCGGAGAGCCGCCCCAGAGACCTGCCGTGGACCCCGGAGAGCCGCCCCAGAGACCTGCCCTACTGGGTGACGCTTTCAGAAACCTGGATAAATGATCTTGCTGCCAGCCTGACATTATTCAGTCATCACCGGGCCCCGGAGAGTCTAAATAACGGCATCGCTAAGTGTGCCTCTGAACGGCGTTCTCACAGTAAACATGCAATCAGCGTTTTTCACAGTCCGCCAGCCGGAGGCACGGTTTGAATAAACCCCCTTTTCCGGCATTTCCAAAGAAAACCAAAGCTGCCTGATTGAATAATTTCACTGAAAGATGAAGAAAATGAATTCAGGCGTGTTTCCTTCCAACACTGTGCTGCGTAAGATTTGGACTCTGAACATCATTGTTTGTCCCCAAGCAAACACTGGTAATCAAACACGATAACATCCCCGGCAGAACAAGATGTCTAAAAAAGATGTTTGTCAAATAACCTCCAATAGTTATTAAATCATGCCAGGAGCTACGTTTGCTACCCAGCGTTTGGCACGCAGGACAGCTGCTCAGCTGTTTCTGAGTGTAATGATTTGTACTCATCATGTACGCCACAGTGGGTGGCATGGTGGCGCTGTTGCCTCATACCTCTAGGGCTGGGGGGTTTGAATCCCACCAACAGTATGAGTATGTGCAGCATCCCATCCAGGGTGTACCCCAGCCATGTGTGCTCTCCTGCCCGGGACGGGCTCCAGCCCCCCCACAACCCTGACCAGGATAAACGGTTGGAAGATAGACGGAATTAATGTTTACCAGGTTGCCGATCCATTACAGCAGTGAGTAATTACCCAGAAGCTGTCAGTAAATTAGATTTGTGGATCCTTTTATTCATATTAACATTTTTAAGTCTAGTTATTGATGGAAAGATGAGTATTTTTCATCTGCTGGAAGGACTCTTCTGTGGCTGCGTACAGAGAGTGGGGCAGCTATTTTTAACATGAAGTGCGTTTAATTGTATTGAGTCACAGCTCATGAGACAAACATCAGGCCTGACGTGAAATCGATCTGATGGGAGGCATTACCGGCCAGTCCCAAAATATGCTGACCTAGGTCTTGCCTTCCCAGTACAGACTGGGGGGGATGAGGGATGGGGAAATATAGGTTTTAAAAGCTTTTGACTGTGGTAGGGACATTGGGCGGGGGTGATGTCTTCCCAGGGGGAGAGCTAATGGGGAAGAAGCGCTGAGCTTTAACAGAGGTCCATTTTGGGGGTGGGGGGAGTTAGAGCACCAGGGGCTCATGGGAGTTAAACTTGCACAAAAATATTCTGATGGCAGAATGAAAAATGATTGGTTCAAAGAGACAACCAATCAGACTGTAGATGAGGCAAGTCCATGCAACTAGAGGAGGCGGGACCAAGACATCTGATTGGTTAATCTGACGTCTGACACAAAATAATTTTTCATTCTGCCCTCAGGACATTTTTGCGTAAGTAAAACTCCCATGAGCCACCAGGGGAGCCTGATGATCTCCACACTGGACCCTGGTGTCATCCTCTTCTCCAGGCTCTCTCCAGTGCGGTTTGGATGGCTGACGAGCAATTTATATTATAATAACAAAAAGGAGGGGAGGAGAAGGAAAGCACCTGAATTTCAATAAGTTTTATCCCGATCCTGTCGTATTTAAGCGGCATTAGCAACCGCTGTCTTTGATATGGATATTAATTAGAGCCGAAAACACCGATAATTTTATTCATTAAACAGAAGCCGTTTGCTAATCACTTATCGCTGTCATTATCTACATTTCCTGACCAAAAAGCAAATATCGCAGATGATCTGTTTCCAAATCCGCCCCCCTTTTAAAAGTTCTGAATCTCAGGCAAATGTCAGTTTTTAATTGCAATTAATTCTGAATGTTCAAGCTTTTGTGATCAACTTTCCCGGAGGAAAAAGCAAGTGTTACAAACAAAGAATGTCTACTCGATTTCCTGCTTGGCGCTGCAGATCCACTAAGGTTCTTATTCAATTGTTTGTCCTGATCTACAAGAGCAATTCATATTCCCACTAGGTTTCCAGCTTTGGCACGCCTTCAGGATTAACTTGGCCAGTCACTTCTTTGTCACTTTCATCCAGAAGGCCTCTCGTGTCCTCTAGGGGGCTCCTGACCCCAAAGGCCCTGCCCACAGCTGCACGCCTACAACTAGCATTACCTTGACTTGGTACACTGGTGGAGAGGACTGCTATTCCCTGCCACATGGCACATACTAGGAGGTACCCTAGGCTTGTCTTGCCGTGACCTGTCCCAGTGTGCACACTTGGAGTAGTTCTCCAAGATCTGGGAGCCTAATCCCATGGGGAGTAGTGGCTTAATGGTTAGGGAAGTGTGCTTGTGATTGGAGGGCTGCTGGTCCAAATCCCTATCCAGCAAGGAACCACTGAGGCACCTTGAGCAAGGTACCGCCCCCATGCAATGCTCCCTGGGTGTTATATAATGGGTGCCTGCTGCTATGTTAAATGCAGAGGACACGTTTCATTGTTGTGTGCTGTGGTGCGTCAACAATGGCAATTAATCACTTTCAGTGGACATCAAGAGAAAAGCATGACCCTCCTTGTTTGATCCTGAAGAGACTCATTCCATTCACTCCACGGCTCTAATGATGCCCTCAACTTAAAAGAAGTGTGCATGCTATAGATGTAATTTATGACTGGATGAATATCTTCATATGAAATATGAATATCTTTCAATTGCCAGACATGAAGGGACAGATGGATGGAAAGCTTTTTAATTCCTAATCTCAGCATTTCCAGCGACCTGACATGTTTGGTATGCAAATTTACATGCACACTAGAGTCTTCAGACCTAGGGCCCGGAGCCTTGAGTCTAATCAAAAACCCTAGTGTGGATCTCTGCGGAGACAGCGCTGTTGATCAAAGCACTCTGCGGGAAGTGCTTATTGAGTGCTCCGATGTACAAAGGGGGGTCGGGCCGGCTTGCCGTGCTTTCCGTAATGTATTTAATGGGCTGTGATGGGCACGGCTTCGTTTCATTGGTTGATTACAATTGTGATTGTAATTGTGAATAAATAATTTGCTAGCTTATGCAAGCTGATCAAACAGCTGTCAGTGGCAATGGAAAAGCATAGCAAATCAGCGCTGATTGAATTTTTATCACTGGACTGAGAAACTGGATTTTTATCAGCAATTGTGATGTTTTAGTAATAACGTACAGCTAGCTGGTGCTGAACTCAGAGAAGTGCAATTTGGTTAGCTCTTTTTCTTTTTTTTAAAAAAAGAATTGTGCGTAATCATGAGTTTTTGATCTGATGTTATCATATTTAGATTTAAATCATTACAATGGTAATAGACATAGAGCTTAATTCAATTGCGTTATTGTCCTACGTAAGCCTTTCAGACTTTGGGCTTTAGTAATCTTCAAACAGCTGTGTCAAACAGCATTTCTCCATCTCCTAGAAGACATTCTGAGGACGGCATACACAGCCACGCAGGATGGCATTCTTTCTGGAGTTCCACAAAGCTGTGCTTTGAGACACTCCTGCGAGAGACCCAGCCCAGAGCCCCGCGGCCAGATTGCATGGTTAGGTTCAGTCGCAAACCAAATTATGGCTACACACATCATGTTTAACATTCTAATTAAATACAACTACAGGCACCAATTACATTTAATTCTGTTGGTGTGCATTTTCATGGCACGGTACTCCTAAACTGATTTGCAAAATTACACGGTAAATCTCTAGAAAAACAGCTCAGTGCAAAATGATACATGACTTAGAAGGAATGGGTGAATATCCAAATTCCATTGAACACCCTGTCCATTTTAGCCTCTTTTTGTTTGCTTTTTGTCTTTGTGATTATCATTATTAAATTAAACAGACACAGCTATGCTTTAGTGCTGAGCTGGGGTACAAAGTCGGACAATGCAAGGTTAGGGTTAGCTTTGACAGTGCAGGGTTAGGCTTAGTTTTGAGAGAGCATGGTTAGGGTTATCTTTGACAGTGCAGGGTTAGGGTTAGTTTTGACAGTGCAGGGTTAGGGTTAGCTTTGACTGTGCAGGGTTTGGATTAACCTTGACTGTGCAGGGTTAGGGTTAGCTTTGACAGTGCAGGGTTAGGCTTAGTTTTGAGAGAGCAAGGTTAGGGTTAGCTTTGACAGTGCAGGGTTAGGGTTAGTTTTGACAGTGCAAGGTTAGGGTTAGCTTTGACAGTGCAGGGTTAGGCTTAGTTTTGACAGTGCAGGGTTAGGCTTATTTTTGAGAGAGCAAGGTTAGGGTTAGTTTTGACAGTGCAGGGTTAGGGTTAGTTTTGACAGTGCAAGGTTAGGGTTAGCTTTGACAGTGTAGGGTTAGGGTTAGCTTTGACAGTGCAGGGTTAGGCTTAGCTTTGACAGGGCAGGGTTATAGTTACCTAGGGCAGGATGTAGGCAGGATGTAGGCATGACACAGCTGGTCTATACAAGCTTCACCTGTGTTTATTTTTTCAGGCTGATGTGTTATCCATCGATGAGCCCTGGGGATCACAGTGTTAAGGAAATGCAGACACATACACTTTTTGAATAGCAGCCATTCGTATTCCAGTGCCTGCATTTGGATGCTGCCAGGCTGAAAGTAATTCTGAAAAACACCATGTCATCCATAATGAACAGGTACAGTATCTGATACAGTAACTCAACCTTAACTCTGCTGCACTCTTGGTTTTAAAAGACTCACTGATGTTTGCCTGAATTTTTCATATATACTTTGCATACTGTCCAATCAGGATGTGACCTTTGGTCTTGCAATCCTGTTCATTAAGACTGTATTATTAAACAGACACAGCTATGCTTTAGTGCTGTGCTGGGGTACTAAGTCTGGGAATGCAAGGGTAGGCTTAGTTTGGCAGTTCAGGGTTAGGGTTAGCTTTGACAGTGCAGGGTTATGGTTTGATTTGACTGTGCAGGGTTATGAATAGCTTTGACAGTGCATGGTTATGGTTTGATTTGACTGTGCAGGGTTATGAATAGCTTTGACAGGGCAGGGTTATGGTTCGATTTGACAGTCCAGAGTTAGGGTTAGCTTTGACAGTGCAGGGTTAGGATTAGGTTTGACAGTGAAGGGTTAGGATTAGCTTTGACAGGGCAGGGTTATGGTTCGCTTTGACAGTCCAGGGTTAGGGTTAGCTTTGACAGTGCAGGGTTAGGATTAGGTTTGACTGCATTTGGCTGCTGCCAGGCTGAAAGTAAGTCTGAAAAACACCATGTCATCCATAATGAACAGGTACAGTATCTGATACAGTAACTCAACCTTAACTCTGCTGCACTCCTGGTTTTAAAAGACTCTCTGATGTTTGCCTGAATATTTTATATATACTTTGCATACTGTCCAGTCGGGATGTGACCTTTGGTCTCGCAATCCTGATCAGTATTATTATGACAATATGACTTCCATCAGTGAAGATACTTGGATCAAGCGAAGCTGCTAATTAAAGCAAAACTCTGTTCGCTAATTAAGTTTATTTTCTTTAGTGCTAAATGGCTGTCCTAGGCTGTTGATTATTTTAAATGAGGGCAGAGAGATAAGAGCCAAGAAATTAAGATTGTTAACCTTTGCAGAAGTCATTTTAATTTCCTTTAGTTAATATACTTTAGTTAGCCATTTTAGTGTAATATTATCCCTTTAGAACGATTTTAATGTGATGTCAGTCTATCATTATCTCTTTATGTCTGACATATAGTTATTCACTTTCTGTAATAACTGAAAGTTGGCTGTTGTGCGTTATGGATGAACCTGGGTGAGGTGTTACTGCAGTGACTTCCGATTCTACTGAACCTGGGTGAGGTGTTACTGTAGTGACTTCCGATTCTACTGAACCTGGGTGAGGTGTTACTGTAGTGACTTCCGATTCTACTGAACCTGGGTGAGGTGTTACTGTAGTGACTTCTGATTCTACTGAGCCTGGGTGAGGTGTTACTGTAGTGACTTCCGATTCTACTGAACCTGGGTGAGGTGTTACTGCAGTGACTTCCGATTCTACTGAACCGGTGTGATGTTACTGCAGTGACTTCCGATTCTACTGAACCGGGGTGAGGTGTCACTGCAGTGACTTCTGATTCTACCCATAATTCTCATGTGGCTGGTCTCTTACTAGTGTCTGTTGTCACACTAAACAGCTTTTTATAGCCCAATGTGTAGCAGGTTCATTGTGGCGAGTGTTTAAAAGGGAAATGGGACACCCTCGCTGGGGATTCTAACACGCTACAAGCGCAAGAGTGGTTGACATGCCATTTAAGTGGCCGTGGGACAGCCGTTTTATGCAGGAAGGCTACAGAGAAGGATTATTATGGTTGTTAAATAGATGATGTAGAATAAAGCACTTATACTAATAATATAAACATCCTGTTTTGTGCAGTCCTTAATGTGATGGACTGGCATCCTGTCCGGGGTGTACCCCAGGCTAGTGTCCTGTGCTGCCAGGAATAAGTTGCACCCCCCTCCCTGTGACCCTGCCCAGGATAAGGGGATAGAAGATGTATGAATGAACAGAGTACGATTACATTTTCCACCTAGTGGGCAGCTTCCCATACTGCAATCAGGAAGCATGTTGTGGAAAATGGGGTCTTTTTTATGACACTGCCGGGCTGGCATGGAGCACGATGAGGTTATATTGCACCGGAACGAGGAAAGGCTGCATGGAGGTATGGCCGTGGACTGCAGCGGACGGGCTTCCAGTCGGACGTCCACAGGCGTGCACTTGACACACAGGGAGTAAATATGACAGGAGTTACAAAAAGGCACCCTGGGAAGACACCAGCAACACCTTCCTTCACATGGCAATCTTAGAGCTAGCTCTGTTCATGGGATTCTCGTTAAGACCTCAGGTCTATCACCTTAATTAATAGATGATATCCTGTGTTACAAGCTTCCCCTGGCCACAGGCCTGACTTTACCAGCAGTTCACCCAGCTAAGTGCACTGCGGAGAGAAGCTTCTGTGAGTATCTGTAACAGGGAATCATTTCTGATTTTACGTGATAGTTAGAAAGCCCTGGCCCTGCACTTCTCACGGCGATACGGATGGTGCTCACCTACAAGGCTGAAGCTTAGCCCTTCAGACTGCAGCCCTCACTAATGACTGCTGCCAAAGCGAATACGATTGGGCGAGATCGCCCTGGCAGACACGTACTCTAATGCTCCTATTATGTGGCCGTGAGTCTATTACGCCGAGACACCCCCCCTCCCCCGACATCGACATCGACATCGACTCGGAAAGACTTTTTCCTTTCTCCCTTTCTATAGCTTCTGAATCACTTCGTTTCAATGTCACTTCTCTGAGCTGGACGCTCCCAGCCTGGCACCGCTCTCCATAATGATTCGCCAGCGCCACCCTTCCAGCGGGCAGCACGTGCTGGCCCCTGGAGACCAGTGACGGGGGGGGGTAGGGGGGCTGTCCCTCAGAAGGCCTTCACTTGTTAGTATGTGACACCCCAACGCCCCACACACCCTCTACATCTGCCATCCACTTCAGCAAAAGTGTGCCTCACTTTGCTTGGAGGCGCCGGAGAACCTTCCGGAAGGAGCCTCGGCTATTAGACAGACCGGCTGCATTCTTCAAAATTCTTTGGGGCATCTTTTTCTTTCTTTTTTTTTTCTTTTTGTCCGTGCAAAGGCAGCGACGCCTGTCTGACCTTGGTGGCACCTCAGTGAATTGCTGAAAGGTGCCACATCCCTCACCCATGTCCAGAGAGGCATGCTGGGATGTGTGTCAGGTGGGGCCGGGTCGTCTGTGCCAAGTCCCGCTGGAGGGATGGAGACGCAGAGCATGATAGCGGCTAACGACATACCTGCGGTAGCGTGCATAGCAATCAGCAGCCAATTGTAGGGTATAGAACAGGCAGCCTGTACTGGGCCACATTCCTGACCTTTACCCATATATCACGAAAATCCAAAGCTTTATCAGAAATGTACCAGTTCTGGAACTGTGGCATGTTCACTTGAACAACAAATCACTATTGAACAAAATATGTCATTGCTATATATTTTTTTTACATTGTCCAATAACCCTTCGAGTAGCCTATTCACAGATTTGGCAATAATATTTGAGGGGACCTACACTCGACCTTAGGAAAATTAAACGAATGAATTAGTTCAATTCGATACATTTTTCACACCAAGGAGGACTTGGTGAGCGAGCCTTGGTATTACATGGTAAGGGTCACCGAAATCAATAAAGCAAGTCTGTGGGAAAAATGTTAAACAAGTGTGCAGAATATCCCTGCTTCTGCATACTTTTGATGTATTACGTCCATGCAGTTTTTTCCCCATAGGATTTTTAATGTTTTATTTGATTTCTATAATTGATTCCCATCCCTCCTAACACAGATGTCCACATAGTTAAAGTACGACCTCCTTATTAAACCTGTGAGGCTTGAAAGGGTTTTTTTTTTTACTTGGGAGAGAGGTTTGTGTTGAGTAATAAGAGGAACTGTGTTTGGCCCAGGACAGAAGGGAAATCTGTCTGCCAGAACGTTACTAAAAGCTAAGTGAATGGCTCCTTAGCCCATATTAAGGCACGCCAGGAAAGCCTGTGGTAGGTGAGCCTGTCTGCAGCCTACGCTTTGCCGCTTACGCAACCGTAAATAAAGGCACAGGCTCAAGGCTTCCTCTGTGAAGCCATTACATAACACAGGCACCAGACAGTCCGCGTTTATAGTCGTCTACACCTGTGCGGAAGGGGGGCACAGCAAATAGGTCTGGATTAAAGGGGGCATGATCTGCTTCTGCAGAGGGTTTTCCCCCCTTACTTTCCGCTTTATAGTTTTTACAGAGAAGGGGCAGAACCGCACGCGGAATGATGTATAATCCCGTGTCCAGGGCGTTTATAGAGAGGTACAGGCCGACTGTAAATCACTCGCAGGTCCCCGTCCCCCGGCTTCGTCCATGCACAGCTGGAGCGGCGGAGATCCGGTGCGATCGGTGATCGCATTCATCAGGCGCCTTGTCAATAATTAAAAGCAGCGGATCCATCATTCTCCGCCCCGTGTGATAACCATGCATAATTCATGCGGCATTCCCCCGACTCGGTGAGCGTGCTCTGAGAGCTTACCGTCCCGGCTCTGTAGTTTGCTGCCTGTCGGCGCTGCGAGGTGACTAATGACCCCTATCTGCATCCTTTTTTTACTCCGGATTTCGTCATTTCTCTCCAATTTCTCTCTCGTTTCTGCATATGCGCATCCGTCTCGAAGACTACGGTTTGGCCCAGTTTGTCTCATTTTGTTCTCGCTGCTACTGTTTTTTTTTTTTCCTCTCTCGTCCCACCTTGTACTCTGTTCAAAATAATTACGAAAGGAACTTGCCGAGCTCTACCCAAAGCAATCAGTCTCATAATTCATAATCTTGAGAACTGGGTCGGTGCGCGTTTTTTTTTTTTGCACAAGGAGCCAAAACAGTCAAGCATCAGATTTGGATCTTCCTGTCGCCCAGCTCTAATAACCTGATGGAAGTCAATACCGAACCCAAACCAACCCAATGCTGCCGAATACTAAATATTAAATACTGTAGTCTGAAATGTCCATGCATGCTGGACCCAGTGCACATGGTTGTTTTGTTTGATTTCTTTGGGAAAATTTTTTGAAACTCGTCGCCCCTAGGATACAGCTAAGACCAACTTAACGCTCCTAACCCGCTGGTAGAGGAGGATTCCTGTCAAACAGGGATTGTACCTGGCGTTCTATTGGCGGCCAGGCTGAATCAGACCTTTATATAGACCCTGTCGACAGCCCCGTGTCCTCCCATCCTGGCAGACTTCTGGAATCATGCATGGGGTGGATTAGGAAGTCTTGCTGGGCCTGGGGGCGGAGACCAGGAATGTCCTCCATAACTTTAAAGGCAGAACCAGAAGTTGTTGGCCAGGAGGGGGCGTTCTTCCTCCCCAACAATATTGGGGAGGCTAGGCTAGTGGGTGGATTATTTGTAAAGAATTGTAAAAAATTTGTGTTCTGGGTGTGTTATGGGTGCAATGTTTGAGATCATACATTTTTAGCGTTTTTCATTTAATCCTAATAGTAAAACAATTCAACATATATATTACATTAATAATACTTGAATAATTACTTTAATATGTCATTTGAGATAAGTTTTGCATAGAATGGTGTGAAATTAGAATAGATGCTGTCACAGTTGGCAGTGTGACTACAGCTTGCCAGGTACTGTTTTTAGATGACTGTGAGGGGTGATTTCGTACTGTATGTGCCTGTGTGGGTGTGTGGGGCACTCTGCCCAGGGTGACCATGTGCAAAAGACCAGCATCACTGCTCGATAAGTAGCCGGGAAATGTCACATGCAGAGAATTTATGTTTTCTGGAAGCATTCTGTGATAGTAAGACATCTGGGGGTTTAATGACCATAACTTACCGGAAAACTACGGTCAATAGATTTCAGCTGAATATTCGGCAAACTGGAATATAATGTTCATGTAACAGATACTTTGATAAAACGAAGGACCAGAATGCGGCCTCTTTAAACTGCAACCAAACTAATTCATCAGCATGTTAATGTTTGATCAGATGAAGAAATGTACCATGGATAATGTGCATATAGGCATATTAAATCACGACTGAGTAAGATAATGCATTCATCCATCCATATTCCATCTGCTATTCTACTACAGGATAGGAGGTGAGTTTGGATCCCATCCCAGGAAGCACAGGGGACACCCTACACAAAATACCAGCCCATCGAAAGGCAAACAAGCATTTGCCCTCAGCCACAGAATAACACACTATAGGCAATTTAAATCCTAGCTAATCAAATTGAATTGGGGTTGCTTGGGGTACCCGAGAAAACGTGAAGATCTGGTGGACTATTAGAGAAAAATGAGAGTCGATACACATCTGCCTCTACAAAAAATACTTTTTACTCTAGATTTAAGGAAAAATAATATGTGTGTTTGATCTCCTTTTGACAACATTTAGTTCTCAGGATTTTTCAAAATAATCACATCACTATAGATTTATGTAAATTGTTTGTGCGATTGCATATGTTATCTTAAATAGAAGAACTGGTCTCACATTAAAGACCAGACGAAGGTCTCACTGGTGGGGATGACATACTAGCCTGCCAAAAAATGTGCTTGCACTTGACAAACATCAGTTCCTATAAAAAAACTTCCCTCCAATCATTCCTTGGGAAGCCATGAAATTTAATGTGGTTTGATGGATATGAAAAGGAATCAGGGATATATGGTTAATCTGAGCTACGGTTTCAGCCAGACTGAGTGGAGAATCTCTGCTCATTGGATCCCCCTCCATCAAGTGTCATTATTGTTGTCTTGCCCGGCCAGAAACAAAAGGGGAATGGTACCCGAACACTGACGACTCCCATGCTGACAGACAGTTACGCATGTGATAAACTGATTCACTTGTAATACGGCCATTTACAACTAGGGACAATATTGACTGAGAATTAGATGAGTGGGATGTTATGTTGACTAAATGATCCATCGCTCTCCTTTGACCATCTATAGTGGATTAATTATTCAATCGCTGAAGCCCCCTAGTGCAGATGAATCTGTGCGTTGTAAAGAGGTTCACGACTGAGGTGTATAATTAAGCGTCTGGAAATAAATATTTGCATTTCACTTGCAAATAAATGCAATTTAACTTGATAGATTCAGCCAAGGTTATGGCCAGCTTCCTGTTCATCCTAACGATGGTCACATTTGTGTGTCTCCCCTTCCCTCGTGGCAGCTGTAATCTCCCAATAATAACCCCGGCCGTGCTTATTTTTAATTTAACTGGATTGCTGTGGCTGACCTTTGTGCTGGACAGTTACAGTGGTCCTCAAACAAGCGCGAAGACCTCCAGAGAATGCCTGCCCGTTTCATCTCTGAGATATACTTTTCCTTAACCACCCCCCTCTTGTCTCCATTGGCTGTTATTTGCAGTCTGCGTGCATTTCGTCTCATGTCCTGACATACCAACCATCTGAGGGCACAGCTCCCTCTTCGAACTTTAATACACTTATATCCATTTCAGCCTACCAGCTCATTCATTTTCAGAACATTACAGAGCAGTTCTTTATGCTGATTTTCTCTCTGCATCCTACAGATCGATTTACTCAATAGAGATTTTTTTTAGAGTCGGGATTCATCTATTAATTACTTCCTGGTTGGGCACGCTGCAGTGTTTGTTTATGTATTTGCCTTTCACTTTATTGAATCATTGCTCATTGGAAGATGAACAGAGGATAGTAAAATGAAAATTGCCACAAATATTTGGCTTTATAGGCCTAGATCTCTCTCTGATGAAGGTGACAGTTGTCTGATCAATATACTTTGGGAGTGTTATATATTTGTGTAGCATATAACCTAAAAACTCGTCTGAATTATTATTCATGTTCTGCATCTGCAAAATGTCATTAAAAATGTTGGATAGTATTTATATTATTTCGACCTTGGTCTTGCATGCATGCCGCCCATAACATCACATATTAAAGCCGCATCCCATTTTAACACAGAGACTGCATATATATATATATAATTATCTTTCTTATTGGGTAATTAATGTGGTGAAACGTCGGTGTACTCATATGCTGGCCTAATACAGCGTAATACAGCAATCTTCTTCAATCTTGCGTCGGTGAGCCTCCGAGCGCTGGCAATATCGCCTCTCCGTGCATCCGCGGCGCACGGGGCCGGCCTTTATTTTCAATGGGAGGGAAGGCGCGCGCGGGAGGGAGGGA
>JAODKM010000075.1:13855029-13894272 GCA_026780845.1 Petrocephalus sullivani
TGGCTGGCGCGCGGGGGGCTGGCGCGCGGGGAGGGGGGGCCGGGGGTTCCTAGAAACCGCCTCCGCCGCTGCCGCCGATCCGTCCGCGGATTCAAACGGTCGCCGCCTCCATGTTGGACGGAGCGCAGGAAGGCAGCCTCCCTCTCGCCGAAGACCCGGGATTAAGCCGCGCCGCGCCGTGACCGAGACCGAGACGCCAGCTCGGCATAATAGAGACGGCGGCAGCTTTTTATATAAAAAACAATATATATATATGTATTTTTCTCCCCACACTAAGCTATAACGGAGCCGTCGCTTGGTACAGCCGCGAAACTTGTTTCTTTTCCTTTGCTCCCTCGTACATGCGGGCTCCGGCGCCGGCGTGTGTCTGACGGAGCCCGGGTGTCTGGGGGCCGGGGCTGTTTCCGCGCCCGCCCGCCGGTAGCTGGCCGCACTCGTGAGGACGGCTAGCTGGTTACTGTAAAATCAAAGCGGCTACGCCAGTTTGGGGGGGAAAAGGGGGGCAGACATCCAGTTTCCATGGACAACACGTCCATAATAACCCAGGTTTCCAACCCCAAGGAGGAGGAGATCATTTCTTCAAGTCAAGAAAAAGGTAAGGTCCCCACCTAGTCAGCCTTACTAGGTAACGCGCGTTGTCCGGTACTTGGCTAGTTGAGTCGCGCTACCAGGTATGTAACTAGTTATGTCGCTGTCTGACTAATGGGCGGCTTCGGCAGACGGAAGCCCCCCCAAAGCGCCCCTCAGCAGTTATACCCGTAGCAAGGTGATTCCACCGAGTTTGCCCGAGAATGCGAAGGAAATGGGGGGGACTGGGGGGGGGCGTCAGAGACCGATCGGGAAACTTTGCCGTTCCGCTGTGAGGATATAATATAATAATTATAATAATGAGCGAACTCCGAAATGTGCGGCAATATGCTGCGATCCAGCCTGGATGCGCTCGCGCCGCGCTAGCCGGCTAGCCCGGGCCGTCTAAGCGGACGGGGGAGTTAGCCGCGCAGCTAACCCCGACCCGCGGCGCGGCGCTGCGCCCGCCGATGCGGGCTCTGCTGCTAAATAGCCGCTCTGTTGGTAAATACGGGCATTCCGGGCTCCAGGTGGACTGTTGGCTACAGTGCGGAGGAGGCAGCCTACTTGTGCCTGGCTCCCTGCATAGCAGATGTCATTTTGGAAATTACTGAGTGCATACAGCGGCGGAGGGCTGCACAAAGCCACGGGGGGGGGGGAGATCGAGCACGTCTGCTTCGGACCAAAGCCTGTCGCGGCTGCTTTTGCTTTCAGACGATGCGGAGCGCATCGAGTTGGACGGCGAAACGTGCATGGCTCAATGGCTATTAGGCAATATGGCGCTTCGCCGCGCTGTCACCCTGCTTGGTTTTAGTTTTCAGAGTGTGCCCTCTCGGTTCGATGGCATTTCTTCCTCCAGTGACGCTCTCAGTTCGGGGAAAGTTATTAATCCGTGCGAGGTTTCGTTGGGGCTGAGCTTTGTAAGAGGAATTGCACGGGTGCAATTAAGGGGCTGGTTTCTAAAAGTAGTCTTCATCTATATGGATAATTTGGCATCCCAAATTGGCAGTGAATTTAATGTCTCCTACAGTTCTGGTAGTAGCAGAGTATTTTTGTGTTACGTGACCTAGATGTTTGTGTTGATAAATAATCTAGCATTGGGTGGTTATCGTGTTAACTGAGTTAACTCAGTTTACTCAAATAGTTATTATGGCTTGACTGAGATATGGTGCCACAAAACGATCTGCATCATTGGAGAACCCATACTGATAATGTCTTTAAACATTTGTCATGATAAAGGGATATCGCTCACAGCAGAAAATCCTGGGAACTTGTCCTTCCTGTTTTGACTTTTCACTCGGCCTGAAACTGCTGGTTATTTAGACCCCAGAGTTGTTTGTGATTGACTGGGAATGGAAATATTGTACAATGCTGCACCAAACATTAGCACACAATGTGATTTTTTTAACACTGTAATTTTTTCATGTCTTTTAAAGTAAAACAGTTCAAATGACTCTTGTGTGGAATTTCAACATTCTGAGACTTTTAAGCTTAACCTTGCTTAAGTGGCCTGTTCTACATTTATATGGTACAAACTTTTTGTATGGCTTGTGCCTTAACTGTTTTACACAGGTTTTGTATTGTAAGTATAGAACTGCTATCTGGAAATAATTTGTTTTGGTATCAGGTTTATATCACTTTTGAAGGGTTTGTGAAGTGTTTTACATGTCTGGTAGTTTTTATTTAACCTCATGCAAATGTAATATCAGATATTGTAGGTGTTCGCCTAGGAAACATTCTCTCCTCACTTCTCACTATGGTTTTACCTTGTGTATGAATTTTCAGCTGCAAGGTCACTGATGTAGATGTTATCTGCTAAGTAATGAGTTATGAAACGAGGTATGCATTGCACACCTGGATGTTCTATTGTCCATTGTAAACGAGTCCTCTAATTTAAAATTTTTTTTCTGCACCTCACTAGACAGTGATGGCCTGCATTTCTGTACATTTAACTGTATGACTCATTGCAATGAAAGTGCGCACAAACTTGATTCAGACTTTATGGCCTTCTGTTGCTTTATACAGGAGACTGGAGCATTTCACTTTTTCCTCTCTTAAGAAACATGACTTAAAGGGCTGCTATTTTATTCTAACACTCAGAGCTACAAAGGAAAAATGTAAACTGGTACCTAGTAGTGAAGCAGATGTTTAGCAGCTCGGTAGATAACCTATATAAAATTAAATAAAAATGAGTGCAATATCTTTGTTTTATGTAATCTGGTATATTAGCCATGTAGTTCACGTGGAAGGGTCTCCAGTTTGTCTCGTTTCATTATTCAGACTTGGTCCCTATTTTGGCACATTCACTCGTCAGCATTTATGGATTGGGAAATGTGTTTAAACCCCAAAGAGTTCTGTGTGCATGTGTTTTCTTCTCCATGTTAGGGACCTAATGTCATGATACTCTCTGACTGTGCTCATGGAGCGCTCTGTTCTACGGCATCCCCGCTCTTGTGGGATATCTCATTTCCACTTCAGAAAGAGCTGTACAGGACACTTATGTCTACTGCAGCTGCTCTGTCACTCCTCAGAATGTCGGGCATTGTGAAAATTATGATGATGGCCATTTATATGAGCAAGGGCTGGTCACGGGTGCCAAGGACAAATGCTGAGTTCATTTTTGCAATGCCCTCTGTATTCATACCTGTCCTTAAAGCGTCTGCTTATTTTCTCTCGGCAAAACTTTATTTTTGGAGAAGGGCAAGAGATAATGTACTTTAGTTATCAAAGGTTTTGACTCTAATGCAGTTTTGCTCTGGTTCTGTGTGAACTTGAGGATTTATGCTTTTTGAACTTTGGTCTTCAACCAAAAGGTACTTTCACACCGAAAGGTCCCTGGTTACAAGTCCCTGGGCTGTCTTAACTGGGGACTTTTGAAGCTTTTGGCCACTTTCGTGTGTCACTTTCACGCTGCACAACAGAATTGAGACCCTTGTGCTAAATAAGCATTGGAGAGGCAAAACCTTTGTAGGGTACAATTGAAAAACAGCCCTGCAACCCCAGAAACAATGGAAGTTGCGCAAGTTGTTTTGTTAATGTCGGTTATTGGGTGGAGTGATCAAAATAAGATGGGTCACTGCCTTATAGCAGGGAAGTTGAATCAGGTTTGTTAAATGCAAGGAAGTCCAAAAAGATGCTGGACTGGGGCTCTCGAGGACTCAAGTTGGACATCCCCGTTTTAGAATCTATTTTATGTACAGTTTAATAAATAGTTCAAAAAGGGAGTCTGACTGCGTTACACTTTGAAGTGCTAATATTTGTTTTGGTCATTTTTGTTGATGTCTCTCATCCTTTCTCAGGTTTTCCCGTAGTTAATGTGGGCTAAAACCTAATTTTTTAAAGCGGTTGGTTCATTGCCCTAGGAGCTTCCTGTGGTGGGCATTAATGGATGGCAACATGCTGTTTTTGTTTCTGCGCTTTGTGGTGTTTCCTGCTTTACACAATATTCCATGGAGTACTGAAGTGGAGTTTGACTGCATTATATACAAAGTTTTTTATATTTTATAGGAACTGAAATGCAGCTTGTATAACATTTCTAAAAATGTTTTGTTTAAATGAAGCCTATAGGAATGAATCTTTCCATAAATATTATTTAAGAAATTATGTAGAGGTGACTTCCCAGCTTTGAAATCTTAAGGGCTTGGTTTTTGGCACACGTGCTAATTTGCCAGTATCACTTTTGGTGTCTTTTTTGTGTAATCCTTTAGAAATAAAACAATCCACACATTTTTGTGAGTTTTAATAGCAGTCACATTTTCTATTGGATTTAAGTATGTTATGATGGTCTGAATGGCCAAAATGTCATATCACGGTATTTTTTGTTACAATCACAAGCCATTATAATATTAAACTTAATTAGGGTATGTAAAATCCATGTAAAAACACATTATAAAGTTAAGAAATTTAAAAACAGTTTCAAAACTTTTGAACACATCACTTTGTCATTTATAATAATAGTGTTAAGTAGTGCTGTATCGCAATTCTTGTGATGACGACTATGAATTGCTTATCATGGATGCAATTACAGCTGGTCACCATAAATTGTCATACCGCCCACCACTAGTCTCAAGTGTCTCGTTAAAGCGGGAAGTAAGTTAAGAAGTGACCTCATTCTGCATTACTGCCCGGCCCATTTCTTGTTGGAGGCTTGAGCATTGTTTTGCTGTGAGGAGTGAAATGCAGAGTAAGTGTACATTGGCTCCTCCTGGATTGCTCTTGTTTTGAGAGCATCTCAGTAGTATCCTCCTCCATGTTATGCCACCAGGAATCCTGCACATTCCACTTATTTCTGGGAAGATGTACTTCATGTTTCCTTACTCTTTTTCAGTCCCAAAATGAGTTGCATCACATAAGATGAGCTTTAACATCAGAGGCAGTTACAGGAAATGTTAGTCAACCACAGTGATCTGGTGTGAAAACTTCGTGATTTCATCAACAAGAATAAATCAAAGTGCAGTACTTCTGCTATTTTTTTTCTCAAGGTTTCTAAAAATCTCCCCCCACTCATTAGTATTTCTTTCACTATATACCACTGGCTGCAGTAGTGACTTGTGTTTTTTCCAGCTGTTTATGGGGTTTCTTAATTAATGATGTGTTACTTATATAATGTCTCCTAAACATGATCGTTATACCATAACAATGCTTATCACATGACGGACGTGCAGCATTGTGAACAATATATCCTCACAGTTTATTCCTGGGTTTTAGTGCTTTGGGTGCCTATGTATCATCGTAACGTTCTCAGGTTAAACGCAGCCTAAGCAAAGATTTTTTGGCACACATAAGATGAAGTTAATGAACCCTGCTGGTGCCTTAAATAGATTGAGTGTCATATGGGGGATGGTAAAGGTGTTTGCAGAACAGACCAGGTTGAACCCAGGTACTGGATGGTACCAACTGAAAGCCAGTCCGGTAGTACTGCACGGCCGCCAGTGATGGTAAGGTGTTTGGTTCGTCGGCCCTCTGAGCTGCTCCCCTGCCTGTCGGTAGCTATGGCACGAATGACCCTCTGGATGGAACATCATGAAATGCACGCTCGAATGAACAGAGCAGTTCTGGCAGTCTAATAAGCTTATTGGTGACTCCCTCGGCCCCTCTTCAGTGCTTGGCTTTTTCTAGTGCAGATGGTTCTCAGCAGTCACCGACGGTATTATCCACAGGTAACAGGATGCTCTGAGGATGATGGGCATGCAGCTTCCTAGTAATATTTTTTAAAAAAGGTTCTTTTGTGTACTTAGGAGAAGAGACTTGGCATCTTGTCTGCTGTAGTTTTTAACTTTTTTTTTACGTGCTGGTCTTTTGACTTAATTTCTAAATGTTGCTCATGGTTTTGGCAGCCATCCATCTTCAGCGAAGAGCTAACAGACTGCCTTGTAACCGCCGGCATTGGATGACACAGCACTAGTGCATGTTCCCTGTGATGCAGATAAGTAGGGCAAACACCAGGTTCTGAAATGGTTGCCGTTGTACCCATGTGGTTTTTGTGCGAAATACTGAACTTGTCGGCTTCAGAACTATTATTATTTTAAAAAGGATTTTTGCACTTTATGTGCTGTATTTGGCAAGTTAATCAGAGACCATTTCCAACACCTGGGATGCATAAACTGAGCTGCTAGGGGAAGCCAGCGGAAGAGCGGAAACTTCTGACGGAGGAGGGGGGACAGAGTGGCAGCGCTAGCGTGTGGAGCGAGCTCACGGGGTGCCTGCGTGAAGGATGTCCTGGTCACTTACAAGGCCATCACGCTAAAGCACCCCCCATCCCGACTGCTCATTGACAGTGTGCGAAAATACCCCAGCAGCTGGTGTTCAGATGACAGAGGCTGCATGAATGCATGGCATGGTTTGTGTCGTTTCTTTCTTTAGCCTGGTTGACAAGACTGACCTGCCCTCCCCCAAGTCGGCACCACTCCCCAACAGTGTTGTGTTTAGGGGGCCACATGGGACTGGGGGGCTGGTGTCAAGGCTACTCTAACTGAAGGCACGATTAGCCACTAAAAGAGTGGCCTTTAGCACAGATTTTGATATTTGGATTGCTTTATCGTATTTCTTACAAAAATCGACCTGAAATCATGCATTGAAATGCAGCAATCCTCCCCCAACAGTTCAACCAAAAATATTGGCCAATTTCACCTAAACTAAGTGCCAAAATAAAGCCTGAAAAAAAAAATGTTTTCCAGGAGATTCCTAGGAAAAAATTACAGTTGAAGGCAGAAACACTTCATGGAAATGAAAGTGAGTACCCATCTCATCAGATTGGGGTGGCCCCAAATACCCATATCTTAAAACCAAGATAATGACTTTTTGTGTCAATCAAGGCCCTTAACCCCCTGCTCCAGGGGTGCCACATATTGGCTACATTGTGCTATTAACCCCAAGCTATGGAGACAAAGATTAGGTAGGCGAAGAGAAGAATTCCAAAGTTTGTGGAAATAGCAAGTAAAGGATTTATCATTTTATCATTAGGTTGTTTTACAGATGTTTTATAAAGCAACACAGAGACATTTAGCGGTCCAAGAAGTATAGCTTGTGGATCCCTGTTTTTATTCCTTTTTATACAGGTTTTCCCCCTTGTATGTGTAGGCAGTTTTTCTTAAGTAGTGCTGCATTAAAATGTGAGATCTCCAGATTTTCTCCATGGGTGTGGGGGAATCAGAAAAGCCTGATGTTGATTGAGCACTGACTTTTACTTCACTGATATGATTGAAGGATAAGTTTCTGGTATCCCTGGGCTGGGATTCACTCCGGGTTTTGTAGCTCAGTGATGTCAGGTGACAGGTGTATCTCCCAAGTGCTTTATAAGCAGCTCTCGGAACCCTCTGGAGTAGTGCAGTAGGCACAGCTGTCCATCCATCTGTCCATCTTACAACCACTTCTTTTGTGGTGTTCTTATATATAAGGTATATGTTTAAATGTGTGTGTGTGTGTGTGTGTGTGTATGTAAAATTTAGGGCTGCCACTGTGGTTTTTTTCCCGATGTATCAAGTACTCTGGTATTTAGTTCATGGTGAGAATGATTAAGGTAAATATTTACTGAAAAGTAAAGTATAAAATGTAAATGTAATTGACACTTGATGTTTGTGTTCAAGATGCTGTCAGTGGTGATCATGGTTGAGCCTGAAAGATTGTTTTATTACCTTCATTTTATATCTTTTGAATAGAGGAAAATTGGCTGTAGTTAAAATCAGATCACCTACAGCCTATAACTTAAGAAAGTAGATTTGTACATAAATTTTACCCTGACCAAAATCTGAAGTTTATTGCACTGCTGACACTGCTTTCTAGTATGTACTAAAGTCACATTGTCAAAATAGGTGGGGGGGGCATGATGGTTGAGGGGTGCATGGGTTATACATTCACTGTGGTGATTATTATGTATTGTATTATGATTATGGTTATACTTACCTATAAATCTGATTTAAAGACTTGGGGAATAGATCTAATTTGTAACTGCATGTACAGTCCTCGGGTCTCTTAGCACATGCTTTTAAAATTGACTTCTAAGCCACTTGTGTGAAGGAGACTGCAATAGCATTGATGAAGATAAACCACCATAAAGAATCACTGGGGCTTTCTGGACTCCCAGTCACACCTAGAAAATGCCCGAATAATGACCCTTGATGTGGTGATAACGTGAGCACGCAGAAGCGTCATGCATTTACTAAAGAAAAAAACAATATCCCAGCTTGTTTTGTGCAAAGCATATCTCGTTAATTCATATAAACGGACTGGGTTTTTTTTCCTTAGTGAATGCAGTACGCTGTCGTATGAGCCGCAATGTTACCTGTAATGACAAAGTGTTAATAGCCTTATGTAGCAGCAACAGCTAATGTTGCAATAGGAGCTTATTTGAGCTTCCAGGCTGCTTATCTTACTTTACATTACAGTACTTGCATTACTCATCCCTAAGGGATTCTCACTTGTTACGTGTAACGTTGGGTGACCGCAACGTGGAATCTTACTGTTAATTTAAATAATACGTTACCAAACTGTTACACCATTGATACATTTTGCTTAATAATGTATTGATGGATGTATTGCAGTGACATTTGCAGACTTTTTTTGAGGGGCAGGTGCTCGACTGGGGGATCATGGCCAATTTGCCTGCTTGCCTTTTGGTAAATTTTGTGTGTTCAGTAATGGAAAAAGGGGTACTTAGAACCTGAAAAGGGGGGGCATGTGCTTGGGTACCCCCCTGGCACGTGCCTGGTGAAAGGGATTCCAACACCACCGAATGAAATGTCACAATTTATTCTCTAGTTGTCACCCAATAAGAGCTGTTTTAACTCTCCTCAGTGTTGCAACTAACTGATCTGGTTTCCATAGTCATGGTGATGAAGGCATTGGCTAAATTGGACTTGAGTATGAAACTGAATGTCATTATCCTAATAACTTTTAAATGGTTTAGGTATCACAGTATGGGCAGCACTTTGCTGTAATCAGATTAGCACAGCTCTGTCAGAGCATGTTAACAGCCAAGTAGAAACAAATGTGCCTCAGGAGCCCCAGCTGATCGGGCCCTGCCAGGCCTGCTGTAATGATAGACATTAGCAACATGTTTATGATATCAACCTTTTTAGCCTCTCTACAGCTGCATGACAACCATTCTCAGCATCTGCTTATATGGGTTGGACTTCAGTCAAATTACGAGGAGAACTGCCCGATTTTTGTGTTTGTACATATAGTTGCACCTCCTAATGTTTAGTTGTCTGCCAGACTGAGAGAAACTGTAACTGATCAGTTGTTATCTGAAACATAATCCCTCTGTAACAGAAGTAATACAAGACATAGCTTCAGTTCTGTGGATGGTGACCTAGTGATAGTTTGTCAATGTATTATTTATTTTTTTTTTTACTTAATTCATTTTTTGAGAACAGTGGTACCTTGTAGCATATATAGTAATTGAGGAGAAACTAGATTTGTGGGCAAATATTCTATGTTCAGATCCCGGCAAATAATGCAGAAATATACATTCCTTTGCTTTTAATGTTGGACGTAGTGGTAGTTAATATAAAAAAACATTGGTATGGTTGGCTGGATCTTGACATGGAAAAGGAAGAGGTCTCCCAAGCAGGAATTAACAAGTTGTAGATGGGTATTTATTTTTTTATTGGTCCTTTCCACTTCAGGCAAAACATTAATGGGAATTTTGCAGATCATGGCCAGTTACAGTGAAGTCAAATTAGGTTTCAGATTCTTTACCACTTTTAGTTTGACCAGACCATGTGTGTCTTGCTGGTTTTTGAGGACCAGCTATTTAGAGTAGAGCTCACTCCAGCTGACAGGGGATCATGAGTTCAGATCTCCGGTGGCATACTCTGAGCACCTTGCCTGTATTGCTACTGTGATTACGTAGGCCCCTTCCTCATAATTGGCCCTCTTGTTATACTGATGTGTTACTGTTGTGTGACTGCCTGTTAGTGTTCTCCCTTAGTTATGGGCTATATGTGCTATATAAGTTGGAGTCTGCTAAAGAGATTTGGACAGTATTGTGTGTTGACCAGGGCTCAGGAAGCCAAATAGGTGTTTTAAAATGGTCCTCTCCAAGAGCTGTGTCTCATGAGGTTTATGAGCCATTAACATTATGACTATAGCCTAGTAGTAATTGCTAAGTAAAAATTTCAAATGCCTTTGAAATAAATTATTTGAAGGCAGAATATTCTGCTTTTGCTAAACGATAACCACATTGAAAACTGAGTGTGCTTGACTCTGACCTGAATTATGGAAGGTATCTACTATGACTGCATTAGGGCTATAATTGTACACATTAGGGCTGCTTGATTATGGCAAAAATCATAATCATGATTATTTCAGTCAATATTAAGATCACGATTATTTATCACACTTGTTGACTATGGAAATATCATGCATTTATTGAATAAAAAAAATAACCCACTTGAGAATTTTTTTTCTTGAACTCTAATTCAATTGAGAAATAGGAGCTGGAAAGGGGTGTGCTCAAAAGACAAAATGGCAGCATCATTGTGAAACAAAATGAGGCACAGTTAAAGCTGGGCGGTATGACCAAAATTCTACATCACGTTATTTTTCAAAATTATCTGTTTCACGGTATTAAACGGTATTTTTTTCCCCCATGCATCAGTGGGTGTTAACCATATTTTCCACTTCAATTATCACAGTAGAATGGCTAGGAATAGCCTATTCTGCTGCCATGAGAATTATACATTGTACAAAAAAATAATAATTTGCACACAAGTAATACAGATTTGCATGACCCCATAAAGTGATAGTTTTCTTCAAGGGGATGGCACTAATGAAGAGAAGGAATCACACTGCATGACAGTTGCAGTCAAAATATAGAACCTGTATATTGAAAAAATTTTACAAACAACTTAACTAAAATTTGCAAGCATCCAAAGAGGCATTTAGACTTAGTAAAATATCCAGAGGTGCTTGTCAAAAGTTGTATTGCACTGAACAAGTCATAGAAAAGGAATAAATAGTTAATATATTTTTGTAAATCAACTACACTGTTAATGTAAACAATCCGGCAACAACTTTAGCTCGACCAGTGTTTGCAATAAATGGTTGTCTGTTCCACATCCAACCATTTAAAACCAAAATATCTCTGGACAACAAACACAGCTCCTTTTTCAGCAAAAGTTCTTCTGTGTCTTCTACAGCTTCTCTGTCCATTTTCACCGCTCAGTAACTCTAATCCTGTGTTTATCTCTTTCCGAGTCGCGACCCGGACAAAAACGTCTCTTCCTGTCGGAAACATGCCCCTTTTCCGAGGTTGAAATTGGATTTGTACCAGATTCCCTGTGACGTCATTTCAACATGGCAGCTTGCACACTCAGTAATAAGTGCTTTACTGCTTCTCTCTTTTATAGATATTTCAAAATGTTTGTTATTAAATGTATAACTAGTTATGAATGTAATCAGATGCGGTCTTTTATGTGAAGTAATAAATGTCTTTCCATGAGCTTTCATGCTCAGATCACTACAATAACGGCGTGTTCGTGGAGGCAGCCATGTTTGTTCCGAGTTAATCTGTTGCATGCATGTTCAGCGGCGTACCAGTAAAAATGGTCTCCCCTTAAACAGTTTTCGCTGCACCACGTTCCAGACATTGTTTAGGCTATTTAAATCGGTATTACGGTATACGAAAAATCCATATCATAACAAAAATAAATACTGGTTTTCAGTATGAACCAGTATACCGCCCAGCACTAGGCACAATCATTTTCTGTTTTGTTTTGATAATCGTTGAAAGTCAAAATTGAAATTTAAAATTCGATTAATAGCCCAGCCGTAGCACACAGATTTTTGTACCATTTTCAGGTTTCTCATGGGTCATGAAATTTCTGGAATAATATGGAATGCAGTAATTTCCTATATTGTGTGATTGTTTTTTATTGGTTATTTGATTTTTTTTATGACCATTTAAACCCTCCCCATTCACTTCAGTTAAGATATGCAGTGCCCTGTACATGCTGATGAAGGCAACCATGACAGGAAAATGTAAATTTCAAAAGCGTTGGCTACTATATGATGACATCAAAGACTGAGTGTTAAAAGTAGATGATGGAAAAGCTAAATGTAAAATTTGTAAAACTACTCTTGGTTTGTCAAATATAGGAGAGGGAGCTTTTCCTAGCAATGCAAACGGTAATCAACGGGGTTTTAAATGCTGTGGCTGGTTTTTGTCTGCTCAGCACCAAGGCAGCTTGTTCTTCTGTTAGTTTTTTAATCTGAGAAAGTCCCAGATATTTGGCATTTGAGTGGAAACCCTGCATTTTTCAGTATGCTCAATGAAACGAATGAGTACCTTTATTGACACAGACTGAACCTAAATTGACAAATAGATGTTCGACATGGAAAACATGATGTGGCTAGAGTTTGTCATGGTTAGTGCTGGCTACAGTTGGTCATAATCAGTGGTTTGGGAATATTTTGGTTTCCCAATAAATTACACCAGCACTAGAGAGAGAGACTGTCAGTGCTTTCATACCAAACTCAGATATGTTGCAGGAAATGCATCCAAAGTGCTAACCCAATAAGCATTGCTTAGATTTTGCTATTCAGACATGTCAACAGATGCATTGCTTTGGTACAATGTTTCTGTGCCAAACTACAACTGTTGCTAGTTGTATTTGCAGTGTTAATAATAATCTCAAAACATTGTTTTCACTGCAGTAACAAAATTGCACTGAACTGAGAAAAATTGGGGAAATTTCAAATGATGCAATAATATTAATTTAAATTATCACAAAACAATAAGGTTGTTTGTACACTGTTCAAGGTTTTGATTGCATACCACAGTGGCACTAGCGCTATGCACTAGAGGTCGACCGATTTTTCTTTTGGGCCAATATTTGGCATTTTTTAATGTATTGGCATTGGCCGATATCCAAGTGTAGTACGCCGATTTACAGACGGGCATGTCTGTGGGCAGCCCACTTGCAGTGGCACACGTGACTCATGATGCCGCCTGTGCAGGACCCCAGCCAGAACTTTCATAGGAGTCCTGGGTGTGAACAGAACGGCTTAAATTTTGGGGCCGGTTGCACAAAACAGTTTTAAGTCAAGATTTCCTTAAAATCAAGTCTGTTGCACACAACATCCTTAAATGTCTTCCTTAAGGTTTCCTTAAAATGTTCACATAAGTATTTAAGTTTTTCTTCTTATCTTGGTTATTATACTTATAGAATCCCTTAACATTCCCTTAGCAGTTGCACAAAAGACTTTAAGAACCAAAGTGAGCAGAATAACTTAAGGTACATCTGACTGTACTGCAGCACGCAGTTTATGGTCGTAAATGAAGAAAATGAACTCTCCCGGAAAAAGCCACCACTGGATGCGATTAATCATGATCAATTGATCTAGCATTATAGATTTGACCGACAGTCGATTTTTATAATTTTATTTATATGGCGAAAAACATTATTATAATTCATCATTTAATCTAAGACTGGTAAGTTTCACCGCTGTTACCAGCAATAAGACAGAGACAGAAGTGTATTGGTTATATGATTGAATTTTTTGATGTAGAAACATGTAGACACATGCAGAAAAAGGTACTCATTAATGCATTTAATGTAACAGATACAAAAATTCATCTGCTCAGGTTTTGCTCGCCTGCTTCTCTCTTTTCCTCGTAGTTTTGTGTAACTTCTAAGTTGTCATCGATGGAAATCTGGTTATTTGTTTATCTGTAAAAAAACGTATAATGTACTGGTAATTTGTTAAAAAAGACAGACATTAGCGAGTGTATTTGCTCCCACAGTGCAACGCGAAATTCAAATTAAAGGGTAAAATACTTGTGAAAATGTATACGGAAAATTCCTTCATATTAACACAGTAGATTGAACTCTTTTTTTCTTACAGTGTAGCTTACAGGTAAGGATGGGTATTAAAACCATTATTGACAGAGAAGTTTCGTGCAATTATTTAAGTGCATATAGTTTGTTTTATATGTAGGGTGACCAGATAATCCATGTCATCCCGGACACTTTGAGCTAGGACAGGGTTTGTAAACTACCATTTCAGTTAAAAGGACCTGGATTTCACTTAAGCGTTGCATTCTTGCTGCGTGCTGATTGATCAGTCTCCTATAATCATACACGCATCACTAATGTTAATGCAAAACAGCTGGATGAGTCTTTCGATCATCGAAACAAAACCAGTCAAAGCACAACTATTATTATTAACTATTAGCTAAGCAAATGAGTGTTTCAGGTTTAAGTAGTTTGTAAAATCTGAAGTAGGTCAAAGTGTCTGGGATGACATGGATTATCTGGTCATTATATTTAAGTTTACACTTATGTTCCAAGTCAGTGCGTTCACACCAGGGGCGGCCAGAGCGTCAACGCTCACTCTGGACGCCATGCACACTACGCCAGCAAACACTGCGGACGCTCTCTGGCGTCATGGAGTGGGCGGGGACAAGGCGGCTCAGAATGTGAGCTTCTGTGAACTTCATAAAGTGCCCGCAAAGCAAATACGTGTGTAGTTTATATCTTTGTGCCGACTGTTAGTAGGATGTCATTTGCATATAAAATTAAGACAAACACTACTGTTATAAATAAATAATGGTAAAGTTACTGACGATTCGCATTGTTTAGCATGCTATGTTGCCAAAATATGTAAGTGATATATATTTTAGTGAAAAAGAAAATAAAAATTATGCAGTTCACCAACTAGTCTGGAATACCAGTAATTTCAGTCACCTTCCTGATTTTTAAATTTGTCACTCTGTGCAGATGGCAACACATCATAAATAATGTAATAATATACTATATCTTAGTACTGAAAGTCCCTTTTTAACATGTATATTTGTACCGAGTTGGCGGTATAAAAATGCATGTCTTCATTTGTAAACAAAAGTTTGTGCTCCACGGAGCTCTTTAGCGTAGCATTTTTGCATTCCCATTAATTTGCAAACAGCAATGGCATTGTAGTCCGCTGCTACCGAGAAAAACATCCAGATTGGAGATGAGCGCCAGCACACTATCCACATGTCTTCGCCACTCACCGCCAGTTTTAAAAGGCGCTGCCTGCCAGCAAGCAATTTCACAAATTGTATTAGCCTACTTTATCAGATCTATTTATCTGATTTAATTTATCGGAGAAATAAAAATTATCTAATTTTACCTCATATTTGCAGATGGTTTATAAATATCGTGCATCCCTACTAAAAAGTATTTAACTGCAACAAAACTATTTACCCAAAAAAACACACTGAACTTTAAACTTCAAAAATTACCACACCACCACTATATAATTTTTTTTTTCCTTGTTTAACCACAATATTTTCTCCTTTATCATATGTTGTGGCTGCTGAGATGTTCCTTTCTTCACCTCGTCTGTGCTTATCCCTTCCATGTTGTACCAAAACAGTCACATGTGGCATGCTCTGCTAACTGAATTTAATAAACATTAAGACATGGTGAAATTATATAGATTAGAACTTAAGCATAAAATATTAATGAGAGATATATTGTGATGCCCTTATTAAATTGTTGGAGCAAGTAAATGTCCATATATTGCCAAAAATCCAGTGTCCATTATCTAAAGCCCTACAGTGACATACAACTTAAATGAAATGGACATGTTGATTTTTCTGGAGGCCTGTATCGCAGTGATATTTTCAAGACCACCTGTTTCAAGATCAAGACTCTTCCAATCCAAGACCAAGACTTGAAAATTCAGAATCAAAAATTCTTTTTTTGGTAGAGTGCACCCATATTGGGGCTGTATATTAATTTAATTCCTATATATAAATTCCAAAATATATATGTAATTCCTAAAGACCCTATGATTGAAAAAATGTTCACATACATACAATAATGCGCATATTATATTAAATGATTTTCTTGGTCAAAAAATTTAATGAAATTTTCTTTGTTAATTTTTCAATCCTAACAGTTGTAAAATCATAATTTAGAACATAACTATGGAATGGAATTCGTGCCACCTTGAAATGCAAAAACGACTTCAGCATATTTGGAAAAACAATCGACACAACGTATAATTTTGCAGTGCGCAGCATGCAGAAAGCGTGCCATTTGAAGATGCAGTGTATAACAGGCACTGCTTTTCAGTGAGTGTCGTGGAGAGAACGGAACATAATGAAAAGCAAAACCATCATTCCATTGCTTTGCATCTTATTTAACTACCATCCAGAAAACAATTAGAAGGGTTTGCATTATGTGCGATTAAACAAAGAAATCGTGCCACATCCCATGGAAATGTCATGACCACCCGTCATGAGAGGGACTTACTGAAGACCAGGGTAGACTGCAAGCGGGGTTTATATTTCTTTTAATGAGCGTACTTCTTTACAGGACAACACTCAGTCTCTCATGAATCCTATCCCTAGCTACAGTCTCCCCCCAGGGGGGGGCATGCATATTTGAAGGGAATATTGCATTGTGGGATTTCTCATCACAACTACTCATCACACCACCTTTGCTCTGCTGCATCAGCTTATTTTCATTTTTGGAAAAGTACATGCTGAAATCGTTCCACCACTGAGTGTAAAAAAAATAAAAATAAAATTGTCGTCCACAACCAAACTCGTTCACCCACGTAGTCCGTAAGTACGAAGCTATCGGCGTAAGCTGAAACGGTTTTTATGGGAGTCAGCGTCGTAAACTCTAAACGTCGTATGTCGAGAACCTGAGGACTCCCTGTATAACATTTTTTTTCAGTTTCTTCAGTTACATTTAAGTACAACATTTGCATATAAGAAAAAAAATCTATTGAATGCTTTTAAAACTTTTTAGCCTACATGTAAGTAATGTAAGTAGTATTAAAAGCATTATGATGTATGCAACAGTGCATAATTGCACTTAAAGAACACAAAATCTGTTAACATTTTGGCTTCCATTGGGGCACAGTGTGGTCTCACCGTCTTCCGGTTGTTATCCACCTTGCTAACTTTACCGACAGTAACTGCTGTATCTTTTCGTTCCTGCTTTTACCCACCTGAAGCTAAACAACAGCGTTATACTGTCGGGGCAGCTGGGAGATGTAGTACATTTTAAGTAGCGCTGCTACAAGAGGACAGGGCTGGAAAATTAGTTTCCACATACTGAGGGGAAAGATGTATATTTGCATGTCGATTCCGATAATATTTTGTAATATTTCAAAACTTATGGCCAAGACTAAGGCAAAATCAAGACGGGCTCAAGACTGAGATGAGGCCAAGATCGGGTTAGGCGGTCTCAAGACTAAATCTCGAGAACTGCAACTTTGGTATATTGGGGGCGATTAATTAAAATTCAGTATTCTAAGTTAGCAGCACTACAGCTAAGGACTTAGCCTCTGATGGGAGATGATTGCATTTGACGATCAGTTTTCAGGAATGAGGGATTTCATAGGCTCATTCGCCATTTATAATGTCTTAAAGTACCGGCCTGCAAAATATGTAAAGTTTTATTGATAATTTTTTATTTAGCAAAAAAAACTGATGTAAAATTATTCTGGTAATGTGTGCTGGCAAACTCTACAAGTTTCTCCACCGGCTTGTGCTGGTTATCAAATGAATGCTGGGCACATGTGACCTTGAGGGTAAGCTGCTGAAATGCAACTTGATATCTTTGGTCACATGGTTAGGGGAAAAACATCCAGTCATTTTGAGGAGTACTGTCTTTGCTTGTTTTAATAACCTTTGTTGTGGTGATCCCCTGGAGCTTACGGATCCAGTTTTTATTATGAATGAGAGAAATACGAGATATTTGGTTTAATTATTCTAACTGCATAGCTGTTGGCCCATACTTAAGTTAACCTGGCTCCTTTAAATAGCTGGCCACTCACAGCTGTCTGTTCTTTGGAACTGTTTGTGGCAGCATGGTTGCATGAGGTTTTGCACATCAGTACTATGTACCTGACTGTGTCACTAAATGTCTTGGCAGCCATGATGTGTTATGGACCCAAAAATTTGAATGCAGCGTTCTGTGTTTATTCAGTCCCATGTGCACAGTTTCCAATCTGGGATTAACTAAATTCTACTTCAATAGTTTCCTTTCCCCAGTTGATAACCATAAACCTGTTCCTTGATTCCAGTTATACGTCCCTGTTTTTGGTTTGTATTCCCTACCTTGTTAGGCTTCCTCAGGGTTTGGTGTGTTGCTTCGTGGTGAAGTCATGGTCCTTGTGTTAAACCGGTCTCTCAGTGGCATCAGTCACTGACAAGCTTGTTTCCTGCCCTCTGAATTGGAACCTCTCCCTCCTTTATCAGTCTCCCTGTGACTAACTCTATGTGACTAGTTAGACATTTCCTCTAAACATAATACTTCTCCAGTGAGTTTTAGCTGGTTAGTTTATCAATATCCTCAAAGAATTGCCAAGTAACATTTTGAGCCTCTTCAAAGTGATATTAGTCTAGAAGGACTGATAAAACATTACAAATTTGAAAGTTGCACTTCAAATTATGAGCTTTCTTTGAGTAGAGCTGTCAGCAAGTGTATTTGTGGAGAATCACATCCCACTTCCAGTTTTATAAAATCTTAATATTAAATTAATAGATATTAATGGTACCTGTTTAACTTAAAATTGGCTCCATGAGTAATCCTTCTTTTTACCCAAACACCATCTTTGTTGTTTCCCTTTGGCTTCTCTGTGCACAAGATGTGGCTTTTGCATGCCTTTAAATGGCTGCACCAGAAAAAAAAAATATATATATAAAATAAATGAATGAATGAATGAATGAATGACGTGCCGAGGCTGGGCACTTAACTTTGTAAAGTTTCGCAAAACTGTATTGGAAAAATCGATATCAGCCGATTGCACTTGCAAAAAAAAATCAGTAATTGGGAGAGATGAGGTTGACTGCAGCAGTGAAATACAGGAAAACAGTCACGGCTCAATTATTTCCTAAACTATTGCTAGTGATAAATTGCTTTTTGTTATTTTTCTGCAGTTTCATGCAAGTGCTTCATAAAGGTCTGCTTGACAGTTGTGGTAATTTGATAATTGGGTAACACTTTACTTGAGGGGCCACATCATAGTATTACCTCATTGACTACTGAAGTACTAATCATGAACATGAATTAGTTCATTATTAACTAATGAACTAACTAATGAAGTTCCTGCAAAGAATACATGAATCGTCATAATTGATTAATGATGAAGTAATGCATAGTTAATGGTTAATTAATGCATTTACTAAGCATGTATTACTGCATTATTTGTGGCCCCTCAAGTAAAGTGTTACCGATAATTGTAATGTTAATAACTGGGTTTTTGGGTCTGGAAAAACTTTCTGCTTGGCATTTCTGGTGAATCTTGTCAGCCATTTAAGGGCATGCTTTCAGTGTTTGTGATATTTTTCAAAAACAAAAATTTAGAACCAGCTGCTTTTACAGAACTTTAACTGAGGATAATTCTGTTAAACTTGGAAAACCGTAAACAAAAAGGATAGCTGATGCATGGAAAAATGAAAAGACCACAAGTTTTAATTGTAATCTGGTTAGAATAACTAATACAACCAGACCAGAATGGCAGGGACATGAAATTAAAGCATATTAAGCTAGGGCAGAATGGTATTGCAAATTTTTCAAATATGACAATGTGATTTTGTTGTAATGAATAATGGGCTATTTGTATACCAAAAAGGAGTTCAACATCAATGTCTCACAAACCTGCCTAGGAGAGATTTAAACGGCAAGGAGGAAAATGATTCTCGGAGCGCACATGCAGTATAGTGTTGCATGGGATACCGGTACTGAAAAGAACCTGGGATACTGTATTTTTTGAAAGCTCTTTCGTATTAATTTTATTTTGGTACTGCTGCCAATTATGATATTGCCAATGTGATATTTCCACGTAAATCCAAGTAATTAAATGGTGCAGAATCCTGTCTGGTCACAAGAGGGCAAAAACTACCAAAAGTACAGTACCTGGTTCAGTGTAAATGCACCTCGGGTGACAGCAAGACTTGGGCACATCCAGCATGAAATGCTATTGGAGCAGTTGGAGTTAAGGTCTGTCTCTCCACAGTTCTTGAATGCACAACCTTCCATACATGAACACAGATTGCCAACCCACTGAACTACCTTTTTTGTTGTTACTATTTTTTGATGTAGTAGTCTAAGATTTTAATTAGTTGCTAAAAATGTAGCACAACAAAGTACTATAATTTCTTTTGACTTTTGTTCAATAGTATGATTTATACTTATTCCCCAGGATAGACTGTTTGAGAAACTTTAAGCATGTGTGTTATACCTAAGCTTTGACCTTGGTTTGAAGAGCCATATTTTCCTACTGTCTTCGGTTGGCTGCTTTCCTTGATGAGAAATCCATGGCAGACCCTGCAGATTTGTAAAATGGTTTGTTCTCAGTTAACTGAGCGTTACTTGGGAACGCAGCTTGGCCACACATTGTACTGTTTGTCCAGGGAAAGTGAATAGCATCCTAAAATAAAATGGGTACAGATGAGCAGCATTGGTTTTCTGTGGATTTTCTTTAACTTTTTCTAAGTTTAAGGCTCATTATTCATTCATCCCGAATGAATGGGAAGGTTATCAGCTGGGTCTGTGAATTCTGTAGTAGATGGGAGACATGGTGAGTTTCTGGATGAGATGCATTTGATGCTCCACCTCTTGGGTCTTCAGATGCACACTGTAGCAGATGTTCTTGGGTTGGGGCTGGATGGTAAGCTGACCCTCTTATGTGCCACGGGTAATGAAATGCGACTTTGTTTCCCTTATTCCCATCGTGTCTCAACTTCATATAGCCACTGCAATTTGTTTTTTTAGCTAATAAAATAGTGCAGCACAGGGATGATGCATTTTCTTTGTCTTGTTTGTGTCTGTGGCTTACTGTCAATTTTGCATTTTAAGCTTCTTTTATTACTACTTATCAAAAGATTTCCCAGTCATGGAGGTGCTGAATCTCAGACTTGTTATTCTCTGCATTTTGAATTGTGCCCTAAAAGCAGTGTGTTTAAATGCAGCTGGATCTTGCCAAGGATTCAGCCATCCAGGTGTGAAGTCTGTTTTCTAGAAGGAGACCTTAGCGCTTTCAGTGCACAGTGACTGTTTGGTATCAAGTCTGGGATGGGGCTCTTACACCGCTCAGTCCTCCCTCAATCTTATTCTTTATTGCCATTTTTGAATGGTAATCCCTCAGCCTGATTTAAACATTGAAAGAGCAGTCCCACTCAAATCATCTGCAGCAACACAATTTCTCCAAGTTCTGATTCACAAAGCAAAGCAGTGATGAGATGTTTGACCTGTGTTCAAGGTGTTGTGCTCATTGAGTTTGCATATAGTGTTCTTTGCAGCAGAATTATATACTAATCTTTATTTGTCTTTTTGAAATCAAGACCTCTGATGTTTTTGAATTCATCTTTTTGATAATTAGTAGCATCTTTTGATAATTGGTAGCATCTTTTGTTTTACTCTGGACAGGTTCAAATTGGAAGAGGGATTGTAGCAGCTAGCTTCTTGCTTTTATTTTGATGTATGTGTGTCTGTAACATGGGTAAAGCAACAGAACTGAGGTACAGACCATAACAAAGAGTGATAAATGAATACTAAAATTGCACAAGAAAAAAATAAGGCCGGCTGCTTTTTATTTCACAATATAGTGTTTCAGTTCCCTTGTGATTTACTGTAGTTGCATGTTAAAATGCATGCTAGGTGCAGCTCATTCCTGATCTGTAGCTCACTGGTGTTTCTGCTGGATGGTTATTAGACCCTGCTCACTGGTTTCTATCATAGAAATATATCAGATAAAGTCTGTGTAGAATAGTTCTGGCTCATCACTCTAATGCTGAAATGTCAGGTTGATCTCTAAATCCTAAAGCAGACTGTGTACATGCATGTTTTTTTGGATTAGATTGAATGCATTTCTCTCAAGACAACACATCCATCTTTTGAAAGCTTCAAAGTGCGCCAATATGCCATAGATCACCATAGACCTGCTGTGTTTAATTAGACCATGTATTTGCATTTGCCTCTAGATTTGGCTTTTATAGCTTCTCTGTCAAACTGTTCTGAAGGTTTTTGTTGTGGTGCACCGATGTGGAAGTTTTGTTCCATGCCAATAATCAGCTAACCTCTGAATGCCACAAATTGGTAGTGAAACCGATGTTGATGACGCTACCTCCCTAACATCCCATGGTTGTGTATAGCAGCCGCATACAATGCAGGCAGTAAGACATCAGCAAAGCAGTCGACTTGGGAGACTGTAGCAGAGGTCTAAGTGGCGAATGAGCTGAGGAATTCCCTCATCCTACACTGTAGAATGTGGCTGATGGTCCCATACCATCATTAGCTCTGGTGCTACTAACTTTCAATATCAACCTGAAGTCAATATTGACTGGCAGTATCGACCAAGATTGACTTGTCAAACCGATCCCATAGTCTTTTTAATGAACATTAGCTATCAGGCTGTTAAAGGACATTTGTTAGTTCCTCAGATTGTTTCGGATGTTGCTGTCAGACCAGATGCTGCTCAGTATGAGGGCTTTGGGAAGGGGAACATGAAATGACGTTGATTTGCAGATTGCAGGCATCGTTCAGCTCCGGCTACCTGCCGGTGTGATTGTCTGATACCTGTACAGTATTTCTGCCTACACCAAGCGCACCACCAATTTTAATTTGCTCTTTTTTTTTTACTGGGTGCATTCTGGTTAATAAGCAGTTGCCAGTATGCCAGTAAACCTATATAATAAGTTTGTGTTGCGTAGTTTTAAATAGTGCTGACAAAAACTGTAGGAATATGTGACTCGCTAAGATATCCTTGATGACAGTGTGGGTTGGCACACATTTCTTGACTCTTGGCCAAGAAACAGTGAGGGCAGACAGTCTGCTTGTCAGAATGAGGGTCCACAGTCTGCTGCAGTGGTCGAAAAGAGGGGGTTAACATCTCATCTGTCCGTGTGTGCACCTCAAAATTCACTGAGAAGTTCATTACTGCTTCAAATGCAGTATTAAACCTGATTGTGCAAAATTTCTAAAGTGCAAAATTCTGACTGGATGATGTTTTAGTTATAAGTTGGTACAGCTTACATTCATATCCGGCAGTGGTGTTCTGCACCAACATCTTATCTCCGTTCACTAAAGCTAATACTAAATGTAGGTGCTTATTACACAGTGCTGTATTTGGGTCCCCTTGTGTTTTTAGGACTATTGCTCCTGTTCATGGGAGACTCAATGATTCCGTTCTGCTAATTAAGTTGTTCCAGTGAGCTGTATGTTGGAACAAAGCCACCTGATAGAAAAGCAGTCTCCTGCAGGATGGTGCAGAACTCTTCTCTGACCCGTTCCATTCTGTGCTAGGAATAAAACTCTGAGGTTATGTGATATTACTTCCCTCAGACTTCTCCGAAATCTAGAAGTTTTAGCCTGATACCAAAGGTTATGTATTGGTTTTGGTTTTGTTTGTCATACAAATCAGGAATTCTCCGGTTTGATGCCATCACATGTTTCATTGTTTTCATAGTTTTAAATATTAATATTAAAAAGACTTGTGAATTATAAGAGCAAGTAAAGAAAGTGAATGAAAGACTACTGCACGCATTAAATTTCACTTATCCCCAGCCACCCACATACAGACACACAATCTGTTTTGCAGTTAGTTTTGAGCTTTTGAAAAAGCAGTCTGAAACTTCATATAGTCCTCTCACCCTGTCCAAAAGAGAGTAATGCTAACTTTCAGAGTGTGTGTATGTGTGTGTGTATATATATATATGTATGTGTGTGTATATATATATATGTATGTGTGTCTGTGTGTGTGTGTGTGTGTGTGTGTGTATATTAGTCTTTACAGAAATTAAGTTTGACAGGCTGGCAGACTACTTTCTTGATTGACTTCTGCATTCTTGACTTTTTCCCCCTTAGCATCTTTATACACATACTCTGCTGGGGTGAAAGAGGGTGGCATTTGCCTTGCAATGCATTTTAGACTCTACTCCATTTTAGAGTGTTTTCATGACTTGTAAACTTCTGTGAACCAGGTTGAAACAACCAAAATCTTACTGAACTGGTTTTATGTTACGCGTAAGTAATGGGCATGTGTCTTGTCTGGAATGAAGCCTGTCAGGCAGCGTATGCTATAACTTAAAACTCCAGATAGGGAATCATTTACTGAAATGTCTCTGATCAGGTTATGTTTTCATGCAAACCTCATGAATGTCGTAGTCAATGGCTACTGAATCGTAAGTCTGTAACTTTTTATAGTCAAGCCCCATTCTGTCATTGAATTTAATGGTGTGTTTATGCGAACACTTGATTATATACTGGATATACTGAGCTTGACTTTATCAAAGCCTATTCAGGTCTTTTAAAATAAGTGGTCTTGGAGGTCTAACTACTGTCATTTTGTTAAATATGAGGTTGATTTTAAGATTGCTTTCTGTTATATTCCTTATCAGATGCATCCTTTGACCCTCTGTCCTTCTGTCCTAAGGCCTTCTGGCCTTAAATTTCTGGTATCTGGGTGCACAAGGCATTCAGAAGACTAGCTAATCCCCATTTAAGCTCCCATACATGTCTTACTGTTTGAGGTCTGAATTCTTCAGAAAAGCTGCTTTCCTTTTAAGCAGGCATTGTGGTGCCTATCCCGTTAGGGGGCTCCTTAACTGTGTCCTGTGGGAACCCAATACAGGTGTGCACTGACTTGACTGGGAAACTCCTCTGTTTCTCAGTGCCTGCTCAGTATGCCAGTTCACACAGGGGCCGAGGTGAGAGACACAGCGGCCCTTCAGAGCACCATTGTTTTCCGTTTGAATTATTAAACTGGCCCGTGGTCTGCACTCCCTCCGACCTCCGTCGCTCTCCCTCACCGACCCTGGCCTGGTGTCTTAGGAGCTCCCCCATAAGCAGTTTCGTGAGAATAACTAGAGAGTAGTTGGGTGTGTTCATGTTATGCTGAGCAGAACACTCCATTTTTCTTTGGTGTAGCTGTGCTTTTCCACTCTGGTCACGTGGTTATTGTCTTTTCCTGTCAGGAATGCCAGGAATTTCCTGCATTTCCTTTGGGAAGCCGGCAGGCTGTTTTGATTGAGTAGGGGTGGGGGCTCTTGTATCTCCAACTTCTCTGCACCTCATGCATCCCAGCGTTTTGTGTGGCCTACCCAGGCTTGCACTGTGAGATCTTCCAGTAGCGGAGTGTTACAGGGTGACACGAGGTTTCTTTGATTATCAATTCAGTTGGTCATTTAGGAGGCCTTTGTCTGGTTTTACTGATGGGCATTGAGAGCTATGCAGTATTAGTGGACATTTGATTCACGCTTTCCACCACCAGAGTTATAGTGATGAACTGGGATGGATGCCCAGCACATGACTTCGGAGGACCTGCTTACTGATGGTGTCTAATCAGTTTGGCCCTGTGACAAATGTCTCCTCTTCTCCAAGTATGACAAAGTATAGCCTTGAGCAGGGATGTTTTCTGGGCACAGGAAACCTAAAGGGAGGGTAACATTGGGATGCCTGCCTAGCCTCACATCCATTCCCAGTCAGTAGCATCTAGAATGGTTGCATGGTCCCACTGCTTGGGTTGATTCTGGGTTGACTTGCGCTATGTTAATGGTCTCATTCAACCATACCAATGTTAATGGTGGCCTAATGGACTGGTTTAGTGCCTCTCCATTGGCATGTATTGCTGCAATCAGCCAATCCACCATTGGCATGACTGCAAACATGCAGAGCCCTGCAGCTTGGCTATACAGTGCTTGCATGCATTCAGCTATATTCTGCATTCTGCCTTTTTCCCAGACAACAGGAGAGTCAGTCTCGGGACACGAGCTGCAGGCTGCTGACTTGGCCCATCTATCTGCTGCTGTGGAGAGGCAAAAGGGGTCGCAAGGTCGCAGTGCAGCTGGCAGCGCTCTGCCTGGGGCCCAACATTGGGGACGGGGGGGGCGTGGTTGTGAGTGTGGGTGGAGGTGGAACGCAGCCCCTGTATAGGCTGCCTGGCTCCCCGCCACCTCTCCTATCACTGCTCGTGGAGGCAGAGCGCGGGAGTGGGGAGCTAAGCTTGTGAAATGGAGGTGAGGGGGAGGGGCACAGGACCCGTAGGCGGTGGGGTGGCTCGCTTTCCTGCCCTGATCTATTTCTAAAGCCCCCTTGCTGATGACCTCAGCACTGCTACTCAGGCCTGTGGTGTGGGTCTTGGAAAAGTGGGGATATAATTAGAGCCTGGCTCTGTGTAAGCCATGCAACTGCCCGTGATGTTGCCGTCTCTGGCCTGTGACCTGCCAGCACTGGTGGGAGCTGCTGTGTGCCTCTCATTGGATGTGAGCTGCGCTTTATTATTATCCACTCAAGAGATGTCCATTTGTGACTGGCTGTTGTTTGGCTCCAGGGGGCCTCATTCGGCTGCTTCCTGCTGCTCCCACTCTGTGTGGATATCACTGGATGACCCTGGGTGTGGGAATCTGTATAACTCTATCCTGAGATTACAGTAACTCTGGGCATGGGTGTCTGTAACCAAATAGTTAATTCAGGATCACTTTTATGGCCCTGACATGACAGAAGCTCCCTTTAATTATCGCAAGGGGTTTGGCTTTGATTTTTTAGGCACTGTCAGAAGCCAAGGATTAAAATGTAAATTTGTAGTTTTCTGCATTTTACTATGGTGCTGCTGAATTTGATTTGGATTCCATTGTTTTCCATAGAGCTGCAAAGTGGTATTTAAGCACAGAGACCTCCCTAGTGTTATAAACCTATGCCTAGTGTGTATGTACCTCCTATAGGTTTCCAAATTTATATTCTGTTTTAGTTGCAGTAGTTCAGCTTCCATGGTATGAAAGTGCACGCTGCTGCAGTACCCGCCCTCTAGCCGTGGGGCACGTCCTGCGGCGGTTCTGTGCATTCCAGTGGGGCCACTGTGCACCGAGCACATTACTGTTTCTGTACAACGCCTGTCTCCCGCCCTGCCCTGTCTTTGCAGACCTTCGGGAAGGGCACCACCTGGGATGCAACCCCCCAGTGGGAAGTGGCCACATCTCATTGTTAGGTCGTGAGCAGGGCCCCTGGGGTGTACGTGGGCTCACCTTAGCAGTTACACAAAAACGGCTCCTCCCTTCCCCATTCCTCACCCGAAACACCCGGATAGCATCATTCCTGTTGTCAAACACTAGCAACAAGCTTGAGGTCACATGCCGAACCTGCAGTTCTGAGGAACGCTGCCCTTTGCTACTGCCCCGCTGAGAATGACGGAGTTAACACGCTGCTCTCCGTACTGATATTGCTCGAATGAAGATGGAGCCTCTCAGTATGAAGGGCCACAAGGCTAAGGGGGGTTTCTTTTCCCAGTATTTGTGTGATTTTAAAACTCGCACCTCGTTATGCCAAACAGAAAGAGACAAGTGTTGCATAATGTGAGTGACTCACCCTGCTGGTCTGCCTTGGTATTCTCAGTGTTTTGCCATGGCTGAGCTACATTGTGTCTGCCTGTGTGTGGTTAGAAAAGCACCTTCAGATCCGATTCCTTTCTACTTCCAATGCAATGGAGGGCATGCATCTGTTTATTTCCATTTCTTTTTAAATCTCTCATAGTGATTGCTCGCATGCTCCTGTTTCTCACAGCCACTCACAGGAGAGCACTGGGGCGTCACGTGATGAAAATGTGCTGTGTCACTGGCTGCTGCCGAGCTCCCCGGGGAAATGGTCCCTGACACTAAAGCGCTGCTCCTGCATGGCTCTTCTCCCCTCTGCACTTTGGCAATGCACTGTGGATATTCCTACGTGAAGGGAGCTTTCTGCTTTAACTAAATCACATATTATCTGTGTCACTTGCTGGGAAATGCAGCCGTCCTGTGTCTGCGCTGAAAGGTGTGCTCTGTATATGGATTGTAAGTGGAGTAACAGGGGTAGTTTCTAAGGGTCCACAAGCACTCTTGTCTTTAAGTGCCGTTATGCAACAGCATGTGCCTTTGTGTTCCAGTGCAGGGGGCAGTGTTTCGGTTTCCAGTTGGCAGGTCATATGTAAAATGCACATGAGACATACGTCGACGATCGGCCTTAACCTTCCTGTACTCGTCTGTCACTCTCTGTTCACCTTCCTACTCTGCAAGTGTGTCCTGATGCCGGGAGTGGACCATGTGCTCAGGTGGCAATGAAATTTTATTGAGAGGTTCCTCTTTGACCTGCAGCGTTGAGTTACGCTCCGGCTGGTCTGCCGCACAGAGTTTATTAGCCTGTTCCCTTTGTCTTACCTTCACATAGTAAATTGCAAGGCTGGTGGTGTTGCTGCAATAACACCATACTGGTATCTTAGTTACTCCTGAACAGTGGCATCAATAAAAGTAAGGCAGGGTAGGATTGCAGTTAAATGTTGGTTTTGGTTTTGTACTTCTGCACAGTGTATTAAAGAGTCTGTTTTTTTCCCCGTAGCTAGAATTGAATTTGATATTTGGGACATGATGGCATGCCCTGGGTCACTGATTTTCAATTAAAGCCAGTGACACAGTAATGGTGTGAACTGAACATCACTCACCTGTTTCAGTCTTTAATGTGATGACAGGGTGGTGACCCTGTGGATTGGGTGAGACACCCACTTCATTTCTTTTCCTCTTGCAGTATCACAGTCCAGTAGCAGCTTAAAGAAACAAAGAAGCAGAAGCATCTTCAGCACATTTTTCTGCTGCTTCCGGAGCTACAATGTGGACCCTCCCTCCAACAACAATGGCAACTCCCTACCGCCGCCTGTGGAAGAGAACGGGACGCTCTCCAAGGTGAGACTGCTCACTGCTTCCCCCTGCAGGATGGAATGTGAGAGTGCCCTGCCAGCAACAACTGTGTGAACGGGCTAAAGATCCACTACTGAGATTTTCTTATTCTAGTGCAGACTTTTCTCATTTTCCAAGTCTTGCTCACAACCTGCCTTTCATCTGGTACCCACGTCTGAAGCGATCCATTCTTGCCCCCCCACCCTTGCTCAGGAATATAACTGACACAAGCACCTAGGCACTGAATTGTCAGTTAGCAGCATGTGTTTCCCAGCACTCTGAACTTGCTGAACCCAGGGAGTGGCTAGTAGACAAGCCAGGAGTGGATGGGCAGGCTTCCCGAGACGCGGGCTCCAGCAGCTGCACACTCGCCCTGCTCGCGGGGCACTGTCAGCTCTTTAATGCCCATAAAGTGAGTCTTGTGCTTGTCCCAGATGATGGATGGCCCTGTCTGCGGACCTCGCAGACCTCGTACACTGGCCGCTTTGTGGCATGTGACTGCACCCCCACCCGGCCCGGCCTCTCTGTGGCGTCGGGCGTAACTCCTAGGAAGCTCCATCCTCTGGGATCTGCCAGCATCATGGCTCTCTAATCCACATTGCTCTCGACCAAAAATCAGTAGAGAGCGTTTACTCCTATGTGACAGGGTGGTGGTGCATAGAAATGCCAGATGAGAGTAGCTGGAATCTAAAGAGCCGTCTGCTATGATAGGCTGATGGGGACTGTGCGTCTGTGCAGATGCACGATCCCACACTGCATGGCCTTCTGCCTCAGTGGAGCAGAAGAAAAACCATTGGATGTCTATTTAAAACTACTATGATCTCAGGGCGGGAAAATCAGTGCCGCTGTGGTGGTAGTGAAGTCTAAAATGGGAAAGGTAGGCAGCCTGGGCAATACAGGCTACGATAATGGCCTGATAGACATGTTAAAGGCATGCCGATGCCTATCAGCTTGCTTTCACTTTGGACAGGAAATAGATGCCATGTGGTGGATTGTGGATGTTTTCGTATAGATTTTCAGTTCCGTCGGTTCCCTCTTTTAAATCCGGTGATGTCAGATAACGTTCAGTTTCCCTGACTTGGGCTGAACACCCCTTCTGGGTGAAATGCCAGAACGACGTGACCATGCAGCCAAAGGTAATGTCTTCGGGGGTACAGCTATCGTCTCTCGGATCTCCCGGCTGCAGTCACTCGTTGGCGCGCCAGTTGGCTGAAGCTCGTGGCTCCTTATAGGATCCCGTGAAGGCTGTGCCAGGGGCGAACTTCCCCGGCCTGTCAGGCCTTACATGGCGAGGGGTGAGTCGAGCCCCCGGCAAAGCTGGCTCTGTGGCTCGCGAGTTGGCACCCAGCCCTGCCCTACCCTACCCTACTCTGGACTCCCTGGGCTCAGTGTTGGGCTACTCGCGTCTCAGTCGTCACACACTGGTGCCCACAGGCACATCAAGTGGGCTGTGTACCTTCCGTAATCTACTACTAACCCTACGCTCTCTTAGTCTCTGTGGCTGTCATTTTATACCTGCTCTCTGTGACCTCAGAGTCTTGCTGTGGAGGGTGTGTGTGCGTGTGTGTGTGTGTGAAAATGTTTGTTGGTGTGGGCAGGGTGGATCAAGTAACAAGATCAACCCAAGATGATATAAACTGAGAGATGGCATTCCTCAAGGCAGCACTTAGAGACAGATGTTACTGCTCAGTGTTAAGCCAGCCAGGTTCCCAAGTATAAAGAGTACTGTTATCTGTTATCTAAGCTTTGTGTATCTCATACCAGTGTCCATGCTCTGACTGTTCACAATTTCCATGTCTTTGTTTTCACTCCCCAGTGTGATTCGCTCCAGGTCATTCCCATCCCCACTGTATGTATTCTTTTTTATTTCCCTTTGCATGCTGCACTGCTTCCCAGAATAATTAGCTGTAGCTGCATGTCTGATCTGAAATCAGTGTGGCTGCTTGCTGTTGGGGTTGCTGCTGTATTCTGGCCTCACATTTTTAAAGCTGTGTCCTGAGCACACATGCCCCTGTTCCTGACCACTGAAACTGGAGCGATGAGAATTTTTGTTTTATATACTGATGGGAAATAAGGCTGAGGTGAATGCGATGGCTGTGCTCATCTCATTATTTTGGGATGTCCACACCCTTCCCCTGCTCCTATACAGTACCTTGCAAAAGTATTCACCCCCCTTGGCAATCGCTGTATTTTGTTCCCTTACAGCCTGGAATTTTAAATGGATTTTCAATTTGATTTTAAGTGCTAGACCTACAAAAAAGTACAGATTAATGAAGTTAAAAGGGAAAAAACTTGTTGTAAATAATTCTAAAAAATATTAGACTGAAAAGTGGTGCATGCATTTGTTTTCACCCCTTTGCTTTGAAGCCCCAACTACTACCTTCAAAAGGCACTTAATTTATTAAATAGACTGCTCACAGGTGGATCTTAAGTGTCTAATGATCTCAGTATATATACACCTGTTCTGAGAGCCCCCAGAGTCAACACCAGTGCAACAGCACTAAGTAAGGGCTACCACCGAGCAAGTGACAGCATGAAGTCCAAGGAACTCTTCAAACAGGTCAGGGACAAAGTTGTAAAGAGGTACAGATCAGCCTTGGGTTATAAAAAAATATCCCAAACCCTGAAACATCTCAAGGAGCACCATTAAGTCCATTATTAGAAAATGGAAAGATTATGGCACTTCAGCAAACCTGCCAAGAGAGGGTCGTCCACCAAAACTCATAGACCGGGAAAGCAGGGCATTAAAGAGGCCAAAGAAGCTGGGCAGCTGAACTGCAGAGATGGTAGTAACTGTCCATAGGACCACTGTAAGCCATATACTGCACAGAACTGGGCTTCATGGATGAGGGGCCAAGAAAAAGCCTGCCTGCCAGGCAGACCCTTTGGAATTCGCCAAAAGCCTATTGGAGACATGTGGAAGAAGGCTTCAGGTTCCAGAGATTTGACACTGGGATGGAGGTTCACCTTCCAGCAGGACAGTAACCATGGGCGTTGTTAGGCCTATTTAGGATGGGCTTCACCCCCCCCAAAATGATCCCAAGCCCCCCCTAAAAATATCGTAATTATCATACTTTTTAAAAATTATATATCCATATAATTATATTTAAATTATATATCCATAATACATTTCATACAAGATAAACCCTGAGCGCAGGTACGCACTTAACAAATAGGAGTACGACTGCAAATTGAAATTAAAAATAATACTGTAAGGCTAGCTATCACTATTTAATTAAAATTATGATCTGGCTGTTTAAGCTGCTATAGGTAGTAGGTGGACATTGGGACCCAGGCGGAAGCTACATGCTGCTTGTTAGCAGCTGGCAACGTTTATCCGAAGTTCAACAAAGAAGCGGCCAGATAATTTCATTGTCAGATTGTGAGTAGGTGTCAATAGCTGTTAATTGCTTAACCTTACTTATGTTTCCTTAAGTGAAAGGAAAGTGACGTTGTTAGCTATTTTAAAACTGATTTAGACTAACTTGCCCGCATAATGCTGCTGTTATAATTTGTTATTGTAATCAAAAACTTAATGGTAAGTGTCCCTGTTTTTGCTGTTACACATTTTCAGCCCTCTATACATGCCAATTCCTTCCTACAACCCTCGGGGCTAAGCCCCCCTTGTCTTTCAATCCTAGTGACATCCCTGACAATGACCCTAAACACACTGCTAAAGCAACACTCCAGTGGTTTGAAGAGAAATGGGTAAATGTCCTGGAATGGCCCAGTCAAAGTCCAGACCTCCAATTGAGAATCTCTGGTATGATTTAAAGGTTGCCGTACACAAACGCCGCCCATCCAACTTGAAGGAGCTGGAGCATGAAGAATGGGCAAAAATACCAGTGTCAAGATGTGCCTAGCGTGTGGAGATGTACCCGGAGGGAGTCGTCGCTGTAATCGCTGCAAAAGGTGGCTGTGCAAAGTATTGACTCTGGGGGGGTTTTCTTTTTTTGTTTTATCGTTTCTCAATAAAAAAAAATCGAATCTGCAAAGTGGTAATTGTGTTAATTACAATACAGGCCCCCCCCCCCCCCAAAAAAAATCCTTTTAAATTCCAGGTTGTAAGAGAACAAGATGGAGTGAATGTCAAGGGGGTGAATACTTTTGCAAGGCACTGTATTTGCCTGTCACTGTTTGTTCTGTTAAGTATGTGGAAAACAATATATAGGCCTAATGATGTTAAAAGGTCCAGTTTCTGGAACTAATTCCCTGACTGCATTAGTCCAGTCTGTATGATTTGGGGTTGGTTTTTTCCCCCTGTGAATTCCCAGAAGCATCATTAGTTTGCACGTTGTTTTTAATTGTAGTAATAATGCATGCATTATAGGTGCTGATCTGGGTTTAGGTAACTGTAAGTGCTCCTGAAGCATCCACTCTGACAGAATTGTTCATGATATGCACCTTTTGGGGACTGTCACAGAAAACTCCCCAAACTAGTCAATCTTGCATGTCCTCAGCTGCTCCCGCAAGGGAAGAGTACACTAAACATTACATGTCATGAAAGAATACCTACTGGTCTCAGCTTTGATGGCGGCGTGTAACCTCTGTGTTTTCTGTTTTAATTTGTTGTTCGGTTATGCTAATATTATTTACTATGAGTTCAAAATGCATATTGAACATGTATAAATGATTTTTTTGTCTAATGGAAACCAGCAGGCAGCCATGCACAAATCAGCACTTGAACTGAAATACCTCATGGTTGTATTTCTAATATCTATGTAGTATTCAGTGTTGGAATAGTAAATTGAACAAAAATTAACAAAAAGCATAACGTTTTTTCTTCTAACTACATCTTCTGTTTTAAGTCATGAAGCTAGTGTGCATCACTGGTCATTCAACTTAGAAAGCCCCCATTTACTGAAATAATCACACGAGGATACTGATTTTGGCGCAGTCCTGCCCTGATTTGTGTGTTCAGAAAATAAGTGTGGAAATGGCTTAAATATGATTGCTCAGAGGGCAGCCCTGTGATGGTTTGACTGGTGTGTTAAATGATCTACTTTGAAGTAGTGCATGTCCAACAGTGGTGAGTTTAAAGCAAAGCAGTGATGAGAGTTGCTATCTGTAGGATGTAGTGTGCAGCACACTGATGTAACAGGTGGTAGTTCATGAACTCTGTTTGCAAATGTGTGATTTTATAGGAAGCAAGGGCTTTGCTCAGCAGGTGGAAAAATGTGTCCATTGGAGCTAGGAGCTCTGAAATGTTACATTTTGAGGTAATTAAAAAAATTAAGCACCCCTGCATGATAACTTTAGAGTATAATGTGCCATAGTTAAAGATATATCATTTGATAAACATGCTAAAATTAATTTTAGCATAAAATTATTGGCACTTTTATTAAATATAGTCTAGATTTTCAGTTGGAGTTTGGTGACTATCACATTTCTGTTCCTCTGTATTGGCTGGGGAGACAAATTCGCAGAAAAGATCCATGTAGTGCTTCTGTTTTTGAGCTGAATCAGTGAAAACAATGAGCAGCTAAGAGTGCCGGAAGGCGTCAGCCCTGCCATACACACAGAAGCCATACACGTTTCCCCTTTATGTTTTTCTTGTTTAATGGCTCTATGCTGAAACCCCAGACTACTGCTTTTCATTTAGCTAATACTTTCTGAATCTGGGGTTTGTGAATAGGCCCTATTTTTGTATTGGTGTTTATTGCCAGGGGTTGACATAAGTGGCACACAGGCACGGAAATGTTTTTTTTTTTTTTCCACGTAAAGCGTAAAAAATATTATCTTAAAACGGGTATTTTTCTTTTCACAACGAAAAATACGCTTTTGCCCCGTGAAGACTGAACAGTGCCGCTCATTTTAGCGTTTATCCTGCGTGTGCGTACTTACGTGCTGCCTTTGTCACCCCTGTTTATTGCTTTGTTTGTGATGATATTTAGGTGCTGCTCTGTGAATTTTTTTCCCCCCTGTATTTTCTCTTTTCTTTTTCTCTTAATGGCTAAACCTTATCCCCCTCACAGGCGACTGATTGCAATTCGGTCCTAGTTCAGCATTGTTCTCACTTTGCACAATAGCTAAAAACTTCCTTTATTTTTTCCTCATTGAGTTTCAGAATCTCAGAGGCTTATCTATTCATTAAAAATGCACTCATGTTAATTCATTGGTCTGTCCTATCCAATTTATTCCAATTGAGTAAGAATTCACATTGCAAAGACATTTATCTGAATTACCCTACTGTTTTTTCTTATAAAACTTGTACAGACTGCAAAATGGAGATTATTATTTGTAATGTAAACACTTCAGGTATTTAATAATTGCATGTAAATATTGCTAATGTAACAAGGCTGATATTTGAAGAGGGTTCATTTTTTTGAACGTTTTCGCTTCAGAGGTAGCATTGACGGCACTGGGGACTTAATCTCTTGATTTTAGTCTTCATGGCTCATATTGACTACCCTGTTTTCTCTGCTCTCCTCTTTCTCAAAGGAAATGTTAGATGTTAAAACAAATTGTTATTGAAGCGTGTTTTTGCACGCTCTTGCATCAGTCTTGCTGGAAAAGTGGAGCGCCAAGGGCCACTTCAGTCTTCTGAGTGTGAAAGATGCGCGCTTGCATTTGTTTATGTACACTAGAGTAGATAGATTGAATGGGTGTCTTTGGAGGCAAATGTTAGTCTTTCTTCAGGTTTACCCCAGGCCATGCATCTGTCCTTCTTCTCCACCCTCAAAGGCCTATTACCATGCATCACAAGTTCCCAGTCCCGAGGGATAACATCTGGTTATGTAATATGCAACGTTTCATTTACCTGTATTAGCACGCACATTCATTAGGCTGGTCTGGTACTTTACATTAGCGTCCAAGGATAAAGATGTGTCGACCTCCTCTGAAGGAACGCTCGAAAATTAAGCTCATTTAAATTATGAAGTCTGGGCCACTGTGTAGTAGTTTCAGCTGTAAAATACCTGGAAGATTGATAGTGGTAGTGTCTTTTGGGGCTGAGGTCTTCAGATCATCTCTTGTTTGGATGGCCTTAGCTTGGGGAATGAGTGCTGTGCTCTGGGTCACTTGGGCCAGTGATTCATGTCTTTTCTATACATGATGAATTTCAGCCCTTGAACAGCTTCCCGAATCATTAAGCGCTGTGATCAGTCACCTCTCTCTCACCCTTTCATCTTGGTGCGTGTCCTCTCACTGCCTCCTTCTCCTTTTTCCTCTTCCTGCACCATACCACTGTCTGGTGGTGCTTCTTTGGACCTCATGATATTTATGGTTCCTACCCCTCCAGCCCCCAGCCAAATACCTCCTACCTGAGATGAACATATCGGACTACGGCAAGAAATGCGTGGTGATCGACTTGGATGAAACCTTGGTGCACAGCTCGTTCAAGGTAACGTGACTTTCAGGCCCGATATACAAGTGCCCCCCTTTCCCGATGTCAGATGGTTTGGACAAATGTTTAGTGTGAGCTTTCTCAGAAATGACCTTTTCATTAAAAACTCTGCCGTACGGTCCATCTGACCTGGCCGTCGATGCCGACGAGAGTGAGTTCAATTCATACTTCGTGCCGGCAGACGCCGCCTCCTAGCCTGAAAGTTTCTAAACGTGTGTGACAAGAAGAGAAGCAGAGTAGCCCCAGATGTGTGTCTTGCTGTTGCTCCCCCAGTTTGTCTTGATGAAATGCTTCTCAGGTTCCCTATCTCTCAACTCACTGCACTCCTGTAGTTTAGAAATGTTCACAATGGGTGGCAGTAAATGTCTCTCTGCCATCCTGTTGTCTGTGAAAATGGGATACAGAGCAGGAAAGTGGGAGGGAAGAGGAGTGGGGGGAGCTGTCTGTGTCAGAGTGGGGCCCAGAGAGGGGGAGAGGACAGCAGTACACACTTGAGTACACAAATACACACACACACGCACGCACACTCGCGCAAACACAGGGGTGTGTCCGTCTGCAGATTTCAAGTCCTCACACAGACCATCAACATTCAGCGTCGAGACATTTTACTTCCAGGGACTGAGCTCAGTAGCAGAGGTTTGCTTTTCCTTTTTTCCATTTATGCTAGAAAATTCTTCTGTTTCATTAAGACCTGCTCACTTCTCTGCAATTTTGTTAAACCATCAGCAGCAGGTTTAAAAATGAATTTTATTTGCCTGTGTTTTCTGGAAGTGACCGATCACTTGAGTGACTGATGGGAACAGCAGTCTTGCAGTGAAGCCGGTGAGCACTCATCTGTTTTATTTAGGCGAAGGTCAATATGAGTTATGGGATGATTTATTATTATTATTTTTTAATGCCGTTCTCAGTTTGTGATCCAAATCTGCTGTCAGTACTCGGGCTTTATATCTCTGGACACTGTTAGTCTGGCACACTGAGAGATGAACTGGGGTCGTGTTTCCGCATAAAGAGGGCAAGTTAGGTTTGGCAGAGAGCTGGAGGTATGCAACCTACTGATGTTTGAGCTGTGGAAATGCAGTGTAAGGGTGTGAAGGATGTACAGTGGGGTGTTTTTTTAATATATATATATATATATATGAATGGACTATGATGGACTGTTTTCCAAGTGCTATGATTGACTTTTATACATTTGCCCTTCCCCTCTTCTGAACGCTTCCCTTCTGCGAAATGCTTGTGTCATCCAGAATCTAAATGTGTATGAACTAGGAGCACGGTCGAGGGCCTTAAGTCTGTTGAAAACAGCTTGTTTTCATGATGGGTAGAGTGCTGGTCTGAAAGGGAGGGCTGCATTCCAATACTCTGACCAAGTGCTGGAGCATACTAATAAAAAGAGCACTACCGCCCCCTGTTGGTGAGTCTTCATACTACCTCCAATACACAGGTTTCCCCCCCCCCCCTTTTCTTACAAACCACTGGTACAGATTCAGATGTTAGTATTTTATCTGAAGGTAATACGCCAGGTACAGAAAGCAGATGAAAACCTGTTGGTATTTGTGCAATTATTGTCTCCTTTTTTTCTGTATACGGTTTAATTCTGCTTGTTGAAACCAGATGAGTGAAGTCTTGTATGCAGTTACTGTTTAACCTGAGCTCAGTATTGAGAATGAATGAGGTGATCTTTTGTTTTTTAAGAAAATAATTATTTACTGACTTGTCTTGAATTATATGTGCTTGAACTTATAGTATTAGTGACGTTTGAGTAAAATTGGCAGTTGTGTATAGTTTATGACGCCGTACCAGAGTTTGTCTGGAGGTGGGGTGAGATGGGCAGTAAACTTGCAGGCATTCACATCACAGTAACTGATGTGTCTCTTCTCTCTTCTGTTTGCAGCCAATAAGCAATGCTGATTTCATCGTGCCTGTGGAGATCGATGGTACTGTTCATCAGGTACTGTGCCAAAACACCGCTAGCTGCTTTATTTTAAAGTCTTCCCGTGATCTGCCCCACTGTTTAATTTCACCTTTACTCGGTCTCCATCTTTTAACAAATGTGTGTTCTGTGACACATCCCACATTTCTCACTCTTAAACTGAAGGACCCCTTTAAAATCCGCCTGTGAAAAATGCTGCATGTCTTTGAAATGGCTTGTCGTCAGCGGAGGAGTAGAGGCGCTCAGACGTGCCCCGCATGCAAAATGTGCGGATGGTACTGCAGCCTTCTTCCTGAAGAGGCAGGCTCGGGCCTTTCCGGTCTCCGCACCTCTGCAGAGTCATGACTGCCACCTGGTTCAAGTAATCCAGGATAGGCTGTGTGCACCCAGGTTGGCCTATTCATGATTACTTGCACTAGGAGCTAGCTCCTTAACCACCAGTGGAAGCTGGAAGAACCAGATGGAACGCTGATCGAGTCCCCTGCATCCCCGGCTTGGAACGCTTCTCTCAAAGGAACCTGTGGGCTTTGCTTGTGTCGGGACCCTATCAGACAGCCAGCTGCCCTGGTGTGTTCATCCAGCCTTGACCTCTTCACCTCTTTGTTGATGTGATTTCTGACTCATTTGACACCCGCCCTGTTATTTCTGCAGGTCTATGTACTGAAAAGGCCACATGTGGACGAGTTCCTGCAGAAGATGGGGGAGCTGTTTGAATGTGTCCTTTTCACAGCTAGCCTAGCCAAGGTTTGTCCGCGCTAATGCATTCTTACGAGGCGGACATCAAAGTGGCCATTCTGGCTGCTGGTAAATGTGTGTGAGAACGTCTCCTGCGTTAAACGAACCATCTGCCCCCAGTTTGATTGTTGTCTACTTGTCCCTCTTCTTGTCCCTGTCCTCCGGCGTGCTCGCGCTCCAAAAGCGGGGGTGAGTGTCTTTGGGGACAGTCACGCATAGATGCCTCCCTTCTGCTTGGCTCTTCCTGCCAGTCGTCGCAGGTCATAGAAGGCAGAGCATTTAGTCATATTTAGCATGATTGCCAGCTCTATGCTACGGTAGATCAGTGTGTAGAGTTATGCCTGCAGTTAGTTCTGTGTGTGTGTGTGTGTGTGTGTGTGTGGACATGTTTATATTACGTTGTGGGGACCCAATATCCCCACATTGTGATAAAAACCAGTTATTTTCTACCTTGTGGGGACATTTTTTTGGTCCCCATAAGGATAAACTCAGTTTTATAAAAATCTGTGTCTGAAATCAAAA
>JAODKM010000075.1:13898025-13912756 GCA_026780845.1 Petrocephalus sullivani
ATCATTTGTGATGGAACAGGGGAAGAACTAAGCTACACAGGACTCCGGCCCTCCAGGACTGGAGTTGGAGACCCCTGATTTATAGGGTCTATGCATTATTGCCATAGATAAGCTGTAGATCATGTACATCAATACCGATAAATACATTTATGCAAGCTACGCAAGTTGACTCATGAACAGGCAATATTCAAAGCAGGACATTGCATTCAAATGGTATGAATTGCTGACTGCCTCAGTCCTGCGCAGGTGTTGAGGGTCCTTTAATATACAACCCATTGAATATTAGTATTAGTAGAAATAGTGCATATTGGAAGTTAATTATCATTTAAACATCCTTTAAAAAAAACATTGATAATACACAATTTGTGAACATTAAGAAATTTTCCAACAGGAAACAGGATTTGTACATTGCATCGGAATAGCTGATCAAGCATAATGTGGCTGTCTAGTAAAATCTGTTCTTCCTGTGTGCATCCACAAATTGATAATGCATAGTATTAATTTGGTAACATGTCAGGTACTGTAGCGGTGTGTTTCTCTTCTTTTTCCCGAGGGGGGGCAGCTTTACCTCCTGCTTGTGACTTTTTTTATCATCATCGTTCGAAGAGAACATTCTTTACCCCCAGTTTATAAACGATAAAATGTTAAAGTTTTCTACAAAAATTGTTGTGTTTTACTTCTGGAAGACGAAGGAGAGAGTGTCCAGTAGGACTAAAGCTTAACGGCTGAGGGCCTCAGCGGGAGGGGCCTATTCTCCATCCACAGCCATGATGTGCACGAAGAGTCTGGCTGAGGGAATGATGTCACCACAGCTGTTGAGCAGAGGCACGTGTCGGTATCCTGTGGGCAAAGGAGAGCGCTTTGTCAGTGCTTGCCATCTGGACTTCGGCCGGTCATGAAAGACGACAGCAGGTCGACTTGGTTTCAGGAGAGGCTTCGCTGCGACAAAGCAGAGGCCCAACCTCACCTGATGGTGTCAGCAGTCTTATTGCTTCTTTACTATTGCCGTCATTTGATTGGATGGTTCTGGCTAATGTACAGTGTTTGCTCCTGGGACGTGTATCAAATAACTCTGTTTATTCTACCTTGTAGTGCCTATAAAATGTGCCGCCGTCAAATACACAGCTAGTCTGGGGTCGCTGCTGATTCTCTTCAACCTGAAAGGCCTGCTGATCGACCTGCCTACCACATGGACGGGAAATTCAAGAGCCCGTCACAGATACCCCCAAGAGCTCCCTTTTTTGTCTGAAGGTATCATAAGTTGGGTTCCCCCAAATGTGACACCGTTTTCCCCCTAAGGAAAGTAACACTGCCCTGAATGTATTGTTATTTTTAAATAGTGTCATCAATGTCCATGTTGGCACACAACACAGAGGCTGATCTGATTGGTGGAGCTATTTTTATTTCAGACTTCTGTGGAAGAAAACTCATTGGATTTGTTCCTGCCAACCATCTAGGTGTAGCCCCCACTGAAGGGCTGGGAGGAGAGTAAAGAGTGACATCAGGAGTGAGCAGAATGTCACACAAAAAAAAAAAGCCTAAACCTCTGATTATGATCGTCAGACCGATAAATTCCCAAATATCCTTAATATTCCAATGTTTTCTGCATTTCCCCCCATCTCGCAAAAGGCAACTTTTTCCAAATTTCCAGTTGCGGTTCTGGCCGACCGAAATCCATGTATTCTGTGTTGCTAGACTGCGGGAAAAAAGATCACGTGTCAGGTGGAGGCAGCGCAGGTCTACAAGCCCGGAGGACGACTCACCATTCTGTAAACTGGAGAAGGGCACGGTGTACTGTCCAATGAGGTCGTTCTGAGTGACAGCGTCGTAGTCCTCTACCACAAAGCGCACCAGGGCCAGTTCAGGCACATAAATCTCAAACTGGAAGTTCTCGTTCCACATGGGGGAGAAACCTGATATGGGGTGGGGGAGGCAAAGCAGTGGTCACTGTCTGTGTGTTTAACACGATTCTGGTACCACTCATTCTAGGCTTTTACTAAGAAGCCCACTCTGCGTACTCTGTTAGGGTCCTCTGGCACACTCACTCACACGGGCTGGGAGATATTTTCTCTGCACGGGTTACCAGAAGAGGAACAGAATGGAGGAAGGCGGAGACGACTACCATTGTTGTCAATGTGGTGCGTCTGTTTGCTGACCACGTCCTGCTGCACACCATAGATCTCCACCTTCACAAGAGGGTCGACGATTGATGACTCCTTCTTGCTGAGCTTGGGTAGCTGCTGAGCCGAGATGATCTGAGAATATGAACGCATGCGTAATTGGTCTGCTAGCATGTACTTCAGAATCGATAAACAGCATATGGGTAGGACTCCACCCTTTTATGGTAAAGCAGTGGTTGGATTTTTGAGGATGGTGTGTGGAACGCTATTTGCCTGTGAGAAGGTCAACGCTAACTTGAAGGGCTGAAGGTACTGGCTTGTCCTTCAAACAAGTATTAGGGAAGTTGAATGTGGTCACCCACCATGACATGGAGGGTCTTGTGCTGCAACCAGGGTCCCCTTGTGAGCGTGACGGGGTCAAACTCTGTCTCTTCCTCCCGCAGAAAGGCCGGTTTGAGGATGTAGCCAGTCTTCCCATTGGGCAAGAACACCCCCTGGTTAATGTCCATCTCAGCACAGGGTGTCTGGAAGTTTAAGGCCACTGCAGACCAAGAGAATGGGCGAGGAAGGCTAATGAGTATCACTGATAAGTAAGCAATGATTTACTGTCTTTTGTTCAGTAGAACTTCCTGGAAGAGGGTGGAAAATTTTGAGGAAAGTTAGAGGCCAGGTACCGATCTGGCAGCCAGCAGTCCACAGAGGGGCAGGGTTGTAGTTCGAGGAGTCGGTTCTTGAACCCGATGGATAGATTCTGCTGAGTTTGTTCACGTTGTGGTGAATGAATTCATTGGCTGGAATGATATGGAGAATATCACAGTCAAACCATTAGGAGGCCGAGGATTTATCATTAAATGCCACGTGCTTCTCATGTAATCAATGGGACCATCAAGCTCCTCTGCTACAGACTGGTGTTGCCAAGAGTCCTTTTTGGATGCACTACCTGAATCTGCCGCCAGCTTCTCTGCTTTGCCCTCCTTGAAGGAGCACATCTCGTAGAAAGCCTGGCTGTCCCTGGCGTGGTCAAAGCCATGGAAATGCACGCTCTTGCAGTAGACGACCAGGTCTGAGAGTTCCTTTGCCAGCTTTAGCTTAGACTCCTGCAGATGGAGTCGATGGGCATATTGAGTGTGTTGGCATTGCGACCCTGACCGTACCCTTCGTGCAGATGGAGTGGATGGGGCATGTTGAGTGTGTTGGCATTGCGACCCTGACCGTACCCTTCCTGCAGATGGAGTGGATGGGGCATGTTGAGTGTGTTGGCATTGTGACCCTGACCGTACCCTTCCTGCAGATGGAGTCGATGGGGCATGTTGAGTGTGTTGGCATTGCGACCCTGACCGTACCCTTCCAACCCTTCTGCTCAGACCTGGGGGCCTCGGCTCACCTTCTCCTTCTTCTCTTCTTCTGACAGTATGTCTGCGGCTTCGTCGTCCTCAGACACGGTCTCCTCGCCCACCGCATTGCCAACAAAAGCGTCCTCCAGGCTGTTCAGCTTCTTCCCCTTTATCAGGAATCGCCCCTTTAGCTCCTAGTGGGTCACATGGTCACACACACGGTGGGTCGTTATCACTGATCACTACGGTGGAGCCATTTTAGTTTAGTTTAACAGCCATTTCATATCCTAGTAACACCTGAATGTATATCTGTCAGCTACTACATCAATAATAATATATCATCAAGGACCTTGGGTTTCTGGATGTTTAGTCCATTCAGGCTGTGTCTTGTAAAACGTCCCTGAAGAGAGAAACTTTTTATGAGAGAGAAGGCCTGGAACAGGCATCCTAATGCCAGGCGAGTCTGACAACTCCACTGCTCCTGCTCAAGAGGGCCGGAAGCCCGTAGGCCACATACCATACTTCCCCTTCTCCCCCATGGCTTTAGCAGGACAAAAAGCCATTAAACTTGTGTCTGTCTCGTCTAACTTCTGTAACCAATTGGGAAAATATGCTGTATAGTCTGCTCATGATGAGCCAGGCAGTGTTTAAAGATGATATAAAGAAATCTAAAGTCCTGAGCTCCACAGAGTGAATGCAGGTTGCTCAAACAGGGTCCAAGGGAAGTGGGGCGTGAGCCTATTGTGTAGGACACAGGCAAACAAAACTACACGAGGCCCGCAGCCAGCTGGAGGTGGGTAGAATATTATGTAATGCATAATTACGAATTCCTTGCAGTCAAAACATGATCATAGTTATTATGAGCTATATTTGGATAAACAGTCAAAAGTAGCTCCCTACGCACCTTTGATATGACACCACACACCCTACTATTCTCTCCAGGCTGACAACATTCTGCCCAAGTTGGTCCATTTCCTTCAAGGTGGGGGTCACCTGTCAAGCTTCCTCCAGAAACTTCCACCTTATATCAGTAGAAACCATGCTACTGGAATGCCATGCTGCGATATTCCTGCGATTCGGTTATACATGTCAGAAATCGTGCCTGGATACGACGCACGTTTCCACCTGAGGGGGAATTTAAAAAAAGTCGCACTTTCGCCCCTCCCCCATTGGAGGCAAAACAAATTTGAGTGCTAAATGACCGAAATGAAAACAAGTGTGAGAATTTCACAAATTCCTTCGGGGTGATCCCTGAAACCCCCCTCCTATCTCAACGGTATGGGCACCCTGCCCTAAACTCACTGCCCTCTCTGTCCACCCACTAGGTCGCTTTCAGTAAATACCACAAATAGATGCCCTGTGTAAAATTTCCACCGTGCACCTGGGCGGAGTCTTAGCTGCACACCCAGCGCCTTCCAGCAAAGCTAACAGAGTCTGCTTTATGGTGATGGTCCAAAGGGATGCACAGCCTGAGACCTTAACCCGCAAAGCCAGGTGAAGGAAATCCTGGCTAGTATCATTCAATGAAATGGGCATATGCATCTTTGCGGTCTGTTGTTTCTTGTTTAAACCTATATCTCTGTATTCACCAACCCCCCCCAAAAAAACCTTAATAGTTCTTCCTCCCCTGTCTGGATTTATCAGGCATGGTGGGTGGGTCTGGATAATTGAAATTAGAGAATGGTATCTTTAGTGGAGCACAAGTGGCAGGATTTAACTGAAGTTACACCAGTAGACCTGACGGTGGCAGTATTTAGCAAGAGCCATAAATCAATCACAATACATGCTAATGAATAGAATAGACTAGTGATACTTTATTCGTCCCCATGGTGGCAATCTTTTCACCTATGCCATTTTAACCCCCAATTGCACCCTGCAGGGCCTTGCTCAAAGGCCCGATGGCACCATCAATCTGCCAGTCCAGCAATTTGAATTGGCAACCTACCGAGCAGTCCGAACCCGCTGAGTCAAACGGAACCCCAGTGCCTCTTGTCTTCGATTGTACTCACCGTATTAATTTATCTTGCTTATAATATCCTGTTATACTGGTAAGTGACAGGTTTTAAATCATATCCGAACCTATTTGTTAAGAAGGTAACAGGTAAACATGATATAAAATAAGGCTTTATATGACTGAAAGGCGAGGTTCTTCTCCATGATCTTGGCCACTAGACGTGCTTGACAGCTGCTCACCTCTGGCGATGGGAAGGTGGTGGGAACCTGGTCTCCTAGAGGCTTGCTGAGCAGAGCGTCACCAAGAATGGATGTCAGGTGTTCGGCCATGATCTTCTGCTGTTCCAAGCTGCAGTGGTTCTCCAGGGAAAGGATTACCGGATACTCGGAGGTCTGTGAGTAGAGTGTATTCAGAGAGAGGCTGCACTCTTGCTTTCTATTGCTGCAAATGTTTTCCGATTGCCTCCGATCATGTCAGAAAGTAATTTCTATTATCAAAGCTTCCATGTTTTGACAGGGTACCTTGAATGCATATTCTTTAATAGCTTTGATGACGTCTTTGAAGAGGACCTTGCTGGTGAGTGTATAGCCATGGTAAATAACTGGTTCACCTTCGCTGCCATCCCAGCAGTCCAACTCCACGCAACGGCAGCTCTTTGTCAGAGCCCTGAGGACCATGGCAAGTGCGAGAGGGTCATCAGACAGAGATGCACACCACGCTAGGCAGGCTTTCCTAACGAATCAGGCTTCGACATAGACACGTGTGTTTATATTACTGGACAGACACTTTTGTCCAAAGCAACGTACATGGGATGCAAATGGCACATTACAACATGTGCTGTCAAGGAATCAACTAGGCAATAACGCAGCTAAGACAAACTTCAAATGCCTGGGGAGAAGTATAAGCAGTATTTGGTCAACATTTGCTCAACAAAGAAAGTACAACGTTATGAACATTCAAGGCGCATGTGCTGGTACTAGGCTAGTAGAGGTAGTAATGGATGAGATTGACATCACAATGTAATTTTGGCAACAAAGGAGACCCAAATCTGTGGGTAACTTGAGGTTTCTTGCCAGTCAGTTTACCGTATGTAGGCCTCTGTGCTGCTGGGACCTTTCAGCTGGTCTTCCATTAGGTAGGTGTTGTGAGAGGAGGAGATGAAGTAATGGCTCAGGGGTCTGGTCATGTCCTGGTAAACATCCTTGTGGGCAGGGTTTAAGATCATACCCTCTGGCTGGTTTAAGTACATCAGGAATCCGTCTTTGGTCATGCATTGCTTCTCCTTAGCTGAAAGGCCCAAAAGAGAAACCGGTCAAATGGACTTTCGTGTTGCACTCCTGCACACAGGCCCAATTTTAGAAGCTAAACAGCAGGCCAGAACCATGTAGATCATGTCAACAAGTATGTTTAAGCACATCATTGGCTGACTTTTTTTTTCCCCTTTATGAAAGCTCAGTTTAACTTCTGAATGAAGCTAACCTGTCAGTCCTCACCTATGTCGTCGACCTCATACTTCTCGATGAGATTCAGGGCATCTTCTTGGGAGACGGCTTCTCGTTGCTCTTGAAGCAGGAAGTGAAGGAGGTCCCTGGCGCTCATTTGGCCACGTGTCTGGGCATACTTCTCGTAGATGACATCTATCTCCTCCCGGGAGGTCAGTAGCTTGTAGAAACCTTCGATTTCAGAGCCCTCCAGGTATCCCGACTTGGATGTGTCACATTTCTGCACAACAGAACAACAAATTTTAGATTCTGGTGGTGGGTCACTACTGACATTCCTCCATTCTACATTTTTCCCCTGAGACTATTATCATTAGATTTATAAATCTGTTCTGGGCTGGAGCTTTTTATTTATGATCAAAATGTTACATGGCATTCACAACAAGGGCTGCAGAGTGCCTCACATTTCAGCTGAAAGGAAAAGAAAAACCACAAAGCTTGGACATTGTTCATCCACACCTCAAAAAGCGTTTCTGCGTAGGCGTCATCAACCTCAATGTTGATTTCACGCAGGAAGCGTTTCAGCTCCTTCAGGCTCATCTTGTTATCAGAGTTCTGGTCTGCCTTGCGCATGCAATTGAAGATCCAGCTGAAATTCTGATGTAAGGACACGTGAGACGGATGTGAAACCTCAGCTATTCGATAATCATACAGGACTCTGAGTAGGTCAAGCAGATCCCACCCGGTTCATTTGCAGGCTTTTATGGAACAGGTAGGGTACCTGGAGTTCTCACCCTGATCTCAGACATGCCTTGGAACCCCCCCCACCACTCTGTATTCCAAAGGATACTGCTCTGTCTGCTGCTGTGAGTTGAGGTTGCGCACGTTGTTGATGACCTTCTCCAGGCTCTGCACCCACTTGGTTGCCTCTTCCTCAGTGCTTGCCAGGAGGTCCAGGTTCTTTCGACGACCCTTGAAGATGATCGAAAAGCAGCGGCCCTCTGCCTGCTCCTCTGTGTACTTCTGGAGCTCCTCGGTACGCCGACCGGGCCGCACCTCTTCGATATCATCAATGGAGACTGCAAAGTGGAAGAGGGCATGACTCCAGCAGTGAGGACGGAGCAATGAGGAGGATAGCGAAACCATTATATGCCCCAGAAACTCTTAACCAAGTGTGACCTTCCTCAAAAATAAAAATCCCTTCCCAAAAATACCGCGGTCTCAGTTCAAAGAGTACAGCGGAGGTTTTCCGGTTCTCTAAACTGCCGGCACTCCCAGAAATCCCTTCCCATGGACGATCCCCAGCGCCCCAAGCCAGGCCCTTTCTCACCAACAGCACAGTATTGTGTGGCCAGTGCATGCTCCTACAAAGGGATTACTAGCGTGCTGCTCCGTTCTAACACAGCTGTGTGTGATTAAACACTTGGGGCACTTCCTTAAGTCGTTAATGTGTAGACGGCTTTCCTTTTATACTTAAAAAATGGCCCCGTTCACAGTAGTTTAGAAGGAAGGTGCTGCTGAGGAGCCCGAGTTCCTGTTTGGGGGAAAATGCCGGGTTGGTGGGAGTATAAGGATGTGGGACAAGTTAGAAGAGGATTAAATGCAGCTCATAGCTGCAGTCAAACACACCATTCAGGTAGTCAGTCAGCATCACCATCCTGCTATCAAAAACACGTCTTTTTTATTTTTGTATTACTGTAGAACATCAACACAAAAAAAATCAACACAAAAAGATGAACAAGAAGTAATTTGTTATCCAAAACATCTGGTTGGATGAACACAGCTTCAGTTCCTGGAAACAAGGTTGGGGCACTTGTCGGACGGCCTTGTCAAACTATTATCATGCATATTCAAAAAAAAAATGTATGTGCTTGTACCAGAGGTGGAAAATTCAGGTCCTAAAAATAAAAATCCGGACCAAGATTTTGTTTCAACCCAACCAGCTGAGCACTCTGTGACTGTGACTCTATACTCAACAAGCTGGCTGAAACAAAATCCTGGTCTGGATTTCTACTCTCTGGACCTGAAACTTCCACCTCTGACTCGTACTAATATGAATAACATTTTCAAAGATTTATTAGTAATTGTAAATTTTAAAGGGCATTTTTACTGGTCCATGAAAAGCGCGGCCCAAAAAAGCAGTGCAATGCATATTCCAGATTCATCCAGTTTATCAAAGGTTTTAAATTTCCTTCTATCTGTAAAAGCTGCCAAACGGCAGTAATGATAAGGTACGGGCAAAACTGTGATCTGCTAATATATGAAAGCATGGCTCTCGTGTTTATGGGGCTTGTCCTGAAACACGAGCTGGCTAACAATCCTTCGCTGTTTGTGACATCTGTATGCGAGAGAGGGAAGCCGGTCTAAGCGTCGTTGTCCACTGAGGACACACAGGTTGACTAAAGCTAATTTAAATTAATGACACTTTAATTTGAGAAATAGACAAACTAATGTTAATACTTAAAATTGAAATTCAGTGACACCTGCATGTCTCACAGCTAGTTTTGCTGTATGACTCCTGTAAACATTAGCGTTAATTAATTGTGGATTAATAAAGGTAGATATTGCACGGCTATGTGTATAAATAAAAAAAGATCACATAGCCGGTTCTATAAGCACAAAAGACAAACTGACAGATGCTTAAGCTACTTATTAGCCCATTAAATATAGCCAAACCTTCCAGCTGTATGCAGGGGAAACGGATGATATCAATGCCACATTGGATGGAGGAGGTAAGCTCTTCATTTAAAGTAATGTGCAAAAGTCTGAGGAAGTCAAAGAAAACATTTAAGACTATTTATCTGGGTAGTAAGTGTATATTAGCTCAGTAAAAAAATTAACTTTAGAACATGATACACAGCTTCAGTTTCCAAACCTCTGGATCTTCAATGGCCCCTCAGTCACTCCATGTATTTGTTGCGTTTCACCACCAGCTCAATCTGCTAGCTTAGTTTAGTTAAATAAATCAATGAGGTATTGATTAACCAAAGAAGGTGGGGTAGTGATTGGTGTCGCACGGGCTGCTGCAAATACTGTGATGAATTTTGGGAAGGTTTTGAAATGGCTGCGTTTTACACCAGCATTAAGATCATTTACACATTTTCTTTGACTGCCTAAGACTTGCACAGCACTGTATCAGCACCTTGTTATCAGTACGGCCTATGGGGCCAACTGGCATCAATTCTGAGTTTCCATGGGGCTTCAGAAATCTACTCATTACTATGGGCTAGCTGGTCTATCGTTAGGGTCCCATGAAATATGCTGTCAGCCCTTGGTTATTCATTATCTGCTTCCCACTTAACAGACTCAAGTCACCGCACAGTCACAGCTATTAGAGAGATCACCGGAGATGGTCGAAAGAAGGCCAGAATGAGCTTTGCTGACAATGCTGCATGTCCATAATTCTTTAAGTACAGTTTTGCACCCTACTACATATTAAACTGGACACATACATACATTATTACCTCCACAACTCAGCAACTTTCATCCTAGGGCCATAAGAAGTTTTACAGCACATAATTTCACCATTTGGTCACCATGCGGGGTGGAGTCACTGTTAGGTGGATGCACCAATGAGGCCCCCACTGAGAAAAACCTGGCTACCCCCACCTCCACACTCGGGACAGCTCCTCGGTTTTACTGAGAAGTCCTTAGGGGCCAGAAAGCCCCACTATCACACATGACAAATCACAGATCTTGGTCACGCGATTCCATTGTCCATCTGTCATTGGGACAGATCACGCGATTCCATTGTCCATCTGTCATTGGGACAGATCACGCGATTCCATTTCATGCGACTGACTGGCGTTTTATAATCTATTTGGTAGTATGGCGTGATCTGCCCAATGAGATTCACATGAGCATGGGGCAAGGGCTACACTAACAAGGAAAGCGAAAGCCAGGAGAGAACAGCCGCAATAAAAAACATAAACATGGTTGATCTAGGTCGATTCCCACAGAGTATCGGGTAGGGGAGGCCAAACCGCAGCCCGGCACATGTCTGCACTGAAACATGCAAAGCCAGAAATATGCCCGGGAGGCTGAGCTCCGTAGGGGTGTAAGCATGCAGGTCCTGTGATTTACACGCAGGCATCTGACGGCAGCAGCGTGCAGTCAGACCACTCGCTCGCCCTCATTTTTATCATCTTTCACAACTTCCAGTGCCATTCGTAGAGAAACCCGGACGAGCGAAACGAGCCACGTTCTCGCAGAGTCCTGAAACTCAGAAAACGGCAGCGAGACGCGCCTAGACCACACGATTGCGCTATCGCTTCCTTAGACGTGTGCTCGTGGTTCCCACGCAACTTGAAAGCAGGTATTTTATTGCAAGCCAAATGACAAAGGTAACTGATAAAACACCATAATGACGTAAAGGTGATCATCTCTTTCTGGAAATGACATTTAATGGAAATTAAACTAGTCCTTTCATATGCATGAAAAATATTTCAATCTCTGCTTACTATATATATACACAATTATACTATATCCCACCCACAATGTCCGCCGTGAAGTCCTAAGACCGCTGAATCTCACAGGCCGCCTTAATCTCGAGCTGTGGCGTCTTCGCGGAGCCGTGTGGTGCATTGTGGTTCCGATTACCAAGATGGCCATATCTCGAGGCTTATCGCTCCGCATGAAGGGACGCAGCCAAGCTTGTCTGTGATTCAGGCCAGCTCCTGTCGGAGCAGGGCCGTTATGGCAGGCCAGACCGCACACCCAACTCGTGGCAGGGGACCGGGCCGGGGGGTGGGGCACAAATCCTTTACCCAGTTTCAAAAAATCGTCTGAAATGTCTCAGCCCTGGTTTCATTCCCTTACTGCCCAGCTGTGCTGTCCAATCCCAGCGGCAGCCACAGTAAACAACATCCCTGCCAAGACCTCCGAACGTGCCGTCCCTTCCTGACATCTGCATTCCTAGGACAAGGGACTGGGACCGGACTTTAGAATGGGGGGGAGGGGGTTCGGAGAGGGATGGCCATCGGCTTCCTAACTCACAAGACGCCGTGGATTTTGAGGTGCCAGATATGGTTGCACACGCACGTGACACAGGACGTGATAAGCGGGTCCGGAGCCTTGGGGAAATGCCTGGGAGGAAGCCGGCAGTGGGCGGAGCCTGGGAGAGGGCAACCGGGTCGGGCTGGGTCGGCAAGATAAAGACTGACATATTTGTTTTCCCTTGGCGAAGGCCTATTGTTTCCACTCCGCCCGGGAATCTGAGCCAATGGCTGGGTGGGACACTGGGCAGAGCGATCCAATCAAAGGTGGTCTATGTGGCCGAGTGGGGGAAGAGGCTGTCGGTGTGCTGTCATATCAGTAATGCACGCCGTCCTCTGTATCCCACAACTCATCCTACATTCACTGTCTGCTTTATAGTCAGGATCCAGCTTTCAAGGTCAGAAGTATTTCGCTGCTAAGCGAATGCATTAGTGACTTTAATAAGCTTGGGACTTCCAGGATATGGTGAAGTATCTACCTGTGTGGTTCATCAGCACAGGGCCTCCTTACATCTGGAACCGGTCCAACTGAATTCCGGTTTCTAAATCCCAAATCTACCTGTCACTCCCATATAAAGTCTATTTGCTCGAAGTTGATGTTTACCCTCACGATGCCCTCAAGTTTGTAACGTCCCTTTATTCCCAAAGCTGAATTGCATAGCTGAACATAAAGGGGGAATGTAAGGTAAAGTGAGACTGATTTGTTCAGTTGTAACATCACTGAAATATAGACTGCAGTGCTACCATCATTGTGGACAGTTGAGTATTCTCTGACTCTTTCTACTTTCTGGTTGGCTGAAACAAAATCCTGGTCTGGATTTTTTGCTATCTGGACCTGAACTATCCAATATATGGATATGGATTTGGCAGCAAATGTACAGTCTAATTGCTCTATCAGCTACTGTGTTTTGTTTGCGATAAATGAATAGCATATAAAAAATCATCCATCATTATCCATCCATCCATCCACCCACATATGCAGTACCAGGCAGCAAAGTGTTTCCAGGAGCCTGGTTTCTCACTTCTGCAAATTCTGAAAGGCTCCATGTGCTGCTCCGGTTTCAATTCCTGACCGTTCCGCGTTGCTACTCCTCACTTCTCCCAAGTTATAGGAACCTGCTGCACTGTGCTGAGCCAGCCCGCGAAAGGCCTCTGCTCACCGGCTCCCGTCACGCCAAGGTCACGATTGTGCAGCTCAGATAACCTACTGCATACCTGAGAACTCGCCGAGAACACACACCTCACGGGCGTTTCCCCTCCGCAATCGCGAGTCACGGGCAACTCACAGGTCTGACTGGACCTCATGGTCTTGCTGGACTCGTGCCACATGGTCTTGCAGTCCTCCTGGAGCTTGAAGAAGCGGTTCTTCTTCCAGGAGTTGGATCGCACCTTCAGGAGCTCTCCTCCCGTCAGCAGGAAGCTGAGGTCCTCATCTCCCTCCATGCCTGCTCACAAAGAGAAAGTGAGTCGCACTGCTGCCTTCCTATATAACATTGCCGTTTTGCTGTGTTGTCAGTGAAGCTCGCTAAGTCGCGACAGAGCCCTAGAAGCATGATGTAGTATAGGGAAAAAAAATTGTTCAAGGTTAAACATACCTGCTTTTTTTGTGATATCCCACTAAGTATGAAAGCTGCAGTTCTGTGTCCTCCCGTTTGGCTACTAAAAGGCACAGTAAGTGCTGTAAGTGGCTACAGAGACACCCCTACAACCCTGGGTAGGAGGAGATGCTGAAATGGCCTATTAGTGGCAGGCAATCCATTCGGACACCCTGACGTATAAATGATGTCAGCGCTCTGTGGGCCAGGGCGAAATGCACTCGGGGGACGATTTAGTCTGTAAACAAAAACGGCGATGCGGCCGCTCTCAACGGAAGTCCTAACCTTTGCCTGTGCTTCTGGGATTAAAGGAAGACGAGGACTTGGCGGGGGGGGGGGGGCTCTTCACGGTGATGAGCATTTGTCGTCGCCCTGCGAGGCCGCCCCACCCAAGCAGAAGACATTTTACACGACTCTGCTATGACTTATGTATTACTTATTTTTGTGTCCTTGGAAGCCCTTTTGTTCGGGAAGGGGGTGTGTGAGCCTTGGTGGTAGGGTTGGGGGCCAGGGGGTGGGGAGCCTCGGCACTTTGTGCTTTAGAAACCAAGATGTAACAAAGTACAAAAGTACCACTACAGAGCACTACAGAGTCTGGAATTTGGTAGCAGACATATCCTTGCAATTATGAAAACTTCTGGCTTACAATAAAGAACTCAAGAGTAACGCTTGTTTGATGCTGTGCTCCGGGGCATGTCATATTGGGGGGAAACATGCAAACCAGGCATCCTATTCAAATTTACAGCGGGCCTACAGGGAATGCCTGCAATGGGCTGTGGGCTGTCCAGAGGATTCTTAGCTGTGAAACACTGCCCCTAGCAAGCCTGCAGTGGTCCTGCCTAGAGAAGACCTCCATGCGTTAAAATCCTGGATAAACAACATGCAAATGAAATGCTCTTTGAGCAAAATCATGCGCTCATGAAGAAATGGCACATTCCTCTTCCCGTACTGCCTATGGACAGAAGCCATGGACGCCCCAGACGGTCCAGGTGGAGCTCGCTTCTCTCTCCGCGTAAAACCACAGCCACAGAGCCTCCTTGTCGCATTACATACCGTTCTCTGCAAGCCGTGGTCATAAACACCTGCTAAATGATATATTTTATTTAAAAAATAAAAAAAAAAACCCTACTAATACGGCATTCCAAAAAGTGCTTGCGTCCTTATCCTGGAAGGATGAGAAACAGCCGTTTCTGAAACTGCTTCATCAGCGAAGCGTCCTCGGACACGGAAAGCGTGCGGGCACCGACAGGGCCTGCTTTAAGGGGGGGGGGGGGCGGGGGACAAACCCACCCCCC
>JAODKM010000075.1:13912856-13933018 GCA_026780845.1 Petrocephalus sullivani
GGGGAGTCTTGCATAGATGTCAAGGTCAATGCCCCCTGCCCCCCCCCCCCCCCCTCGGCAAAAAAAACCCCCTTCCCTCTTTCCCCCCCCGCGGGGGCCCCCACAACCCCCCCCCCCCCCCCCCCGCCCCCGCTGCGAAGCATTGGGCTCCCCCCGCCCGTGTTATCCGCAACACAAAGCGATCGGGACGTGCCCGAGCCATCGTTACTCATAAGAGACTCACAACAGCCCCCAGGCAACAGAAAATGAGTGCAGCCGACGCGGAAATCGCAGCATAAAAACAGATTGGTGATACTTCCCCGGTCGTGGGGGGGGTCTACTTTCAGGAGTTCATGAATTCTGATTTAGGTCACTTACGTATCTGTACTGCGTCTGTCCAATGTGGTGTGCGTTCTTGCATTGCATAATTTATAACTTAATAAGTCAGATCAGAGGCCATTATATTATTCTGAGAATGTCTCCTGACACCCGTTGACGTGCCCGATATATACTTGCCTGTGGTGGATAGGAAACCGCAGTAAACTGTCAGTTCACAAAAAGACCCAGATATGCATTTACTACGGAGGAAATATTTTTGTTCCGTGACTTGGGTTTAGCGTTAATAGTGTGCCATAAAACCTGTTACAGCAGCGAAAAGGGAGAAAGCGCCTGAAATCACAGAAAGCTTCCGCAAACACTACATTATATGCCGTAAGAGTGGCCCGTATTCACGATTGTTTCCCCAAAACAAACACTCGGTACACTTCTCCAGTTTCCCGGTCCAACCAGTTTACTTTCAGGCGTGTAGTTTGAGCAAATATTTATGGAGTGACTATTAAGATCCAGGCTTACGCGCCTGCCCATCCGTGGCACGCAGAAGCGCACATGCGGCATTTTATTCGGAGTTTTGTTTATTTCCAGTTAAGTATTTGTATCCTTTTTGCAATACAGGGCGTCCGCTCGCTCCCCGGGCTGTTTAAGTTACGTTTACTTGTAAACGTGTGATCGTCAACGGGAATGAGCAGCATACATCCCTGCGATCCGAGTCGCTTTAAGACTTTTAGAAACTGGCACTAAGGACGATTAAAAGTCCACGCATTTCATAACTAGCGGACAAAGCAATGAATTCGACAGAGCCTAACCGCCTGCCGACTTCCCATTAACTTACCGATAAGTTTCCCATTTGCAGTAGCAACTTTCTTGCTCTGCGCTTGATATATGACTTCCTCCGATTTGCTCCTCGCGGGCGGCTTTCGTATGCACTCCATCGCGGGATGAAACGCGCGATCGCGGTAATCGGCTGCCTATACCTCTCTGAAATGAAAGGGCGGCCGCACCGAGCTCTATTATTCGGGGGCGGGTACCTATCCGCGGCCTTACACGGCGCACACCGTGCGAGGCGTGGGAGCCGCCGGGCCAGGGACTCCCACACCCCCTAGGGAGGGTAGGGTTAACGGGCGATCTATCTAATCTGCATTAAAACAAACACACACGCAATGTGTGTCCGAGCTCGGAGTGACAGGAAGACTTAATGTCGCAGGTCTGCACCAAGAACCCAATTCCAGGTCATATACTTTAGGCAGGTCTGACAGCTGGATATAAGGGGTAGCCGTGGCCACCCCTGTTACCACCCTACAAAGTAATAAAACCAAAATCTAGATAATTTCATTTCAAGTGGGACCACAGATGAGATAGAATGTGGCTTGGCAGCACCAGTTAAAGCTCTTCAGGCACCACTATCTGATAGAAAGTGCCACTGTAGGTTACATCTCCAGATGGGCCCCAGACTGTTAAACTTAGACAAAAGTCCGGTTACTAGGTGGCCCAGGAAAGCCAGGCTGGGCTAATGAAAAGCATCACTTATGCTGCTTCTTTAATCCTCCAAGACACATACGTCATCTCGTTTACCTTCTCTACCTATACTTCCTGATTATTAAAAGTTACATATTTATAATCACAATCCTATTTATATCCTGCTCCCCCCAGGGGTTGTTTCAGTGATGCAACACACCACCTAATCCAATAAGCCTGGCTAAGGATTCGCCCAGGTAAGTACTTTTTGGCACAGGCTGGCTTCGCCGTGACTTACACGTTCGCTACTATGCCTTGGCCACCTCTGCAATCGGATATCTGACCTGCTCGAATTTATTAGCAGTGGAAGGCGGCCGCTGAGCCGCGTGAGGAGGGAGGTCCCCGTTGCGGCTGGCCATTGTGCACCGGTGTTCTCCACCACCTTGTCAAACCTGTCGTCTGCCCTGGTCGGATTTCCACGGGACTTCTCACATTTACCTGCGTGTCTCGTTGGCAGGTCCCGCCAAGCCCCGGTGTTCAGCTGAACACATCACTAATGCCAGCCAAATGAGAACGCCCAGGTGGGGGCGACCTTTTAAAAATAATAGTTTACATTTCTAAATCGGGTCAATAAAAATAGCCGTCATCCCATCAATGTCTTGCGCTTTTGTGCATCATAGAGTAGAGTCCAGCCCCCTCCCTACATGACCCTATAGTGGGTAAGTAATTAGGGAAGACCGATGGATGGAAAATACCCCTGTATGATTTACGGTACATTTACACTTTAGAAACAATTTGATTAAGCAAGTATTCCATCGTATCTTCCCACTCCAGGTCAAACTGAAGCTCTTTAGATACACCGTGCATTGTTCTACAATATTTATTGAATATTAAATAATTCCTATGAAACAACTTCCTAAAGTTATTCTTTCGGATTTTGATGTATAATTAATTCAAATTTTGTTCATTTCACGGTGATTTGTGAGTGCATTTTCCACATGGCGTTATCTGCTTAATTAAATTATACTATACAGCGTGGTAAGTTTTAAAGTGTCACAAATTCACACTGCGGGCAACGCCCATAAAACGAGGCTTGTGTTATAGTGTCCTCTGGTGGTGGAAAAGTTGTATAACACAGGGTCACAAAAGCGAAATCAAGCAGCACTCGGATAATCAAACAGCCAGCATGGCTCTTATCCCTTCACTTAGTGTTATTTTCCAGAACAAGGTAACTGGGGCTAAGTCTTTGTCACCTTTTGTTTAAAACCTTGCTCTTGGTTCTCAGCCTGTGATTTATGTGCATAAGTTCCTCTCCACCCTAGTGTATTAACACTATGTCCCAGTGGTACTGAGCCAAGCCATTATTAAGCTTAATAACTGATCTTTCATGAAGGCATCAGCATCCAGTGGCCAGTGTATTAGGTACACAGGTCTTCGTACTGAGGCTAACAGCCCGATTTCCCAAACAGAATCATGTGGCTGCATCTGAACACATACAGAATCAAGTCAAGAGGTTCAGCTACTGCCCAGCTGAGCATCAGCGCGGCCAAGGCGCCCTGTCTAGCTAAGTATACATAATGAAGTGGCCAGTGGGTGTGTATAGGAGACACCGAAACTACTTGGCGAATCTAAAACCTCATTTCCTTGTCCTGGAGATGTGCTAATGCAAAGCGTTAATCTTTTCATAAAAATCGGATATTAAAATCCTTGTCGCGTAATGAAATTGTTATGAGCAATTAGTGTGATGTACGTTACGTAAAGGAATCAGGCACGGTGTCTAAGTAGAGCTGCATCCCGACGGGCTAGCTGCAACTTGTGATTGAACTCCGTACGCAATTAAGGTATTTGCATTTCTACATCTGCTTTGTGGACTAGCATTCCTGCCGTCCGTCTGCCCGGCAGACAGCCTTTCTAATCCGCCGTCTGAACTGAGAAACGCCGCGCAATGCCCAAATCTAACTATTGCGACACAAACCTATATCCTTTGCGCTCAAATATGGTGATTGTCGGTTGTCCTTAGGAGTGAATTCATTCAGGGAAACGACGTAAAACAAATTCTGACATCGGGACAATAGTACATCCGAAAGTGATCGCAGGTAATCCCGGTTTGCAGCCCCTGGGCGACGCAGTTGAAAGCAGGCTGTAAATAAGCACTGTGCGCGTGTCAATGACACTCCCCCTAGGTCGTAGGAACGCCAGTATCAGACTCCTACGCCCGCACTTCCCCGTCCGTCCCATGCGGAGCAATTCTAACTCAGTCGCCGCTTCACGTCAGAAGGAAATGTGACTCAAATGTAGCCATTTGTTCCATCAGCAATTTTAAGGAATCGAGATAAATTTAGTGCCCAACCTGAAGATGTACATGAAGCGATCAGCTTGTGGTAAATGATCTTCTTAAAAATAAGCATAAGCAATTAATAAGTACAAGAAATTAATTATGATTAAAATTCATTATAAAAATAAAATAAAAAGCTATGTAGTATTTAAAATGAAAGTTTTCCCCTGTCTAATTTAATTGATTAATGGGTAGGAGTGACGGGCTACCCCAAACCTCTGGAGCTATCCATGGTGTCCGCCCTTCGATTATTGGCATTTGTGATCACCAGCCTTTTGACGGGCGTGTGAAATTGGACGGTACAATTAACCCAGGCACCGTATCGCCTTTGACAATGTGATGATGGTTTCGACTCACAGGGCGCTTTCTTTCCTTTTAAAAGTTAAATCTATGGAGCCGTTAAGATCAGTATCGCGGTACCTATTGTATTGATTGAGTTTCGGTCAAAGAAGTATGTAGAATAAAGGAGCCTCAGTACACCGCCTTCTCCAGCATCCGAAAATCTTATCATAAAGTGATTAAAGATCGAATAATTACTATGCCTTATACTACAGGGATAAATCAATACAGCCACAGGCATTAAGTCTGATTCAGATTTGTGCACAATTATTCAAGCCTGTCATACATTTCATATCGAGCGTACATATCTTATAATAAAATACCTAATATAAACGAGTCTTCTAAACAGCAAAGAAATATATAAATAAAGTACACATCGTAGAGTAATAGCCAATGTGAGTTTAAGGGTGTCCCCTAACGGGTTATTAATAGAGCAGATCTAATAGTACAACCCTGATTTCGTCAACAATGTTTACTAGAAATATACGAAATCCGATTTAACAAGCTGATATTTTTAGAAAGTATTTTTTTGTTTTGAAGGAACATAATGCATGCGCGATCACCAGTGATCACCAATATAGTAATGTTTCTCCAAAGCAAACTTGCATGTAGGACCGTAATTTCCGAAGGCGTAAAGTCTTCAGAAAGTGCCTCTTACCGCGCTTGACAGCAATGCCATTTATTTCCATGTTTTCCGCCCGGATCAGCTGCTCCCGCTTGGTTTCCTGTGCGAAAGTCTTACTCAGAATACTTTCTTACAAGAAGACGAACTAAACGCCGACTGTCGGGCCGAGGGCATGCGACAGGAGCCGAGCGGGAAGACGCGTGTGTGACCGGGCGAGCTGCTCGGTTATCTGGTCTTATGAGGGCTGGCTGGAAAGCGCAGGGCATCGTCAGCGCCTTCCACACCCACCCTGCCGCAGCGCCATTCATCCGATCGCCTCCGCCCCGGAGTACTACACATGTGCATTGTGCAAGCATGCATGCAGCTAGCAGCTACGATTCACAACCACCGAAATGCACCGACTGCTCGGGGGCGCGTACAATACAGCCAGTGATTTCGCGTTGCTTTTTAAGCATTCAGCTGCGCGACAGGAGCAGTTTTCTGTACATTGTTTAATGCTAGTGCACTTTGCAACACGTACATGGCTTTTTTAGGTTTATGTGTGAAGTTTAGAGTCGAATTACTTTTAGGGTGGAGCGCGTGGGCTGTTCCAGTGGTAAGTAATCGCCGAGCCGCACCTAAAATTAATTGCAAAAACAAACCTGACACATAATATCCTTCGTTAAATGCCAGCGAAGGTCTGGTTAAGCCTCATAATTAAGGGTATAAACTCTAATCGTCAAGCCCACTTCAGTCATCCGGTCCGAGTTGTCCCCGAACAAATTAGCCCGGAAAAATGCTTGCAGGTGATAGGTGGTGCCAATTAAAATAGAATTGCTGGTGTAACACACGCTCAACCTAACGCCCGTAATGATTTAACACTACAAGCAGGCCTGCAATGAATTTCACCTGTGATCCCGTAGATCAGTGTTTCTCAAAGCAGTCCTGGCGGACCAGGGAACTGGGAGGGAGCCGGGGTCTGGGGGTCCCCAAGGACTGGTTTGAGAGACACTGAATAAAGGAATCATTAGGACTCACAATTCCTTCTGTGTCAAGCACATCAGCCACCATTAAAAATGTACTGCTAGCATTTTATCCGTTCTCAGTTTCCTCAGTGAGTCATGCTTTTTATGAAGTATGACATGTGCCTTATTACGTTACTTAAGCGACGTTGCCCCCCCCAAAGCCCCCCAACGGAAAAACTAAGAATGCGAGATCAAAGCAAGTTGCACACCTGCGGTTTACACGGGTCTCACGGCTATTTACAGGGAAAACGGGGAGCCCCCATGTACAGGGCCGGCCCAGCCGTGGAAAGCCTTTACCCAGCAGTTTAGAAGAAAATTAGGTAACACTTTACATTACCTGTGCTTTCATAATGCATTCATTAAGCATTCATAGAACATTCACTGAACATTCATAATGCATTCATTAAGCATTCATAGAACATTCACTGCACATTCATAATGCATTCATTAAGCATTCATAGAACATTCACTGCACATTCATAATGCATTCTTGGAACATTCATAAACACTAAGCTAGTATACCATAACATCCTAACATATCTTAACAGCTTTAACATAAACATTGTGCAATTATAATGTTTGTTATTATCATATAATGTTTGGTTTAAATAATTAAAGCTGTTAAATTATGCTAGGATGTTTGTTCATTGTTTGTCTCATGATGAAAATCACAACTGAAACGTGTACCTGGTTCTGGCAGCCGTCAAAGTGATGCCGGCACTGAAGTCCTGGCTTATTTAATCTCCCGGTGTCTCGTACTGTTGAAGCGGCTTTAATCTTTCCATTGGAATAGCTGACCGGGGCTCTGAAAATCCCAAAGCAGCTGGACGGGCTCAGGAGGACCTTTAAGGGTCAGCAGAAGCTGCTGCTTTTAAATACGCCTGGAAGCACAACATCTCCCCCTGGCCTAATCCTATCAGGGACTAAACCTTCTCTAATTTGTGCGCAGGTCACAGTAATTTCAGCTATTTCCCAGTTATTGTGTAGCTATTTCTAGGCCTTGAGTTAGCAGCTACATCTGTTGTGAGATTGCAAAATATGTCATAACACTAGTTACAATTCACATAGTTCAGCTAGTATCGGGAGATCAGTTAATGATTTGCCACTTCATGTACGGTAGATTGTGTATATACAGGGGTGTCTGGTGGGGGGATAACTTTCCCTTATTTAAAAACTGCAGACTGGTAGGTGCAGAAATCTCTGAGATCTTCATGATAATGTCTCCTTATTCACTGACGTGACATAACAGTGGCTTCATATAAATCACCGTGTTGTTACAAAAACAAGAGATCAAAAATGGCAATCAATCAATGCTTCAGTCAACAAACATCATCAGGCACGAATAAACACAGACATGAAAATACGTTTCAGACAGTTTTAGCCACACCTGTGTCTTTCATTACTTACCCAAGCAATAAATTAATTTACCTACTTGCTAAAATTAGGTCCGGCAGTCTGTTGTTTCCAGTAGAAAAAGCAGGGTATGAGTGTATGTGAAGTTGATGAAGACTGACTGACTGTTAATGATGACCTCCTGAGATGGTTATCACACCTGGAGAAGTCAAGCTATTTTGTTAAATGTTCATACTGACAGCACGAGCAAGCCATCAACAGGGCATCAGACATCCTGTTGGGGATCTCCAGGGGAGTTGCTAAAGGTAAAGCTTTATTGGGGCACAGCTGGTCGGTACTGGGCCATGTGTTCCAGTTAAAGGGCCTAGCGACACCCATGGTTGTCTCCCCGGCCCATTCCCCCCAAAACCAGCCTCGAAGCTCTCGAAGATCTGCCACCTTGGTGGTGGACCCGGAGCTGGATTCTGAGAGCGGGTAGCCAGAGCCCAAGTGTGAGGTCGCGTAACACATATCTGCAGGATCTCAGCAGGAAAAGCTCCCCCATGACCAGAAGGTCTCGCTATACCTGATTAGTGCCGAAAGGCTGACCTGTCGTTTTTTATCCCGGCAAACATCAATCCGGGAATCTCCCTCCACTGACGTGCATATTACCAGTCACTACGTATTATATTTAGACCTAAGTGTCATCTGTGTGCTTATGGTCGCCGCAAGTGTTTGTTCAGTTACCATAACTTAGCTGTCGAGCAGAAGAGGCGAGACCGTCGCTTATCCTGTAATCGTAAACGCCGGATTAACTCTAACAAATGACGCCCGTTGTGAAGTACCCTAGTGTAATTGTTACTAGGAGACGGGGTCGCCAGCCGCTCCGCTGGGGAGGCTCCGGAGCGACACTTCACACGCGCATACTTCGCATTTCTCCCCGGATGAGTGTGAATGGGGGCTTTGTGCGCCTCCGTGCGCGTGTCACCGGACGGGAGGTGGGGATCGCTCACTGCTACGGGCGGCTTCGCAGGCCGGCGTGCGCTGGAGCTTCCCCGCACATAATGACAGTGTAATTGCTGAGCGCCCTCGAGCCACGCAGAACAAGCTCCTCAGACGCGTAAACTGGTGGGCGTTGTGCAATTTTTAACTCCTAATTACAGTTTTCGAAATACGCTGTTGATAATATATGATTCATATTTCATACGGCTATGGTGTTCTACTCCCAGTTTCTATAATTATTTAAAAATGTATACACATTAGAATAATAAGATAATGATACAGTTGAATCTTGCCTATGTACTCCTTGGATTGTACCCCTTGTACATTTTTTTATTATATATTGACTTTTTGCATTATCAAATAGATTCGGCACCATTAGATGAGGCTTTTTTCAGTCAAGTCGTATGTTTTGGGCTCATGGAAATAAGACATAGTCTTACTGATCTAGTGTAACAATGCAGAGTTAAAATGGCTGGGGGGGGGGCGTGCTGGAGACCGCGATTGATGCTCTGCTCAGTGTTTCCTCTCGGTGCCGGACTCTGCCGCCGAGGTAGGGTCCTCTGTTACAGGCCAGTCACTAGCTGCTGATGTACACCTATATCACCATGGCAGGAATACATCCTGTCACAATCCTGCAAAATGAATGAATGAAGGCTTTGGGTGGCTTGACAGGCGCTATATAAAAGCACTATATAAATGCAGCATTCAATCACCACCCTATAAAAGGACTGATAAAGTAAAGGGCTAGTGCAAACAGCCAATACTGAGAGTCCTTTCACAACTGTTGTCAAGCCCCCCCCCCCCCCATCTACTTTTGTTTGATGTAACATAATAGTAGAGATAATTAATGTCAAAATAATAGTCTTAGTTTCCCACGGCTGTGCTCCACATTGCTAGTCTGCTTTTCCAATTTTCCCACTGATTCCTGTTAGAAAAATGAAGTGCGTGTCTAGGCCTTTGCCGTCGCCAGGCCGTCAGCGCTGCGACTGCTGCTCGTCCCCTGTTCACCTGGGCCTGTGTGCGTGACTCTCAGGGAAGCGCCCCGTGTCGCTTCCAGCTTTCGCAGCCCGTTTGCGACACACAGGGCTCCGGCCGCATGCTTGGCATTGGCATGCGTTCAGTCCAGTTCTCCCTGCCAGAGAATACCTTCTCTAAAGGAAGCCTTCCATTTCAGTCTCGTCACGCAGACGAGTCGCTCTATATACAGGCGCCATGAATACAGCCCCATACATGCTCGGCTCCTCAGTCCCGGGACAGATGTGGACGCCAGGCTGACGTACTACCAGCAGATGCACTGCTTTAGGACGTTATAAAAAGTCCTCCTACGGTGCATGTCATGAAACTGCAGGAAACACGCTTGCAGGGAGACTGACCCCCGGCAGCCCGCGGGCCGGCACAGCCAGGCACACAAACGGCCGCGATGTAGAAACATTGGTGTGGAAGGGCATGTCGGATCTTGCGTGTGCCGTCGGGGTGAAAAACAAACAGCGCCCCGGCTCTCGGGGTTTTGCAACGCGTCTCGGCGCATGGAATCCAAAAAATGCCTGGCAGGAACACAAGTATGCATCTAGCACACAGGAAACATTGGCTAAGAGGACGGCTGTTGCTAATCTAGGGCTTTCGGCTGGGCCCAGCGGGGGTGTGCGGCCTATCTGGGGAAACTCTGCAGCACGCTGCTTATCTCTATTTCATACTGGAATGTTGCAAAAATATAACTCGATCCCGTTTGTAATATTAAACCTATACACGTATAGTCTTCCTCGTCTTCCTGTCATCTTTCTCCCTTAATATTCCTAATCCTTCTAGGAATGCGCTTGTGCGTGGTGTGTGTATAGATCTGTGTGTTTTGCGGCTAATGCCATACGGTCATATTATTGCCCTGCTGTCAGTAGTCGAGATGGTTCTTAACTTTTAAGACGAAGAAGGTGTATCGGTAATGACGCATCTGTCAGGGGTGAAGAATGCGATTCTGCTCGTCGTGCCGGATAGGATTTCCGCGCAGAAACCCGGCGACGTGTCGCTTCACGCAGTGGTTAGCGGGAGGAATCGTGTCCTTTTTCGCTTCAAGACTCAGTTGAGTTTCATCAGTCGGGTCGAAAGTAAAGGTGGTGGAGATTATTGGAGAGCAGAGGGGGTGTTGGTAAAGGCCTGCCCCTGCTCTGCATGCGTAAACCCACCGTCCCTGATGGCTTTGCAGAAACCCAGAGAGGCTTGATAGTACCTTGCGTGTATCTTATTGTATGAGCAGGTCCTGCATGCGCAGAAGAAATGATCTTTATCTATCATCGTCTTCCCCGTTACTATGTACTGCAATATGTTCAGGTAATGAGGCAGTGCAATGTGCAGAACACGGGATCCTGGTGGTCAGGTTCTAGCCTCCCGAGAACCCTGTCTCACTCTGCCCCGGAGATGGGTGTCGTGGGTGTAACAGGGATTGATGCAACACTAGTGAAAAACTGAGACTAGCACTGGGTGTCACCTCAAACAGAGTAGAAAGAATTTAAGTGCTCGCCCCACCCAGACACAGAAAATGAATTGAATGTGGTATTTGTAGCAAAACCCTGCCCTACAACCATCCATCGACTCCACCAGTGACCACTCTCAAATATTGATCATTCCACAGTGCTTCTGGAGAATAATCAAGCCGTAAATAACATAAATGGTGCTTGCCATGAGAATCACATTTTTCTGCAGTTGAAATGCGTCTGCAAGCTACATTGCTCTTTACCGCTCTCTGCGAATGCAAACAAATGATTTTGTAACTGAAAAAAAGCCAGAATTTTAGGCCCCACCAGCTTGTACGATACGCATTCTACTATAAAAGCTGTGCCTTTAGTTTTCCGCTTTAGGCTTATGTCGCTAAAGGCATGTCCAGAAAGCTAACGCCGGCACTTAACAAACAGCTGAAATGTGCTTCGCATGAGCCATGCCCACTATTATATCAGGCTATATCTGTCCCGAGTACTATTTAAACACTGCTAATGCAAACACGTACAGATTTACAGCTAATTTCAATGGGCATTTGACTTCCTCGAGTGCTGAGGTAGAGTGAGGGACATTGGTTGGGGCCAGAGAATGCCGCTGCTTAGATTGTGATGGGCTCATTGACAGCTGCTTTGTGTGTCATATGCAAATGAGCAGCGGAGTCCTCGTCGGGAGAGCGCAGAACGTGCTTTATGACCGTCAGGTTATTCCTGATAAGCTGGAGAGGGACATCCCTTCCTGGCCCTGACACCATCGAGGTGTGAGGGGTGGGTGTGGCATAGCCGTCCAATGAGCAGAGGGCAGACGCCCTTTTTGTGTTACCCTGACGTGACACGGACGCACAAAAGTCAGGTGGGTGTGAGCTCTGGCATGTGGAAATGTCTGCCTCGTTCACCCTTGAACGAGTCTCCGTAAGGCCAGTCATGGTGGTCTGTCTGTCTCTGCCGCCTTTCAGCCTTGCAGGTCTGGTGTGTGGGGCTAAAGACCGCCAGAGGGGCTGACCTGCATGCTCCTAACCGACAGCTTTTTTCGGATAAATGAATGAACTGGTGTTGAAGTGGTATTGAGAGCATGCCCCCTTTGGCACTGTCACACTGTTCCTGCATACTGTCCCAAAAGAGGAAATATGCAGCAATCCATCTCCGGCGCTGTGTGTGAATCACTGTGCTATGAAGGAGGAATCATGTCAACTGTCGCAGCCAAAATATGAAGTGTAATATTTGTGATACGTGTAGCTCGCGAAACATGCAGCATTGAGGAGTTACGCTCAGAGCAAATGTTTGTTTAGTAACTGAAGTCTTTTTTTCAGTTTCTGAAAGCGCAAACCGGTTCACAGTAGTTTTTCAGAAACTTTTTTTTGTTGTATCTATTTAGCAGACGCAAAGCAAAGCACCTTTGAGAAAGCAGCATCAGACAGTCCCTAGAGCAACTGGGAGTTAAGGGCCTAGCTCAGGGACTCAAGAGTGAAATCACACTGCTGAGTCAGGGATTTGAACCCGCAAACTTACAATCACAGGGATAGTATCCTAACCTGCTGAGCCACACACTACCCTCCTGGTAATGAAATTGTGATTGATTACAGCTTATTCATTCATTAGTCATCGCAGCAACGCTACGGGCCGGATGGTGATGACTGAGTCCTCCTGAATGGAGCCAGCCGAGGTTACTCAGAATGCCCTGCAGAGCCCATTGCCCATAGCTGTGACACTGCCTTCAGCCTCGATTTCCCTTCCCAGCATAAACTGTCATCATCTTATTTTATCTGGCCTCTTTCCTCCGATTTCACAGATGTGTTACAAAACTGGCCACCAGGGCGTGAATGAAATCCCATTCCTGCTCTGCGATACCGAGGCGTTTTGTCGTATGACCGGCTGTCCTGCCCTGATTTAGAGTACATGTACTTTAGTCCGGCTAACGGGTAATGGATCCAGACCACCTGGTCCGTACAGAGAGGACAGTCGTGAGCCAATGTATGGTGGTGTTTGCTCTATTTTATTTGTTTTTTGTTGGATGTGCCAAATGGACTCAAATGGCACACAGGGACCAAGCCGCACCCGAGCTGAACCATGAAGAGAAACTAGTTCCAGAGCGGTTCCAGCACGGTTCCAGCTCATTTTGGTTTTCCACTGCAGAAGGGTCAGCTCTGTAATGGCATTGCCGGGTGTAGAGAGCGACTGTAACGTAACGCCAAAGAAGCTCCTATTTCCTGTTTGCACAGTTTACGTCATAATTAACTATGTGCTAATATCTGCTAGCAAGTCTGTGAGACTCGCCGTCTTATGCTAGCATCAAACTCTGGCAGAATCACTGTTCCCTTGCATGAATTTACTTTATGAAACCATTCAGCTGTTCTATAGTACTTTGAGTAGCTAGTTGGAAATGTTCAAGTTCTGAGTTATCAGGAATGTGTCGATACATCGCCATGTGTGATACTACTGATAATGAATAATATATAGAATATGCCCGTTCCTTCAGTAAATCCATGCTCAGAACACAGGTATCTCCCAGCATTTTGAACAATCAGATGATGGTGACGCATCCAGCTCAGTGTGGTCACACTCTCGGCCCAGCTAGTAAGCAGGACCATGGCAGCGTGCGTACAGCTTGAATAATTTATAATGGAAACCCGTTGGTTCGAGGTACAGCTCGGGTATGGCTCTGTTCTTGGTGGCCATGGAAAAGCGTCAAAATTCACTAAAAAACGGAAATTGAAATGGGGAACCCAATCCGAGTCAAAATCCTGTAACCCGCTGAAAGGATAAAAGGATGAGTCATTTGAGGACACAGCTTCCCAGGCCGATCTGCGTGAAAGACAGAGTCACACACTTGGTCGAGCCACTCCGACCCCTAATGCAAACCGCATGAATGCTCCAAATTTCAACACACAACCACAACAATCCATCTGTTCGACCATGTAAGGTGACAGTACAGTTGGCCCTAGGCAGTTCTGGTCATTTATGGTTTTGCTTAGATGTTCCTGAAATATAAAGCAGAAGACTCCACATGGACTTGACTGAAGGCAGATTCCCACTGTACAAGTCAAGCTGATTCTTGCATGTGCTGTAACAAGCATAGCAACCCAAAAGTTGGCCCAAAACTGTTGATTGGTGGTGGGAGAACCACATAACCTCATGTTCAACCATTGGTCTGGTCATCTGGGACAACATGCAAGACTGTGAGGTGTTTGTCTGTAATCTGACAACAGAATGGCTTTGTATCTTTTTAAACAAGCAGCATGCTTCACCCAAAACTCAATCAAACAATCTTCTCTGTAATCTCATAATGTATGATGCCAGATTCCTTTATATTTAATTGCTCAGAACTTAATTCTTTTCATTCTCCTTCAAATGATGAAAACATTAAGAGAATATGGAGAACTCCGTCTTCGTAGTGGAAACACATCTAATACGAAGGCGCCATTTAGGGTATGGGTTTGAGCCGTGTCTCCTACAGCTTTGAGAGCCAACATTTAATTAGCAGTCAACTTCAACCTGTTAGGTGGCCATTTTGAGTAACAGATTAAATTAAAAACAAAGTGGTGTGAGGGAACGCCATCCACCTAGGGGCCTCTGAAGGCCTCACTGTCCCTAACTCAATGACGGAATCAGAGCAATGTGAATCTGAATAAACAAACGCCTTCGGTTTCCTGGGGTCTGTGGTCGATGGACGGGTTATATTATTCCCCATCACAGGACACGCAGACATACACGCATCACGGACAGTTTAGGGACACCAAACCGCGTGGACCGCGTCGTCGAAACATCCGGAGGGAACCCACACTCGATTATAAACCTCGCACGATTATAAACACTGCACATTGTCCTACAAAAACAAAATGTCAGATGTTTAGTAAAGTCTGGCACAGTCTTATGATAACCACAATCACAATTTAAAAAAAAAAAAAAAAAAAAAGAAACCCAGACAAGAAATATGTGAAGCATTTGAGCCTCAAATTTTGAAATAAACACAGACAGTCAACACTTTTTTTATGTTTTTTTTTTTTTTTGGAATGAAAAGGTTATCCATTCACTTTCCAACCACTTATGGTGGTCAGGGTCATTTGAGGCCTGGAGCCTGTCCCTGGCAGTATACGATACTAATCAGGGGTACACCCTGTTTGGGAAGACGGCTGATCCCAGTGTGTACACACAGCTACAAAATAGGTGTAGTCACCTAACTGCATGTCTTTGGGATATAGGAGGAGACTGGAATACTTTGAGGTCGCCCTAGATGAAGCCCATTTGAAGCCCTAGGTAAGCTTCACTCCCGGCAACCGCCCTCCCTGGGCCCAAGGAGCATGTAAAGCACCACACTGTCCAAGACGAGATGGAACTGGCTTGCTGAGTCACCCCCAAGATGGTGTCCTAGGCAGCCGTCTTAGTCACCTCAAATGTTGAGAAAGATGCAGAGTAGACCCATTGGGCGAAGGGTGGATGTAAGCCCCCATTCCTGGAGGCAGCAGTGCTACCCGCTGACCCTCCGTGCTGCCCAGGAGGAGGTTACAAAGGAGCTAACTTGGCCTAAATGTAGCTCTACTTTTCCAGAGATGGTCATTTTTTATTTCAGTGAGACCAACTGCAAGGGGCAAACTGAGGGCTCTCTCTTATTAGATGCAGAAGACGTGCGTTCAGGAGCTGTGTGATGAAGACCGATAAATAACCTCAATGATATACGGACTGCCGGCAGCGTGAGATTCAGACTGGGATTTTTTGCCGAAACATATGTCCTACGAAAGAGATGAGAAGCAGCAGAGGGCAATAACTGCACTGGCATATAAGTGCTTTGGGCAGTTTGCCACTCTCCAAGTGCACGTCACGGTGCACAAACAAGCGCTGCTCTGCTGTGAGATCCTGAAATCAGCCACACTTTCACCACAGCTGGATGGCAATCATGTGCCAGACTGAGAAGGGCCAAGCATAAATCACCCTCAACACAACGGGCTCCTCTCAGCCGTGAAGAACGGTAACGCCTGAATTCTCCGGTGCTATTTTTCGAAAAGACTCTGCCATGTTATGTGAATCCGTACGCAGCCAGATCTGCGCCTCAAATTACTTGGACCTGGGATATCATTCTGGGTCAAAGGAAATGGTTAGATTTATGCAGCTATTGTTCAGCAGAGTGTACTATTTTGCATCTAATGGGATGTGTTCGTACACATATCCCAAAAGTCACAAAGTGAAAGATAAATCTGGGAGGCTAGGCAGCTCCGTAATCTCACGCCTCCTGGGTTGTCGGTTTGATTCCAGCCTCTGGTTTTGTCTCTCCCGCTGTTTATGGGGCTTTCCTCCTGCAGCCCAGCAACATGGCCAGTGTATGACATCCAGAGGTGAACATTTCTGATCCGGAAATGTTCAAATCCTGACCAAGATTTTGTTTCAACCAACCAGTTGAGCGCTCCGTGACTGTGACTCTTTATATTCAGCTGGGCGGTTGAGAAAAAAATCTTGCCCCGGATTTTTACTTTCTGGATCGGAAATGTCCAGCTCTGGTGAAAGTCTGTGCCTCGTGATGGACTGGCCTCGTGCCCTATTCTTCTTAGAATAAGCTCCAGGCTCATTGTAACCCTGTACTGAATAAGTGGCTGCAAGGCATGGGTGGAATAAACTGGTATCTGGTATGGAAATAGCTGCTACAGTGAAACATTTAAATCAGTAGTATTTTTAAAATAAGATTTCAGCCTTTTGCCAGTAAGTGTGATACTGAGACACATGGCATCTGTCGTGCCGAGCAAGTCCATCACTGAAATAACCAACCAATTAATCCGGAACAGCTGTGCAAGTAAAAGCTAGCCAATCAGCCAATTAATCCTGAACAGCTGTATAATTACAGATCAATTCTCCATGCAAACAAATCCATAGCAGCTTAGAAGCTAAAACAAACATTGAGTTGAGGTTTGGGTAATGTTTGCCCCAGTCTCCAAATACCTGACATCTGATTTCAGACTAAATGTTTGACAGTTCAGATGTCACCCAAAAATACTTCCGTAAATATTGGACTGCATATCCAAATAATTGTTTATTATTAGGAAAAAATCTAGTTGTTTCTCATGTGTACAGCAGTACTGTGACAGCGACATGCTTTTTCACATCCGTCTATTTTCTAACTGCTTTATGTGGATTAACGTAACCCGAATAATAGTAAAACATCTTCTGCAACCCCATACTTGGAGAAGCGTACTGACGACGCATAATGGATGGACAAAATACCTACAATGTAGAGAATGTTATTTAATAACATATTTACATGTTATTGGAATACGTACATCAAATACGTACGCACATCAATTTTTTATCATAACGCTGAGGCAAATAAATAAATAAATAAATAAATCAGTTCCATTGACAAAATAGGTCTCCTTACCCCCTCTAGTGGAAATGTTTGGAGATCACTTTTGGCCAACATTTTTGATTAGGGGGTAGAACTAAATATACAGGAAATAAAACGTCTAATTTGCATCGGAACGGTTAAATTGTTGCTGTATAAGTTTCATTACCCATATGTCATATCTATTTATAGGGTGCAATGGCTTCCAGAGATGTACAGTGATGTCTTTATATGGCATCCGTATCCTCTTATGGTTTTTAATTAATAACAGAACTAACCGGTGAAGCTATAATAATCTAAAATAAGTGGCTTTTCTTAGGAGTCCAATACATTAATGAGTTACAAGCTATAGCATTATCTCCCTGTAAAATAAGGGCCAAGTACTAGAATCGTCCCTGGTCCACTAAGCCACACTTAACATTTAACTAGTGTAGGAAAGACTGATCTGCCGCTGCGTCCGTCGCGTGCCCATGCGGTGCCCCCATGCGGTGCCATGCGGCGCTCGCGCGGCCTCCGGGGGGCAGCAGCAGCACGCGCGGCGCTCGCGGTGACGGGGGCGGGGGCTCGCGCCTGGCTGGCTGGCGCGCGCCGCACCGCTTCCTGGATCCCGCGTCGCCGCTGACATCAGAGCCGCTGCTCGGTCGGTGGGAGCGCCGGCGGCGTCCAGCCGAGCACAGCGCCCGGGAAGGTAGGAAACTTTGCCCGACGCGAGACGTTTTGCGCCGCTTTCCCCCCGAGTGCCCGACTGGCACTTTGGATTACAGATGCACTTTGGAGGGCGGCCTTATCCATCCTCACAATGTAATGCTGGATTCAGTCGATCTGTCCCCAAATGCGGCGCCTGACAGTTGCATTTCATTCGCGTGCACTTATTATAATATCCGGATATTAGTGCCACGGGGAACATCTGAACCAAGTCGCGTCGCTGGACTTCTCCATTGCTTCTCGTTTTTGATTGCATCTGTTTTTCTTATTTTTGAACAGCTGACATCATTACCTGCCAACGTATTATAACTTGGATTATGAAGTTCCGTAGGTAAACAGGTGAGTTTTCTTAAAGTCCGTGTGTCATTTCGACATTATCTTACAATCGCGTCTGAATGGCCGAGGTGTTGAGAGCTTGCCGAATGGTAGGAAGTTGCATTTTAACAACTGAGAAGTCGTATTTCTTTGAGCGGACAATGTGCAATTAACTGACTAATTGGAGGGTATCTGGCACTGCATGCATTTCTAAAGTCTTATTTAAGTAGGCGACCTTAACAAATATAGCCTACATTTGGGGTTAAATTTGACAGATGATAATGAGGGTGGCCTCTTTACCTAAGGCGGATATAGCAGCCTGCGCTCCGTGACGTTTCTGTGCCGCTATTGCATGAAGACAAATATGCGATATATTCAAGGTAGTTCGATCAGTGACTTTCGGGTTATTTTTACGGGATCGCGAGTTTGTGTGAGGACATGCATGGATGCAGTCCTGTCCCGCGAAGTGGCTTTTCTCCTTTGACTAGCGTGTTGTCCCGAAGTGCATGCTTATGCTTCCCTATGCGAAACAGATGTTTTATTTACATCTGCGTGATGCTGTGGCACGTCGCCGATGGGGAAGCGGCGGGGGCGTAGCACACGGCATCTCCCAGTTGCGAAGGTTACCGCATTTCGATTTCCACGTCAAGTTAGTTCACCTTAATCCTTTTCCTAGACTTAGAAATATATATTTTTAAGTCAAAACCGCTATTTCCTAACATTCAGTAGTTCAGCCCGTGATGGAACTATGAAACGTTTTTGAGAGATGCAGGACTGAAAGCGGGTTTTCTGAGTAAGTCTATCTCTATATTTGGGAGGGGGTTTTAAATCCAGTCTTAGGTTGCAATCTGTGTAATATAATCTAAGAATGCCGTTTATATTTGTGCCAGATTCTCGGGATTGTTGCATGGGAAATTAAAATTAGACTGCATAAATTTGTATGTATTATTACAGATTATTTTGTCTAAAGGATTAGTTATGTCAAACATCTACATAGTACCGTTGTTTTTGCATGAAATGCCAGTAAATATAATTCAGTAGGCAGGCACAATACTCCGTCCTTCCTGTGTCATAAAATGTTTTATTTTCCAGATTTCTAAAACACAGGTATGGTGGGAAATTTGAATTTTGATTTTAATATGACCATTGTTTTATTCTACATAAAAAATATACTGAAAGTAATGACAATTCAACAGCAAAATTACTTTTGTGCTACAGTATGCTGTATTTTGATTTGTTGTATATAATCCTGGACCTGGCCATTTGACACAGAAGATAGAGTGGGTCACTTTTATTGCATCATCTGGGGCTTCCTCTGACACGAGGCATAACACAAAAGTACTTCTACGAAAAATGGCCTGATTAGGTGTCCAGGGGAAGATGGCTGGTGTGCTAAAGCGCCCGGACCACATGTGATTCCCTCCATCCGACAGGAAAGTCCAGTGGATGGAGTTACTCACCACAGTGGTATGCCCAAGAGCACAGGGATATGCCTGTGGGTTAGCGTGTCTGTAGCAAAGCTGTGATCTGGTGGGGGAATCCCAGAGACCGGGGCCCGTCGGTCCGGCCAGCAAAAATGAGGTCTGCGGAGCCAGATGCAGACGGAAATGGCAGCGAGCCCCACCATTCCTGCACCCCGGACTCATACCGATGGAGAGTTTCGCCTGTAGCTGGGATGTTTCCCCCCCCCCTTGCCTTTGTGCTACGTTAATTAAAGATTCCAGGCGCCGTAAATAAAGTTCGAGGAGCGCCTTGTTCCAGCTGGCCCGCTTGTCTCCTGCACAGCGAGAGGCATGACTTTAGTGGTGCAGGTCCTTCCCCCCCCCCCCCCCCTCCCCCACCCTGTGATGTACCCATCTTCAGGCAGGGCGCTGTCGCGTCAGCCAGGAAACATAATTCAGTTACACTGTCTCCCACAATCCAGTCC
>JAODKM010000075.1:13936934-13958853 GCA_026780845.1 Petrocephalus sullivani
TGGGCATCGTTGCTTTGGCGAAGCCTCGGTCTCATGTTGTCGGGCATCGTGGCTTTGGCGAAGCCTCGGTCTCATGTTGTTGGGCATCGTTGCTTTGGCGAAGCCTCGGTCTCATGTTGTCGGGCATCGTGGCTTTGGCGAAGCCTCGGTCTCATGTGGTCGGGCATCGTGGCTTTGGCGTAGCCTCGGTCTCATGTTATCGGGCATGTTAGCGTCGCTCGCTGGTACTTGGATGAGAAAGTCCCTCCAAAAGTGCTTTTAAGGGTGGCGGACGATGTAATCCTGCAGAAATCCTCTCCGCACATTGCAGCGGGCTGTGACCTGACCTTGATGGGCTGCATGACACGGTTCCTTCCCGTTATGAGTAAGTCACACCGCCGTAAATGGCTAACAGGCCTCGAATATCGATTTGTCTCTTTTGACCCTGACACACTCTTGCATTTTCGTCACACGGTTTTATCCAAGGTGACCTGCTGCATCTTACAAGAACATGGTTAAAAGTAGACTTCATTCATACACTCCTCGGAAAAATCGAGGACAGAGACTCAATACATGAAAGGCAATACTTCTTTATAAAGTATCTGTTTGTCAAGAACATGCCATGCTGTCATGTATGAGTAGAGAGGCATCAGAGACCGCTGGTTGTCGACTGAAAGCTGTGTTGGCGGCGACGTTATGTGCGAGCTCTAAACTCGGAGGACGGTGACCCGGAAAGGAGATAGAGGCACGTCCGATGGGGAAATTCCTGTTGCTGGTTCTGAAAGTTCACTGGAGTTTTTTTTCACCACGCTCGCTGCATGGTTCACTGCAGGCAGCGATGGTGGCGGACGGGGGGGGTGCGGGGCTGCGTGACGGTGAACCACGGTCTTCTGCTGACCTACAAACAGACACGCTCCATCTAGCCCACCTGTCACACCCCTGCAGCCTGCCTCCGTCAGGCCATCCGTAAACTGCCATATTACTGCATACCAGGAATAAAATCTCTTGTAGTAAGACTAGACTCAGACCTTGCGGGGCCGCTGGGAAGCATTTTTCATCTTCTGTTCCTTAAAATTCTTCCAATAAACAGATGCTCTTCTCAGATACCTTCATTCCGTAATTGGAGTTTTATTTAATCGCTACCAACAACAGAGTGGGGCCAGGCAAACGTAATTACCATCGAAGTAAATAGACGTTTAGAAAATTGCAAGTGCATGTAGCATGACGCATAAACAACCAATTGTACTAAGTAAGCTAGCCCCCCCCCACAAAAAAAACAGGATTACACTGGCGAAACAGCACATCATTATAAAATATTGTATATGTAAACAAAACAAGAAGCTATAGCAGCCAGATGAGTCTATCTGATGCTTTTAGAGTGTTCGTTTTTCTCTGTAAATTGCTATTTAACATCTGTAGTCTGCTTTTGAAGTTTTTCCTGTTTAATTCTGTCGAACTGGTGTCTGTTTTCCGTGAAAGAGAGACCGACTTCTTCTTTGACTGAGACTTGAAGCTACTGGGGATTTAAACAAAAAGAAAAAAGCAAAGCACTTTTAGGGGTGTAGCGTTTGCTCGGGACTCGTCTTCTTCACTCGCCTCTGTGTGTCGTGTTGCTGGTTGTGCTTGAATACATAGCAAACCGTAAATGAAAGGGGGGGGGGTATTGTTCTCTCTTGCCTTTCATATGTCAGAATGCTGAATAGCGGGGTGTGACACGCCGCCTCGTGACAGCCGTTCTTTTACGCCGAAGAGCCTTCATGTGGCTGAACAGTGGTGTCTGCCTTTGAACAGCGTGTGGTCTCCACCTATCGCACATCCTCCTGTCCTCCCTCTCTTCTCTCTCCTGTGCCTCTGGGGCCTAAATGTTTCTCGAGTGCCCCCCCCCCCCCACCACCTTCGAAGTCGGGATCCCTCTCGACACCCCTCAGAAATGGCGCTCCTTGCAGGGCTAAGGAGTTTGAGTCACGGTGTCAGCTTTATGTTGGTTATGTGCTCAGTAGTGCATCAACGTAAATGGACCATGTTAATTTAAGTTGATTCTGTTCATTATTTACCGTCGCATGTTCTAGTATAATGTCGCAAGAAATTGCAATTCTGTACACATATTTAAAGGTTTTTAGAGATGTTTCCTGTGATTGTTTTATGCATGTCAGCTATTATTAATAAGGTTTTTTAATGAAAATTTTCTCTGCTCTGTGGTCAGGAGTGATTGTAGGGCTTTTTTTAAGGTGGGGGCATAAGAAGGGTCATAATTCTTATGGAGAGGCCAACCTTGTCATTAGCTAATAATGTTTTGAATTGGTGAATGATGGGGGAGGCGGCACTTTGTGGGCCAATCAGCTTTTAGGAAGGGTAAGCCCCTCCCACCATCTGTGGTTCCATTGGTCTACATGGTTTGTTGGGCCCTGAAGCTTGTTTATTTACGTCCTCAGGGTGAAGTTCAACTCAGCACTTGAGGTCAGACGCCTCCCGATGATGACAGTATACATGGGTGAGTAGACTTTTTTTTTTTTTGCTTGAGTGGGTGTGCCTGAAAGTATGAATTCATTTGCATATTAATAGATTCTTTTTTAACCTTATATGGTGAGGCTTATTTATGTGCAACTGCAGGCTGGTTAATTACTCAGATTCCCCTAAAGGTCATTAGGACTTTGTGCAGGAACACGCTTGGCTACACAGAGCCCGAGGCCCAAAGTGACGTGGGTGACCCACTGGCGCGTCGCTCGCCGATGCTGCCGGATGCTTAATGAGCCAGCCTGGGTTAAGTGTGTTCTCAAGGGTACGCAGCGGCCGCGTCCTTCTCGGGGATGCCGGAGTCGTAACTCTCTCTCCCTCCCTGGCGGCCGCCAGGTGCTGCTGGCCCTCCTCTTCGGGACAGCCTCTGTTCCCCTTGGGATTTCTCAGCATAAGTAAAGATGGTTTTTCTCAACTAGGTTTGTATTCGTTGGAAAGAGGAATCGAGTGGAACCAGTGGGGGAAAAAAATCTGGCTTAGTGGGTTAGGGTTAGGGTTAGGGTGCCGTGCCTGTGATCGGAAGGGTGCCGGTCCCAATCTCCGGGTCGACAGATTGATTTCCCTGTTGGGCCCCTGCACGAGGCCCTTAACCTCCAGTCCCTCCAGGGAGTGGATGACTCTGCCTTTCTGTTTTTTTTTTGTCAAGCAACTTGGGTCATGGACATTTAAGCACATTATTTGACTTTACTTTTAGAGGTATGTAGTGTAAAGTGGGTTCTGTTTTTCATGATGTTCTGGAAGCTCATGCGGGTTTGTCGCGTGATGGCGAATGGCAGTGCGAATGTCTGATTATTCCCGCTGTGGTTTCCGTCGCTGCCCGCAGGTCCCAGCAGCACTCAGAGGACAGCCTTGCGAAGCCCGATGCAGGACGGTCAGTCGCCTGGGGATTCCTCACTCTGCTCTGACAGCTTTGCTCTCTCGGGACAGTATGCGAACACATGCCTGACTGAGAATGCGGTTAATAATGCCTCCTGCCAAAAGTTCGGGATGGGAATGAAACACGGCCCCTTTTTAATGACTGCTCGTTGTTACTAGTTAACTTCAGTGCTATCCCCCGACCGCAATGGCCAATCACTCCTTAAATTATCGCGGATTGGCTGGCTACTTGACCTCACCACCTGACCACCTGCCCCTCTCTTCCTGTCCCGACAGACGACACCGGGCTCCCCGGGCCGCGCCACCCCAAGAACTCGAAAGGTAGGCCTCTCTTTCCCGCGAAGGGGACTGCTCTGCTTATAGCGGGTTTCCATGCGCCCGGAACATTGGAATATTCAGCCGTGAGTCACCGCTTACTCTCAAAACTAACAGTCGAATAGCAGCGGCGGCCATAGCGATCGTGCTGGCCGAAGGGGTCACTCTGCTTCTCACGCCGTGAACCCAAAGCAAGGGGTTCACGCAGTTTTGGGCAAAATTACGGCGCGTTGAAATGGGCCGTTATACCGCGGCGTATGTTTATTCTAAGGCTTCTAATTAAGGATAGCAGGGCGTCGATTGGCCGGAAGAGCGTAGCTCCGTCCTCGGCGCCGTTCAGACACACTGGGCCTAATTAGCCGGAGCGGATGCCTCCGTGTCGCGTCACGGGCCGTCGGGAAATCCCCGGGGGCTGTCCTCGCTTCCGGCGCCCCGTCTGGGAACAGGCGCCGCTCTTGTCATTTCGCCGGGCCGAGAGTCGAGATAAGCCAGAGCCTCTTCAGGATAGCAATTTGCAGATTCCTCGTGAATAATTCACCGGCATGCCGGGGGACTGGGGGGCGCGGGGAGGGGGCGTCCTGAGCTAAGGGACACGGGCAGGTGATTGGGGGCTTTCCGGGTTAAAGACAGTGCTGCCGAGTTCATTTGTTTTCATTCGGCCGTAATTCCCGGTAATGAAGGGCTGGGCACTTCGGCGAGCAGGTATCTCAAGGTGAAGTATGGGCCACTTTTGTATTTAATGCCTCTCCCAGCTCTGGAAAGCAGTAAAATATCAGGTCCCAAAAATATTTTTGGCAATTAATTTCATTTATCAGTTTGGGGTTCCTAATTGAGCCCGGAAAATGGTTTTAAAAGATGTACTTGGGTGGCTTACCTAGGAGCACTGGGGGCCTCTCTGCAAAAAGTCAAGGGTTCCCCAAGGACAATTAGCCAGTGTGAGGAGAGCCCCCACCAGGTGGAGGGGTTATTACAGGCTACATCACTTTGTGACTTTTATTGGGAGTGACCCTGCGCTCTGACACGTATCTCCACTCGACCTCGTGAATTCCGGGGGGGGCGCCACTGCTTCAAAGGATCGAGGCCTCATGAAACCGTCGTCCCGCATGTAGCTTCGTAATAGACTTTCCGTCAACGACATTCCTAAGCTCTCCCCGGGTGAGCGAAGCCCAGGACTCGAAATAGCCATGAAAATTCCCAGTCAAGCACTGTGTCCACCCAGAGCTTGGGATCTTGGCTTAGGAGCTCCAAATGAATGGTTGGAGTTTCCTCTGCATTTTAGGCCATTACCACTTAACATCACCTTTTACATTGCGTTTATGGCAGGGTAATAACTGCGATATGTGAGCCTGAGCCGGTCAGCGTAAAACCGCATTTATCCGCAGATGCGATGCATCAGAGCAATCTTTCTATTAGGACAAAGAGCATGGGGTTTTGGATCCCCTCGTCGCATAATGTGGAGCCCTTTCTCTCTGAACCGCGACTTTTCGCTGATGACCTCATGGTTCAGCTATTAAGCACTGGCGGAGCGGCGGCTGGTATTTAGCCAATGAAAGTGCCACAGGTCCCATTCAGCGTGATGTCATCGGCCGCGTCACAAAGCAGCGCATTATGGAACGGCTCGTCTCAGCCACTGGGCCGTTTTTTTTCACGATGCTGAATTTACATCACGTTTTTGGAAGCCGTGCAGAGTTTAACACGTTCGGTCGAGCGACAAAAAAAACGACCTAAGTGAGAGAATTTTGCTGCACTGTGGCTTCCGGTGTTTTACTTGCTGAAGTGCGAAGCTGGCAGTGTGGGCCTGAAACACGGTGTAGGATTCAGTGAGGAAATTACAGATTGACGGGTATTGGGAGCCGAGAACCCGGAATAGACCCCGATCTCCTTCACGTGGACCATATATGCTCCTGACCACATGAACAACATTCACACACGGTAGGAGAGACTAACCGTCAATGGAGGATCGCGCTGTTGGTCACCTCCTTCCAGCAGAAGGAGGATGGGCTTTGAGGCTGGTTTCTGCCAAGGTTATTCCAACTAGGGAGCAATTCCCTGGCACTGTTGCCTCTGGCTTTCTCTCTGGGGGCATTGGGCAGGGATAAGGTAAAGTGCTTTGAAGCAATATATCACACAAATAAAACTAAAAATCAAATGTTAATGAACTGAGTCCTGCCGCTTTATGAACTTTGCGTGTAGTATGTACCCTTACACTGTAAAATACTGGTACATCCCATATCATGTGTTTTTGGCCTGACATACTTTATTATGGGAAGTTTCTAACCTCCGCTGTTCCCCTTCGGCTTTCATTAACCCCCCCCCCCCTTTAATCAGAGATGATTAAGCAAACATAATTTCATACCGATAAACAGATATCGGCTCCTCAGGTTCCGCTAAATTGCAGTCTGCTCCAGCTGATTGGCGTAAATGAAGGTTATTTTTGATGCTGATCTTGCTGAGATGCGGGGGGTGATGACACCCTTTTTTGGTTACGGCCTTTGTGGGTCTTCTGGAAGACAGCTCCTTATGGTCATGGTCTAACGGAAGAAAACTGAGCATAATGCCTGGTAATGTAGAGAGTCTCTCTCTCTCTCTCTGGTCTGTTTTCTTTGAAGCACACTGTGCTGTTTTATTAATAATAATTTTTCACTCGCCCCCTGATGCCGGCTTTGGTCAGCTGGGGGACGTGAGATCTTCCAATCGAGACGAGTCTGCGCGCACATGCGTGCGCATTTACGTTTATGTTTTACGTTTAAGTTTTATCGGCTTTAAAAAAGCCTGTAGGGTTTGCAGACTACCCCAGTGCTTTTAATGTGGCTAATTTTAGATTTATAATGGAATAATACATTTGCTGTAAGATTTCTTGCTTAAGCATGAGAGCCAGAAAGCGCGTGTGTCGCGCCAGGTGCGTGAGAGCCGGCGACCCTGGCGAAGGGACGGTGTTTGTGTTGGGAAGTGCACCAGAGGAACGGGCAAGGCCATTTCACTTGTTACGCTTGTGATATAATGGGGCTTATTGGTGTTGTGGACACTTTTGGGGCTGACATGGGTGGAGTGGCTTTCACCATTCAGCTCGCGCTGTGTCCCGAGCAGCAGGAGAAGGAGTAGATGTTTCCACATAACTAGCTGCAGGCATGATGAAGGTTTCTGTGACCCCAAGTAGACCAGGGTCAGGCCAGGCTGTGGAAGTGGTAAAGGAGAGTACCAGTTGTCACTGGGCTAAGCGGTGCTGGTTCCTGCACCCCCCAGAACCCTTTCCTGTAGAAGGCTCTCCTTCATGAAAGAACCAGTAGCTATTTTATCTAGCTATAACACACTAGGCAACATGACGTCCCGAGTTAAATAATCTAGTATTAATCAATGCCCCTTTACGTAAGCTGGTATGCAGTGAGCTTTGGTGAAACGCACATTAATCATCATTGCCTGACTCAGTCAGATTGGCTCAGCTAGAGTCCCTAGCAACCCAAAATGCTAATTCATAAGGCTGCGATTAACTTGATTGCTCCCGTTTACGAATTGGCTGGGGTGGGATGGATGAAATATGCGGAAGGCTCTCCTTTGATGCCCTTCCCGCGCCTGTTCCTCCTTGCGCAGACGTCATTATTTCATTCGGCCCGCCGCCTCCGATCCGTACATTCCCAGTCCACCTTTTCCATTCACCCGATGGTCACACCCAGGCAGCGTGTCAACACACGTCCGGTTTTTCATCCATCTGCGAGACGTTTAGGGGAGTTCACCTGCATGTACGTTTGAATCTGCCCAATTCATTTTAAACGATACTAGTATGATTTTTGCATTTGCCTTTAAAATACATTTACGTCCCATTAGTGAGTCTCCTGCGAGTGAAAAGGGGAGATTCTTGATGACCTTGGTACGTGATTGAAATAAAAATGATGGGGTTCACCCAAATCCACCTAGACTGTGCTTCTGCTCATTTATTGTTAAGCAATATTTTGCATTATTCTGTTTGAACTGATTTGCTTTTAAGCTTCATATACTGTGCCCCGTGCTTTTATCTTGAACAGAGACAGTGTTTTGCATTATTAAAATCTCCTTCCCTGTCATACATGCCTCTTGCCGACTTTAAACAGGGAAGGTTGTGGTTTTTAAACTTGCGAGTGTCAAGCGGTTTGTTTAATTAGGCGGCACTCTGACGACAGCTTTGGTGCCAGTGTGATACCCCATTGATAAGGATTGTGTGTTTCCACTCTCCTTTGTGTCCGTGTGCGTGTGTCTGTGCGTGCGTGTGTGTGGTGTTTCTGAGTGTCTGTAATCGGTGTGGCTTTTACGGATTGGAAAAATCCCCATCAGATGACAGAAATAGGGGTAGAAACTAGTGAGTTTTAGGGAAAACTAAAACAGCAAATGATCCATGAAGAATCCATATATTACACATATTCTGCGGAGGCTTCAAGGGACACAGAACCTTTGTGTTTGCTGAGGATTGCTTAATGCTAACAGGTGTGTCAAACAGTTTTCGCTGACATGCACCGTTACCCTTCAGCGATGGTTCCTTGCAGGAATGGACCTCTTCTCCAGCTCTCCGAGGCTGGTTTAGCTAATAAGCTACCAACAGTACCCGTTGACGCCGTCTTCAAGAATCGTCAAGGAACTAGTATCATAGTGGATAATTGGGTTGCTGCTGCTTTAAAGGCCATGAGAGACACAGCAGTAGGAGAGCAAGGTAACTAGACAGTTGTTCTGGTAAAATATATTTACATATAATGGCGTGGAATATAGAAAGATAACTCAATAAAAACTCCAGCCAAGTGGATGATGATCAAGACCTTTTCATTGTCAATAAGGACAATGATCATACAGTGTGGGATTGTTCTCTCTGTACCTGTACGTCACTTTGGTGATGCTCGTTTAAGGTGAATGTGCTGTTTGTGGCTCTGGGGTTTATTTTAAGCCCTCGCATTCGGCCAGACCGAAAAGCGAGGGCTTGACTCTGTCTGTAACACAGACTTCTCACCTTTTCTATAAAACGGACCCGACGTGGCGAGCTGGATCCCAGGCCGCCGTCATATCACCTGCGCCGGGTCCCGGCCCAGGACGGCGTCCTCTGTGTGGTATCTGACTGTTTAGGCTTATTTTAAGAGAAGCTTCCTCTGGCGCATGCAGGGAGGATCTCACTGGACGGTGTGAAGCAGCTGGGCGACCTCCCGTCAACTCAAAAGGAGGACAAACCCGGTCCGGGTTTTCCCAGAATGTATATGGGTACTTCAGTACTGCATGCTGTAGACCTAGGTGGCCAAAGGACGTTGCTTAAAGAGGAACTGAGCAGGGCTCCGTGCACGTTATGGACTTACAGAGTGAGGCTGGAACTTGAAAGGCTACTGTTATTTTAAGATGGGTTCTTACTTTCCAGGAAAGCCCTTTCTATCTTAGAACCATGTTATATGTGTGTTTGTATAGTATTTCCCCCCTTCAGAAAGTTTTAAAGGCAGTAACCCTCCCTTTCACACAATAATTATAATATTTCTTCTGATGGTAATTGGAAATATATTTGATGCCCTGGCTTTGCGCTCACAGCTGCTTTGAAGAGGTTTCTCCTAGTAAGAGTGACAGAGTCCGATTCTCCATCTGCCTCTGGCGCTTTGATTCCTCATCTCGGAGATTCTGAGAAGCACCAGGCTGCCGGGGAGGTAGACAGGATCGGGGGGGGCAGTGTAGCAGTCGAAAGAGGCTGTCGGACTGGGGAACATCAGCATGTCACGATGCGTTCGTTCTAGTGTGGCGGGGATCCGCCAGTAGAAGTGGACTTCTCGTTAAAGCTGCCAGAATATCATTGTCACCCGTGTTAAGAGAAACGTGTAAGACCTTTTTGGCACCAGAGTGTCGCCTTGATCAGTGTAGAAGATTTGAATGGTTAATAGGTGTAGGTGATGAAGTTTTATGTCAGTGCTGGGCCCCTTTCCAGGATTACAAAACCGTCTTATCAGATAAGAGCTGCTCCGGTGTGCGGTGACCTGCCCCAACATGGGGCCCTGGCACTGTTGCTGAGCCGGGAGCAGCATGGCTGCCCTCGGTGACATCACAATATTGCCGTGGTAGGTGGTACAGGTGTGAGTTCAAAGGTCTTACCGGGTGTTTATGCCCTTCTGATGGCTCAGTGCTGCTGCCACATGGATACCCATCTCCTTACAGCGAGTCGGCCCATCGCGCTGTTCCTTTAAGCCCTGGTCCGGCCGGCACTTTCCCACAATGCACCCCGGCGCTAGCAGAGTTCTCATGTGCGCCGACCCGTCTGACTCTCACCTTCGCCTGCAGATGACGAAGAAGCCTTGAACTCCATCATGAAGGACCTGGCTGCCCTGGGGCTCTGCTCCCAGCTTAACAGCAGTAAAGACCAGAACAAGCATCTGCACTTCAGACCGGTACGCGCCACTTTCTTCCTGGTCTCCCCGCCCCCATAAAAGGCCTAAGACGCCCTCTCTACACATCCTCATTACCTGGTCCAATGGTTTGCCCCTCAGCCAATCAGCACACTTGATAGTGAGAATACCTGGGAATTATATTGTCTATTGAGCAGTGCAGTAGAAAATCTAAAAATCATTGGGACCTGCATTTGCCTTGGAATGCAGGTCTGTGTAAATGTTATTCTCTGTTTTTGTAAACTTCAGAAAGAATGGGATCTTTGTGCCGTACGCAGTGATGACATCACAGCCTAAGATGAGACTCCCCCCACATTTATTTACCAAAAGTCACCCCCAGCCGACAACCCAATCTTGCTGCTCGCTGGTCTCGCCCTCCCCCCAATAACGCCACGGTTCATGCCGGCTGATGGACGAGCAGATCTCTGACAGATCATTGGCCGGGTCCCGCGCGTGGATGCGCCGCGATTGGCTGCTCCCTTCCCTCCCTCGGAAACGTGCGGCTGTTCATTGGCGTTTCGCGGGCGCTGCTGCCGCCGCCGTAGCTCGCAGGCACCCCGCTGACCGCAGACGGCGCCTGGCGTCCTGTGCCCCCCTTCCGCGGTAGCGGCGCGGCCGGCTCCAGCTGGAGCAGATGGCTTGAGTTATCAGCATTGCATAAACAGAGCCCCGTCTTCGCCTATCCCTCGGCTCCCCCGGCTCCGCGGCGCCTAATCCCCCAGAATTAACTGTCCAAGCTCGGATGCACGTGCGACCCCCCAGCCTGGCTGCCACAACGACCCAGGCTCAGATCTGTGCGTGGCACTTCCTGTGATAGTGGTGATGACTTTCCTGCAATTTACAGTCAACAGAAACTCTCTCACTTTAATTTCCACGCAAGTGGGAGCCTCCCAGATGTCTTAAAATACACTAACCTATTAATATTGATTCCATTTTTATGAATACTGCACTGGACAATATAAATATCTTTTGCAGATATGTATTCTATTACAGAACGTCTTATTACTAGCAGTTCTAGCTGATCAGCTGTTTGCAGGAGTATTTTTCATAACTTTCTAAAATTAAGGACCCCCGTTTTACTTTTACTCTGAATGTATAATAATTTAGTTGGAAAATGTTTTAAATCCTTCTCCATCCCTTCGAAATGTTGCTGCTTGAAGCAGAAAAAACAACAGGGGAAAAAAAAAAAAAACGAAAAAGAAATTGACCTCCAGTAACCTCCCGACAAGAACAAAAGTCCTCTGCGTGCTTGGAGGCTCTTAGCGCCTCCCGATCTTTGGCCTGAATTCTCCTTTCAAAGTACAAGGTCCACAGAGAGGAATTTGCATATGCAGCCAGTCTCACAGGTACCCAATCCTTGTCCTCTTCAGTAATGATAGAGGAATTCTGTTGTCTGTTCCTCTGATTGGCTTATTTTCTGCTATCACTATGGGAACCATAATGCAGCCTTTAGACGCTCTGCGGATGGTGTCCTCTCATACCTGACATGCAGACTCTTTCCTTCCCTTGGCAGGATCTGCGGATAAAGCTGGAACATGAGGGTGAGAGGCGGTGAGTGGAAGTGTTCTGGTTTCCGGGGCTTTCTGGTGGGGGTGGAGGGGAGGGGAGGTAGTTTACCCAGGTACATGCGGCACACCACCGCTGCCTGCCAAACCACGAGAATGACCTCATGTTTGCACTCGCTTGTGTGTCTGAAAGAACGCCAAAGGCCAGACCTTGAATAGCATCCGAGAGCGCTTATTGATCATTTCCAGTAGTTACAGTAAGACATCGCAATACGCCACGGAAAAATGTAGTATGCTGCAGGACATCGCAATACGCCACAGGAAACTGCAATATGCTGCAGGACATCGCAATACGCCACAGAGAACTGCAATATGCTGCAGGACATCGCAATACGCCACAGAGAACTGCAGTATGCCACAGGTCATTGCGATATGCCAAAGAAAATCGCAGTATTCTGCAGGACATCACAATATACCACAGAAAACTGATGCATGCCACAGAATATTACAATATGTCACCGAAACTGCAGCATGCTGCGGGACATCGCTGTGCACCACAGCAAACTGCAGTATGGACAAGATATTGCAACACCCCACAGAAATATTGCAGTATTCCGCAGGACATCACAATACACTGCTGGAAACTGCAATATGCTGCAGGACATCACAATACGCCACAGAGAACTGCAGTATGCCACAGGTCATTGCGATATGCCAAAGAAAATCGCAGTATTCCGCAGGACATCACAATACACTGCTGGAAACTGCAATATGCTGCAGGACATCACAATACGCCACAGAGAACTGCAGTATGCCACAGGTCATTGCGATATGCCAAAGAAAATCGCAGTATTCCGCAGGACATCACAATATACCACAGAAAACTGATGCATGTCACAGGATATAACAATATGCCACCAAAAACTGCAGCATGCTGCGGGACATCGTTGTGCACAACAGCAAACTGTAGTATGGACAAGATATTGCAACACCCCACCGAAATCTGGAGCATTCGTCAGGATATCCCAGTACACAGAAAACTGCAGCATGCCGCAGGACATCGTAATACGGCACAGAAAACTACAGTATGCCACAGGACATTGCAGTACGGCACAGCAAAGTGTCTCAGAACATTGCAATACACCACAAAAACTCCAGTGTGCCACAGGGCATTGCAGTACCCTACAGATAACTGCAGTATGCCACAAAACATTGCAATAAACTGCAATAAAACTGCCACCTTATGCCTCTGACCACCATGGTAGGAAACAGAAATACAGAACATGTCACTGCACTTTATCGTATACAGCCTGATAGGAGAGCAAGCTAAAGGACTTTACTGGACATGACGGTATACAGCCTGCTAGCACAACAAGCTAATGGACTCTACTGGACGTCGCGATATACAGCCTGTTAGCACAACAAGCTAATGGACTCCACAAGGGGACTCCATGGCAGAGATGATGATTAAAGCAGGGTTAGGGGTTATCAGTCACCCACCTGAATGTGTGGAGGGAGCTGATCCTCATGCATTCGGATTGCATTTTATAGACATTTACAAGCCTGAGGGGTTTCTATCTGTCATTGTTCAAGAAAAGCACTGTAGTTACAATGAGCGTCAGCTAGGTGAAATAGGCAGCCTTCACAATTAAAGAGAGACTTACATCACCCAGGAAGTGGATTTAGAGGTATAGCTCCCCTCCGGTGTAGGAGTGTAAAGCCATTTTAAGGCATGGTGTTATTACCAATCCGCCGTCATTTATGCGATTGAGGGAAATCGTTGTGGCTTCCAGCAAATCGCTCTACATGGTGGTCTGAGTGGGGAATTTAATTTAATAAACAAATGTTTGAACTGGCTTAGATCCGGCTTTCGGAAAGACAAATGAAGGTAGGCGAGCGATGTGTAACCTTGAGCTTGCCGCAGGGGGTAGGCGGGAAAGTGATGTGGGGCTACCAGGCGCTCTGCTGGGGATTGGCTGGTGTGTGCCGCGGCTGAGGACCGCCGAGGTCTCAGGGGAGGAGCCTGTGGTGTTCTGGGCCACCGAATGCGGTCTTTTACTGCTGTTCCCACGGACCGTAGGCAGGCCTGAAAGAGGAAGTGGCCCGTGTGCTGAAAGTGTCAGGGTGAAAAGAGTGAAGGCAGAAGGAAGTGCCCGCTGCACTGTGCCGCTTCACTTGCTCGTCGCCGCCCCCTACCTGCCGGGCTTGGTCAGGCTCGTCGCCGCCCCCTACCTGCCGGGCTTTGTCAGGCTCGTCGCCGCCCCCTACCTGCCGGGTTTGGTCAGGCTCGTCGCCGCCCCCTACCTGCCGGGCTTGGTCAGGCTCGTCGCCGCCCCCTACCTGCCGGGTTTGGTCAGGCTCGGTGCCGCCCCCTACCTGCCGAGCTGGGTCAGGCTCAGTGCCGCCCCCTACCTGCCGAGCTGGGTCAGGCTCAGTGCCGCCCCCTACCTGCCGGGCTTGGTCAGGCTCGGTGCTGCTCCCTCTGGCATTAAGGACAGATTGGCGAAGGGGGTCAGAGAGAGCCCCAGCATGTGATTGGCTATCATGGGGACTTTTTATTAGGTAATGATGCCTGTTAAAGACTGCTTACACCTCAGCCCTGATGTTCAGGATGGTGCAAGCGTGTTGCACAAGTGTTTGTGCAAGAGAAATGGGTAATGGGCAATTCTTAGATACTGAGATGGCTGTTATTGTGCGCTTTAGCCACTTAGATCCTTACAGCTAAGGAGGCCCTGTTAGCTTCTGCTCTGCTTCTATATCCCGTATGAGGGTGCAGTTAGTTTTGTCCCAATGCATGTTATGACTTTGCAACATATGGCATGCAGGACAGAAAAGGGTAACCGTGTCAACTAGTACTGCTCAGAGATGATTTAAGACAGGGATCCGGGGGTTGACATTCGGATGTCAAAGAAATGACTGAACCTGATTGCAGAGCTTGTACTGTTTGAGGTTTAATGCCTTCTGTATAAATTCCCACAAGAAGGTCGGAAGGTCATTGGAAATGAAACCACTCTCTCCCCACCGCTGTACATCTGCAGGATCATCCCATTCATGAGGCCAATGAAGTACAAAGACCTTCTCCAGAAGGTCACCAACGCCTTTGGGCAGCAGATGGACTTATTCTATGGAGATAAAGAGGTAGGGAATTCTTTTGATATGTACGACCACTACGGGACGTTAGTGTGACCTGTGGTTTGGGTAAAGGGTTTTATATGTAAGCCAGAGGGCATGTGATGGGCCCACCTGTTAGAAGAAAGACTCTTCCCATATCTGTGTAGCTTTAATGAAGTCAGCCCTGTACAATTAAACTTTTTCAGGTCGTTGGACATGTAGTCAGTACGCGCATCCCCTCTTAGTGCGCTGTTGTTCCTCCCTGGTCCCTCACGCATCTTGATGTGGCTCCAATTTCAGTATCCGCTAAGGTGTCAGGAGGACTTGGACAAGGCCCTGTTGAGCCTGGAGCACAGCCCGACCGGCACCAGCCTTCGGGTGTTCCTCAAGGCCGCCGAAAACCACAACGTTAGTCGTCCTTCAGTCACACCCCCACGCCAATTAAACATTAGCTGTGCAATGGGGCACCTTGGTGCTGGGTTTAGGGTCTTTCCCAGAAGCAGTTATTTTACCTGTTTGTTAACACATTTCAAAGCGGTCAGGGCTCAGCAGTGAAGATCGGGATAATAAATACACAGGATGAGCATAGTCCAAATGTTTTCTGAGCTATGATGTCATTGAACAGGCATTAATTCTTTGAATATTTGAAAAACAATTGACCATCTTTTGGGTCCTTGGGGGAATAAATGAACTGAAAAATTGGAGAAGGTTTTTGACCCCGTTTAAAGTTTAGCCAGTGGTCGCCACCTGGCTGATAACAATCGATAGGTCGATCTTCACAGTCAGTCGTGACACCTTCTACCCCCGGGATTGTACAAAAAAAATAAACTGAAGGTGACCTTGATTCGTTTAACCACTGGGATAAACGGATCGTTCTCATAAAGGACTGTGATTTCCGGTCATTTACTGACTTGCTGATCAATGTGTAACTGACTTGTTTTGTTTGGTTGCAAATTATTTCGATTTACTGCTGAGTTAACTGAACCAGCCATTGTAGCATTCGGATGAGGTGGCATAGTATGTTCTTATGGGTGACTTCAGACGTGTGCTGTTTCTAATGGCCTGGACAGGCTTAGAAGGAAAATGCCATTGTGATGTATCAGAGACGCTCTCTCTCTCTCTCTTCCGATGTAGCTCCTACAGGTCAGCAGAGCAGACAGGCAGAGCGAGGTGAGATCCTCAAAGTCTCTGGGAGATCTGAAGGGTTCCCCGTTCAAAGGAGCGGAGAAGACTCGCAAGCACTCCACGGGTGAGTCGGTATGAGAAACATGGAGGATCACCGTCGTCCGTCAGCTTCTGGCCAACGGGCATCGGTCTGGGCCCAGTATGTTCTCACCACATTCAAATGGGTGTCTCTCACATACCCTCTGATGGTTTCACAAGGTGCTGCTTGCTCTTCACTGAAGACAAGCTTGCCACATCGTTATGACCCGTTTCTTCACTGTCCAATATAAGACCCCTGACAGAGTATAATGAAAGCTCATCTAGATGCCGGGGGTCTCATTAACACATATTTGTTTAATTACAAAATGTTACTTTGGCCTTTCATTAATCCAGCACATAATTCAATAGACCAAGCTGTAATATCATTTCATGGCAAGTTACTGCTAAATTATGGAACTGAAACAGAGCCACTGATTGGCTGTGGAGGTTACTGATCATAGTGAAAGTGTCCTGTGTGTTTTAATAAATCGGGACGTTCTCCTTCTGTTTTGGGGCTGGTCTTCGTTGAATCGTCTATCCACTGACACCCTGAACAGGGAGGAGCTGTTTTTTTCAAAAAGCAATTCTAGAGGGTAGATTTGCACTGAATCGGCATGTACCCTCCACTACCCCCATGTCCAGGATCTATGCGCACGGGCCGCAGCTCGCCCCCTCCTGGCAGCGTACCAGAAGAGCAACAGCAGATAGCCCGGCAGGGCTCGTACACCAGCATCAACAGCGAGGGCGAGTTCATCCCCGAGACCCCGGAGCAGAACGTAAGGCTCTTGCTGCGCCGCCCTACGGGGTCCGCTCTGGCCCCAGTCGGACGGCCCCAGGCCAACGGGCTCTCTGCTCCTCCTCACACTGCTCCCTCCACCAGATCCTGGAGCCTTTTGGAAGTCTGAATGACTCGCTGTCTGACAGCCGCGACTCGCTGGACCAGGCGCTGGACAGGTGAGGGGTCACTAGTTGGTGTTGGTCAGGCCTTAGACCCAGACCCAAAGCAGGAGCTGGGGTTTGGCAGCCTTTAGAGGTGAATCTGCAGGAACGGGCTTTGAAGACACCTTGCATAGGTAGGACTCTGATCACCATGGCAACTTGAAGGTTTTCAGTTCACCCGAAACTCTACGGTCACTGGTGGAAACGGTGCTTACTGCCCCGCTGTCTCTGCAGGGCCTTGGAAATGAGAGCGATCGTAGGACACTGTGGGCAGCCACACACACGTGCAGACACACACACGTGCAGGCACACACATGCATGCCAGCATGTGCGTGCCAGCTGTCTTATGGCACTGAGACACTTTACTATTGTTTCAGCTGTTGTTGTTGATGTTGTTATTATTATTACAATTTTTATTGTTGTTATTGTTATGGTTGTTATTATTATCTGGGGGTATTCCACAAAGCAGGATTTCCCAGTTAGCTGGATAACTTGAGCTAAACATGAGAACTGTCCAGTAGGAAAAGAGATCAGTGACATTCCTATTGGACAGTCCTTACATTTGGCTAAGTTATCTGACTAATGAAGGAATCCTGCTTGGTGGACTCCTGCGATCCTATCAAGTATGGGAAATGGATGGATTATTATTCTGTCCATTCATTTTCTGCATCCCCTTTCCAGTACCGGCTTGCGAGCGTGTGAAGCTTAGGGCACGGGGCAAGGGAACTCCTTGGATGGGATACCAGTTATTATCCATCTGTCCTTCGCTCATCTTGGTGGCGGTTGGAGGGGGGGGGCTACAGTGCCACTCTCCACCATGCCCCTGTAAGATTCTCCCACGCTGTTACTCCGCGTCTCCCCCCGGATGCTGTACTACATTCCCGTCAGCGGGCAGATGAATCCCGCCGCGCGGGCGTTTGGGGACGCTCAATGTGAACAGGTCCCAGCTCGCAGCCTGCAGAATTTAGGCCAGGCTGCAGTCTGATCTGGGGAGCTGGGAAGGGGGGGGGGACGTCGGGCAGGCGGGGAGTTAAGTACGAAAATAGCTGTGGTCATTTGTCTTCTTTCCGCATTCTTGTCATTTCAGCCCCCCCTTCCCCCAGACCGGCCGGGACAATAATTACCCAAGCCTCGGCTACGAATACAAAGGTAGGAGATGTGGGGCGGTCGGCACGGTAACGCCAGGGGCCCGGCAGCGGCGCTTTGGCTCCGCCCACCGGCAAGACGGTCGCCGGATCGCCCTCGGTTCCTCTCCGCTTCCCGTTTTTGGGCCTTCCTTCCTGCTAATGAGAGGATTGCGGTTTGACAGTAACGAACTGCAGAGAGGCCACTCTGTTACGCTACGATGGCGGTATCAGGAAGGGGGAGGGGGCGCTGTTGGGGTGAAATCTGATGGGTGGCCCATTGGGGTAATGGTCTGCCCGTTTGCGATTAGAATAATCATATATGTAATACTGGCTAGTCTGCGTTAGTGTTATTCTGGTCAAATCTGTTAATCAGCGCAGGCCGCTGCAACCTACCCTTTCCTGGACGGGCCAAGACCTCATACAGGCAGGGCGCCCCGAGGCAGCTCTCCGGTCCGCTTTACCCGGCCGAAACGGGCCACGTGACTGTCTATATGAGGACACAGGAGGTGTGTGTGAGCTGCAGTGGTCTGCACACAGCTTCACAAGCGCCCTGGGACAGATCTGCACAAAGATAAACCCGATATGAGCAGAGAGACGCGAGCTCGCCGACGCACACCCTCGCCTGCACCTCGTCATGCACACATGCCCGGATCGTGTTCGCCCGCTCCGGCACGATGCTGGACGTGGAGATGTGACCGGGATCCGGTTACCAGAGCTGCGTTTATTTTCTCCCTCTTGTGATGCTTTTTTTCCACATTCCCTTCTAGAAAGAAAAAATAAAAAGACTCAGTGGTTCCGTGTCTCTGGGAGACGGGAACAAAACAACACAATCCTGCAGTCGCTCGGCCCTCCTAACAGCTGCATTCACTCTCACGAGGCCCCGGAGCCCCTTTTGCGTCTCACTGGGCTTCATGCACCATCTACGAGACCCCAACAGCCATTTCACAGAGTGCCGGTTTCGCTTTTAGACTTATGTAGTTCTGCGTTTGCTGTCTCTGCAGATTTCATCTGTTCATCTCCTCCAGAGAAAAATGACGTCTAGGCTTAAAAAGAACTGTGAACTCATACTGAGGCCGAGGGCAGATTTTCTGTTTTTTTTCTTTCTTTCATTATTATGTTTGCGCGTCATCGCATTTTGTCTCCACACTGCCCCCTGCAGGAAGGCACAGTAAAGGCAGCACCTTCCCCAGGCAGTTCCACCTTTCCAGTCACAGGAAGGATTACAGTGACGGTAAGTGTGATACACTCAGCGGGAGAAATTTAGCAACCGCACGCAAAACTGGGAGTTCATTTGGTGCATGTGGCCTAAGCCCACTGTAACCTGTGTCCAGACCTCACTTAGAGCCTGACCTGAGCTTACAATGATTTATGTGTCCCTAGGGGCTCCCGTTGGCTTGAGTAATAGCAGCACTTACTGTTTTTTTTCACTTAGATGGAGTCTTTAAGGGAATCTTTCTGGCTGGTACCTGCAGTAAGCCTTTGCTAATGGCTCTGGGTTTGTGTGGCTCTGTCTTGCCTGTGCGTGTGCGTCTCGTCAGGCTGGAGGACCTTCCCCCGCAGCTTCGTGCCCCAGGAGAACCTCTTCCAGCTGGCACGGCCCGGCCGCGTCTGCAGCTTCGGAGACGGCACCCTACAATCCTCCGACCTCCGCTCCCTGGACTGGACGGCGGAGCTCACGTCCCCCTCCAAGTGTGAGTGCGCCTTGAGCTTCCTCTGGCAAGGGCGGCCGCTAAAACAGGCTTGTGCACCGACATTCCGGCCTTCCTCACCGAACGAGCTGTGCTGCCAAGGTTCACGGTTCCAGAATCCGTGCGGGCAAACCAGCCTCGCACCAAAATAGTGCTCCCGTTGCTCTGTCGGCCCCGGCGTGGAATCTTGGGCAGCATTGCGACGTTCACTTCTCCCTTGCGTAACATTGCCACCGACGGCGGAGAGACGGCCTTCGTTTTCCAGAAGTTTCCGCCCGAATCAGCGCCTCGACGTCAGTTCTAATTGATCCCTTTGCGTGACTCAGTTGGCCTGGCATCCAGTAAATCCCTCTGCTGTCAGTCTAGACAGTAATGAATGTGAGGATATGGTCTGAAATGAATTATGAGTCGGAGGTTTGGTGACGCCCCCCCCCGCTCCGCCCCCTCCTCACTGCTCCCCATCTCTCCCACAGCCCCTCAGACGCCCGTCAACTGGCGACAGGGGAAGCTTCTGGGCCGCGGCGCATACGGGGAGGTCTACCTCTGCTACGACGCCGACACGGGCCGCGAGCTCGCCGTCAAGCAGGTTTCCTTTGACCCCGAGTGTCAGGAGACCAGCAAGGTAGCGGCCGCCAGCAGAGGACATACGTGCCGTGGGAGAGACTCTGCCTCCACCTGTCTGTTTGTTCGGTCCTGCAGTGTGTTACCCATGCGGGGAAGAGTCAGAATGCAAAAGAGATTAAATTAGAGCTTCATTTTCTGCTTCATTCGTCCTAGTAGCTCGGCCTGGCTTGATGGCTCTGCGGGTAGGGCTGTTACCTCACGCGTCTGCGATGGGGCAGGGGGGTGGAGCCCGCGTCTGGCTGTGTGTGTGTGTGCTGTTTGTTTGGGTGGCTTCCCCCAGTATTCCCATTTCCTCCGCTACTCTTAGATAAGTTACAGCCTCTAACTCGCCCTCAGTGTATGATTGTGTGTGTGAGAAAGTGTAAGACTAGAATCCCAGGCACAGTACTGGGCAAAAGTCTTAGAAATGTTTAAAGCTATTTATCTGGGTAATAAATCTATATTTGCTCAGGACGATGATAATAATAACGCAATAAAAACTAAAAGGAATTTCTTGTGTTCTCCAAAAAGTTACTGCTATCTTGCTGGATGGCCAGATGAACACCGCTTCCCTAACCTCTCTTCAGGGGCACCTCAGGCATTCTATGTATTATATTTCACCAGAAGCTCACTTAATTAGTTAAATAACTCAGTGAGGTAGCAATATGAGCTTCGCTAGTGGTGGAGTCAAAAAATGCATGGGTGTATTGGATGGTTGCTGAAAATACTGGGGTGCCTTTAGGAGAGGTTTTAAAATGGCAAGGCTGACAAACTCTGCCTAAGACAGTGCTAAGTGCCCCCAAGACAGTGTGCAGGGTTAATGCTTGCAGAAAAAGGGTAGATGGTAGCCCTCTGTGGAATGCCGAAGCTTCAGACGTCAGTGCTCCCGACATGACTGCTGACATGATTGGCGACAGAGGGCGCCGTAACCATGTCGACGGCTGTCTTCGCGTGCAGGAGGTCAACGCCCTGGAGTGTGAGATCCAGATCCTGAAGAACCTGCGGCACGAGCGCATCGTGCAGTACTACGGCTGCCAGCGGGACCTGGAGCACCGCAAGATCTCCATCTTCGTGGAGTTCATGCCTGGGGTGAGGGAAAGGTTCCGCACCCACGGGTTCTCTCTGACCGACCTGGAACCTCCGGGAACGACAACATTCTGTAACCACAGTGATTTATACCTCAGTTTTCACACGTAGTATGGAACAAAAATGTCACCGATGGTATCGAAGGGTGGTCTACCACAGCACCGGAGATTGGCCTTGCTGCAGTTTGTGGTGAAGAATAGGAGAAGGTCTGTGCGGGTTAGAAGGTTGAGCTCATCTCCTGCTCGTTCTTGTCTTTCTGTTACAATACCAGCAAATGAGCCGGGGGGAGGGGTGCGCTGTCTGGGTGTGTCACAGTGCTCAGTAAAGCGTGCGGCCTGTAGAGCGAGAAGGAGCAGGTGTGTGACAGCTCTCGCCTTGCAGGAGGTGTGTGATGGTCTTCTACCCTCCCATTGTTATTGAGAGGGAATCTCAGCCAGGTTTCTTTGGCAGTTCCATAACCTTTTGTTCTCTCCTGAGAAAAGGAACATGATACTGAGCTTTGTATAAAAGTGTGGCTACTGTGCTTCAGCACTGTAGGCCTGCTATCTGGCTCAGCCTTATCACCATGGACTTCTGACTGACTGGGCCTCAGCACTGTAGGC
>JAODKM010000075.1:13958953-13981110 GCA_026780845.1 Petrocephalus sullivani
GTGCCCCACTGGCGCCCCCTGTCTGAGATAAAATGAAATTGGCTTGCTAAGTCGGCACCCATTAGAAAATAGCACCCTACGCGGCCACCTCTGTGGCCCAATGGGTTGAGCTTCACACCTGTGGTCTTCCCGGCAGGGCTCAGTAAAGGACCAGTTGAAGGCGTACGGCGCCCTGACTGAGAAGGTGACACGCAGATACACGCGGCAAATCCTCCAAGGGGTCCTTTTTCTCCACCGAAACATGATTGTGCACAGAGACATCAAAGGTAACACGCCACCCTCTCCCTAGGCAGGAACTTACATTATTCAGAGTTTCTAGAGGCTTGACTCTTGTGTATGAGATGCTATTGTCTCCCGGTCACCTAGAGGAGATTAGTTAGCTGGTGCTCTGTAATCGCACCAACAAACCAAAGGGACTCCAGTCTTCCCAGTGGTGGTGGATCTGGAGAATAACGAGTGAGACGGGGTATAGGAACAGGCTTTACTCGCTCAGACTCGTGCATCCAGGGTGTGGAAGTCTGGTGTCTGGGCTGAATTAGTCACTGTTCAAATAACTGCAGGCCTGCTCTCATGGAAAAACACAGAGCTTCAGGATGGGGTGGGGACTGAGGAACCTCAGGGTTAGCTATGGTGTGTGTGTCCCAGCCCGCCTTATCTGCGGCTTTTAAAGTGTAGAGTAAATGTGTTTTGTAGATTCATCGGTTATGGTGCAGCAAAGCAGTGCCACAAGTTTATAAAATGTCTTAGCTGATTTATTTTTTTTCTTATGTTTGTATGTCCAGCACTTGTTGGTTTGTTGCTGGCAAATTAGAGGAAATTAAGGAAAGAGCCACAGAAAGGTTTTTGTTATTATTCTTTTCCCCGGCTGCCTCTGGATCCTGACTCGAGGTTCCCGCCCTCCAGGTGCTAACGTTCTGAGAGATCCCTCCGGGAACGTCAAGTTGGGTGACTTCGGTGCCAGCAAACGCATTCAAACCATCTGCATGTCGGGCACCGGGATCAAGACGGTTACTGGCACCCCCTACTGGATGAGCCCAGAAGTTATCAATGGAGAGGGGTATGGACGGAAGGCTGACATCTGGTAGGCACTGCAGTGTCCCTCTGCAGAACTTTAATGTATTATCATTATCCCCCTCCAAAAAAGCACAGCTCTCGTTAATGTGTTTAATTACCAGTTTCTGTATGCCATTTTCCTGGATTAAATTTGTCCCGGCTAACTGACTGACTACACAGTGGGATTTCGTCCAGGTCCCTATTGGCTGTTTGCTACAGTAATGTGTTTCCATGACGCTCTGCTCGGATGCCCTAGATAACCGTCCAGCAGTCATTTAACAGGGTGCCTGGTGCATGGGTGGCTGCTATTTGTCCTCTTTCAAATGTTTGTTTTATTTAGGCCTACATCTTTAGGCCTACATCTTTTTTAATACAGAAGTGAGTTGTTATGAGGCATGTCACGAAATACGCCCCCTTCCCCTTTCTTTGGGGGCTCCCAATTTGTAAATTGCTTCCGGTCTGCAGTTGTACCATTTTCCTATGATAATGCTGTTGATGGCACTGTCCCCGGGGTGGTTTCGGTGTGCCCTGTCCCCACAGCATGAGGGCAATTTCACCTTTTATAACAATGAAAATTTATAAGTCTTTGAATTAATTCTTCTCAGAATCAACTCTGACATTGTTGTTCACGGTAATGCTTCATTGGTTCCCTGGTGTTTTTTTTTTTTTTTAAACACTATTAATAGCATCCTTTTTTTAACAATCATGTAAACGTTTAACTAACTCCCGCGAACGTTTCCTGCCTGAATCGACAGCCAGTCCCTATGACCTCCCCCTCACAACATCTGGAGGTGTCTCGAGGTCCACGTGGGCCGGTGACCTAACCGCGGCTCCGTGTCTCTGTCGCAGGAGTGTTGCGTGCACCGTAGTGGAGATGCTGACCCAGAAGCCCCCTTGGGCGGAGTACGAGGCCATGGCCGCCATCTTCAAAATCGCCACGCAACCCACCAAGCCGGCCCTGCCCCGGGACGTCTCGGACTCCTGCCGGGATTTCTTGCGGCTGACCTTCGTGGAGGAGAAGTGCCGGCCCACGGCGGAGCAGCTGCTTACGCACCCCTTTATCCAGGGCACCTCCTAGACTTGGCTGAGGGGGGAGACCGTCGGCCAAACTCGGCTCCTGCACTTTGACCAGAACCTGTCTGCCTTCCAGAGTCACCAGCAACGCTCCCCGCAAAGAAGCATCCCCCCCCACCCGCGGCGCGGGAACCTGACGGACTCCAGCACGATCGATCTCGCGAGGCAGAGCCTCTGAGTACCACTAGGGAGGGGTGGGGGGGCATAAGTGTGTCTGTCTCCCCACAAAACAAGTTGCCAAAAGATGTTCCTTCCAAGACGAGAAAGTTTAGCTTGGTTGGCAAACAGAGGACGCTGTGTGCTCAGTGACCTCCTGACCCCACTTAACCCTGTCTGGCCCAGCGCAGCGACAGGATGCTGACAGAGAGCTGAGATCACACAGCACTAGTGTGCATTCGGGAATCCCACAACAGGATTGCTTTGGCAAAGGGGTCCTCAAAAGCTCACAGCATTTCGACAATGGCCCTTATGGTCAGTACTGTAAAATCAAGATTACTGTAAAGTCCTTGTTAATAAGAGTCATTAGGGTGAAGAAGTCATCAGTGACTGCAGTTAGCCCATTTATGTGGAGACGTGCCCATCCGTGCTTGTGGGATTAAGAGAGAACACACACTGAAACGATGATCTGATCAACCGTAGCTGTGTACTGACAGTCAGTAGGTCTGCATCGAGAAGGTGCTATATTACTGGAAACTTAGATATCCCATAACACTCACTTGTCCTTGCCGTTTTTTATAATATGTTGTTAGGCCAAGTATTTCGATTAATTAGTGAAAGCTGATATTTTTGGGTACTTTTTTTACCATTTTGTGCAACCAACTGGCTCTTCCAGTTCGTCGTGACATTTAAGGAGAGATCAAGCAGCTTTTGTGTTGTTTCCATGGCGAATGAGACAAACAGAGCAATACTCTAACGCAGACAATCAGGACTGGATGCAGGCTGCACGGGCCAAGCATCTCGCCTCCACCAGGTGGATCTAAGCTCACTTCCTCCAGCACCCCCCCCCCCCTCCCCCGGCCGGATGACCAAAGATGGAGAACACTCCTCTGTCCAGTGAAGCTAAGAGGCTGGGTGATTGATACAGCTTTGGCTGGAGTGCGGTGATGTGTGAATGCGTGCGGCTGGAAAGGCGAGGCTATCGCCAGGCATGACGCTTTCACCAGAATGGCATGAGTATACCGGTCGTCATTGGGATCAGCTACTGTCTGAACCAAATACAACCACAGCGACGCGGTTATGAAAGCCGCACCAGAACCACAGGCAGCTTTGGGTCAAAAAGAAGAAAAAGCACGTGCCATTACAAGAGTATTTATCTTAATTTATTAAGAATAAAGTGTTCTTATTTGATCTTTCAGTGCTCTGAGCATTATAAAAAAAAATGTGAGCCACATTTTAAAAAGGCGTCTTTGTGAGATTTTATAATAAAAACTGTTTGGGCTCGGATGATCAAATCTGGCCTCCAGCAAGTTAACTTAAATTTTTTGTAAAAGGAAAAAGGTAATCAAGGAGTCTGTTTGGAGCAGAATTACTTCTACATTTGCCGAATGGTAAGAAATAAAGTATAAGATCATTGTATACTCTAGGTGCCTTCTTCAAACACTTTCAGAGAAGCATGGTCTTCGGTGACTGAACGTCGATCCAACCTTACACCCAGATGGAAGAGTTTGAATCGTCGGTTTTCTCTGTAGTAGATGATTGTGTAGATGATTACGATACCACGCACTTTTGAAATCGTTTTGTTATATATATATATATATGTGTATATATACACAAAAACTGAGGACCGTGTAGCATGTTGACGAGGATGTTCTAAGCCAGGGGTGTCAAACTCCAGTCCTGGAGGGCCGCAGCCCTGCACATTTTTGGGTTTACGCTCATTTAACTGATTATACTGATTCAACTATTTGCAACTCATTGTGCTAATTACCACACAGCTCTTCAGCTCAATTGTTTATGGTGGAACAGGGAAAGAATTAACCTACACAGGACACCGGCCCTCCAGGACTGGAGTTTGAGACCCCTGTTCTAAACTGATTGCTGGACAGCATGCCGTGTAAGCGGCAGTTACATGATTGGGTTCAAGGATGTTTGGCTCGTCGCTCCTCCCTGACCGACCTCGGAAGCATTTATCCTTTAAGAAAACCTTGTACGTGTAAGGACATGAATTATTAAACATATTTTTAAGACCACAGTGCTTTGCTGCCTGAGTCTTTCCCCGTGTCCTGTTTTATATCGTACAACTCCTTAATGACAGTGGGGCTGGGAGTCCTTGGGCCAGAAACGGCAGACCAGACGGATAGGTTCCTCTCTGACATTGTTTATGGTTCCCACTCTCCAGCACGGGCTCAGAATCCTTCCATTCTGTCACCACAGCAGAAGGATCGTCCCCCCAAATGTCTTCACCCCACTTGCCTGGCTCCTGCCCAGGGCTTTGCCGAGGGTTTGTGGTCTTGCCCCCCTCGCCTGTCACTAATACCTTCCTCGGTCTGCTCCCATCTAGGTCTTTCTTAAGCATTGTGCAAGGATTTCACAAAAAAAACAAACAAACAGAAAATTGTGGGAAAAGTTACGAAGATGGTTTACAATTCGTCGTCTAAATATAGTTCTCCTAAAAAACTCCTTTGAAAGGATCGTCTTTAAATCGGATACTCTTGGCAGCCTGTGCGCACGCTTACACAAACCTGCTAAAAATACAGACATTTTTAAGTAGCTTCGTATCAAACCTCGCAGATAGACTGTTGACGAGTTACAGATGCAACAATTCTGGCCTGCCTCATGCGGTTTCCAGTCTCGGTGAAGACAGTGCTGGGAATAGCTGGGGTGGGGGGGGGGGGGGGGACCGGAGGAGGCTTACCTCACTGGACAGCTGCGACCTGCAGTCATCTGCCTTGTGGGTGGGAGTCTGGAAACTTCACACAAGCGAGGTGCAGGTTCCTCCCCTGTTAACAAGCGTGCAGTTGACGATAGGCACGTTTCTAATGGTTCTATTTTAGGTTGAAGGGGATGATTTTTGGTCACAGGGGATGCTGTAGATGCCTGGAGAGGAGCGCGCACATGTGGTCCCATCCCAGTCATTGTCCAGACCTTCAGACATTCCCACCAGCAGCGAGGAGGGGAAGCTGATTGAGAGCATATTTGCAGTAACAATGCAGTTCCACTGAGGACTAGTGTTTATTTCATTGTTATGACATGGTGCGTAGATTTACTTAGTTGCAATCTGTGGCAGTGCAAATGAATAAAATGCTTTACGACTACATAATAATTGTAAAATTAAGATGAATGTTGAAAGTCTCCGGACCCTGTCCGCCGTAAGTGGTTGGAAAATGGATAGAGGGCTGAATGAATAATGAACTTCTGGAAAAGTGGGCCGAATAATGCATCTCACGCAGAAAAAAAAACATATGATTATTAAATAAAATGCTTGTCCACCCCCCGTTTTGCATTTATCACCAGGCCAATCGAGCAGGAAAAAAAACTGACGGATGGATGTTGTCAGGTGTTTCCCCATTAATGAGCCGTCCCCGATAAGCGCTTATATCAGGAGGCATGGGGGGGGGGGGGCGGCAGGGGATGCAGCCGGATCGCAGCCTCACCGTCTACAGCCAGAACACGTAGCAGACTGTAGGAGGAAACAGGGAGAGAACATGCAAAGTCCACAAAGAGAAGCGCAGGGCAGGAATCAAACTGACAGCCCTAAAGCTGGCAGGCTGCATTCCTACTCACTGAGCCGCACTGTTATACATTTCTATTCAATTTTATTCTATTTATTAAGAGTAAACAAGCACTGACAGATAATGTTGAATGCATGTAAGAGTATAAGCAATAAATTTGATGGATGCAGTGTTTTATCATGTTACCGCTGAAAGGGAAATGGAACGCTTTATAACGTTTTAAAACGGGATGGATGAGCCGCGCATTTGTTCATTAATCGGTGCAAACCGCCGTGTGGCAAATGGAAAGTATGGTCCATAGACGGCACACTGCTAGCCGCAGCCAATCTGCACTCCCATTACTCACTCCCGTAACCCGACGGGAGGCGGGACTCGAGCCCCCGCGGCTGGGGCGCCACCTTCCGCCAAACTGGCGCGTCCCGCATAGGCAGCAAACGCGCGCCGCAGCTCCGCCTGCGGTGGTATCGTTTCCCCATGGCTTGTCTCTCCCCCTCTCAGCCCTTCCCCTCCGCATACACTCGCGAACCTCCCCCGTGAACCCTTCCTCATCTGCATGGTGACTTTCCCGATGCCTGCCACCCGCTCCCTCCCGCCTCCCACACGTACTAAATTGGCAGCGTCTCCCGACCGAGTGCGCTTTCGTGTCGGAGACCTAGATTAATGGTCCTGCTGTATCTGCGCTGCCTGAGTCGAAAGAATCACAGCAAGCAAAGTCAACAATGATTCCCATTCCTGCATTTGTCTTCTGTTACTGATTAACAAACTGTTCTCCATAATGGGTTACAGCAACAGTGTTTTAGATATAAAGACTATATATAACAATAACACAAGGGCATAGGTTTGGTTTCAACATAAGTAAGAACCAAATCTTCCCTGAGCCCCCTGACTCCCCAAACACACACGTTACTACCACTATATTGGCAGGGACATGTCCCCACCACTCATACCCAAATCGACGCCCTTGCAATAACTTAACAATATATATATACCATTTTATTGGTCACACAGCTGTTTCAAATGCTATTCTTTATGTAAATTTGTACCACAAAGTAGGAACAACTCTGCAGTATTCATGTGACAGATAGCTAGAGTGATAAACCTCTCTGGAAACTGTCACTGTCTGTAGGAGACCGGCCTGGGTAGCTGTCCCTGCGAGCACTGCCGGGACTCATTTTGACAGGGGCGAGGGTACCCCCTTGTGCTGGGCCCCAGAGCACCGTTCCCACAAAGGTGTTTCTTGAGTCACAACAGAAACGCTTGCGGGCTAAAAAAACCCACCATCAGAAACTGTCAAGCCAAATGCTAATTACTCTTATAGCACAGGTGGAAATTACACTGAGCTGCCACTCCACACCATGAAAATTAAAGCTCTTCTCATATTAGATGACTCCCTTGATTACTTGTACTACAGCCGCAAAGAAAAACACATTGTTAATATATTTGTCATTTCATGATAAGGAACAGATGTCAGACATGATGCCTTACCCTACTGACATGTTCTCGCTGAAGTTTTTAAACGAATTAATAAACTACATTTTTTTAGAATAACACTTTGTTCTTTTTTTACTATGATACATGAAATCAAAAACATTTTGCATGGAAAAGCTTTCTTGTGATGACTTTATAAACTCTCAGAAGAATGGGTACCAATGTGTACCTTTGCTTGTCACTGAGGCTTTCTGTACCTTCAAAGGTACAATTACCTACAGCTAGGGTACAACTGGCAGACCCTTGAGGGTAGAGTCCCAGTGACAAGCAAAGGTACAAATTGGTACCCTTTCTTCTGAGACTGTACACAGTGTTGTCTGTAGATATCCTTTGTTGTTCATTTCTTTAATTCTTGTGGATCATTATAATAATGATTATTTCAAACATCCCTGTTTGCATATTATCTATTTATTTTATAGCATGCTGCATGTAAAAGAAAAAATAAATCAGGCGCAGCATGAATACAGCAGATGTATTTATTAATATCCAAAGATGAGCTCATGTTGAGCGGCTAAAAATAACCTATGATGCATGGCCTGCCTGTTGAAGTACAGTATGAATACAATATGGAACAAAGTTTAACAACCTATCATTTGTTCTATCACGTGTAATATTAACTAAAACATGAATATGCTATTGATTTATACCTAGATATGATCTTGTTACAAAAAGGTTTGTTGTGGAATTAATTAACAATTATTCTGAAGAGCTGATTTTGTTCACAGAAACTGATAATACATTATGGGCACCTTGACTTCAGGCCTCATCAGGACAGCCTGTCTTTCAAAGAGAATTTTTGGGATTCTACATCACATGTGAGTCAACAAGCTCCATCCTCAATCGAGTCAGCCCCGAAATTCCATTAGAAAGGCTCACGACAGCTTCATAGTGTCATCCAATCAGAAGACAACAGCGTCAGACCACAGCTGCAAGCCACACCTCTTAATGTGTTCTGCGTGCCCAAGTCCGATGGTCCTTGCCTGCCGCACTGTGCTCAGCTGCCCTGTTCACCCAACGCCCGGTGGCCAAATGGCCTGGGAGCGATCCTGAAGCCCCACCCGGATGTAGGCTGGTAGCTCTTAAGAAGGCTCCCGTCACTAAGTTGTACTTCCATTTACCCCCACAGTATGGCAGCAGAAGGCAGACAGACAGACGGACCTGTGCCGAGGTCAGTGCACTCTGATTGGGTGCTGGCTGCCCACTGACACAACCCCTAAGTGTCGTTTCTGCTTCGCACACCGAATATCCAGATGTAGCTCATGGCTGAACTGGATGGCTTATTGTAACTTGCTGGTTTGGGGCTGATTCACAAGCCTGCAAGTTTCTGCTGTCGCTTAGCGGTGTACAAGAATCACCGTTGCTGATGAACAGAAACACGTCTGTCAATATCTTTACAGTAACTTTTCTTTTGTATGAGAAATGGGATACCTAATGGTGTAAGGTGACCGTATAATATTGGCCAAGCAAACGGTGCTCCGTAACTGTTCTACCTTTTGACCAGATAACATGACTCACAGGTGATCGTTAACGTTTGCAACAACCTCCCATGCAAGCAATAAATAACAGGGAAGATGTGTGCGTTTCTCTGCCAGTAACCTGATCTTTAAAAAGAATAGAAGAAGGGTGAATAAATAATGTAGAAATCATGTTCATATACCTCCACCACCACCGCAAAGGATCACTGCATTGTGATTGGTTAGCCAGAGACTTCTAAATGCTACTTGGCACAGAAACAGTCCAACAGGAATGTAAACGTGCACATAGTTGGATCAGTGTTCCTGGATGGCTGTTTCCTAAGACCCTCTGTTTTTTGTACCAGTCACCTGGGAATCACGACACAGAAAGTTACTCAATTGTCATCCACCTGTTCCCAGTTTTTCGCACCGTTATCCCTCGGAGTATATATTGTATTTTTCCATCCATCCATGTGTACATACACCTCGTTCTAGCAGGGGATCAGAATTATCCTCTAGAAAGCAGTGTAAGAATCTGGAAAGCCCCTGGAAGGATTTATTTCAGATTTTCTTAATTTAAAAGTAAAACATATCTGTGGGATATCTCATGAGAGAAGGATTTGTATTTTACAAAATAAAGATATTTGTTGTTGTGTTGTCTGTTTTAACAACTAGCTCAATCGTTCATTATGTTACTTTAAAAATATACTTAAGGAAACAAAGTAATTGTGCCGTATCAGAAGCTGAGTATAGTCTATGACAATAATGAATATCTTTCTCGATCTGATTGAGCCTGTCACATACTCTGTGGAAGCGAAAGACTTTTATGGCCTTATTGACAACAAATTCATCAATTATAAACATTGCAATATGCATATTTTAGTTTAAAAAAGCATATTCAGGCGGCATCCCAACAGAACTATGGGCAGTTTCAAATCACAAAGACTACGCCCATGATGAACAGTCAACGAATGACATTTGGCTGTGTACAGATGACCAATCAGCATTCGATCCCGGTGTAGTTTCATACCCACGTTTTAAAAGCGGAAATTTCTGAGTAGACGGCAAACTCGGAAGATTTGTCTTTGATTGACAGTATAAACAGCCAACCACCAAGCGCTTCTTCAGTATCGCCCAATTACAATTGTAAATAGGACTCGATAGAAATGTTCCGCAGTGTACAGTGGCAGCTGAAGTCATCCATTAAAATTGTGGCTTAAAAAAAAATGTAAAAGTGCCTCACGTGTAAATAATCGGCATTACTAGACATTAACGCTATCAGTTACTCCGCTCCCTAAAAAAGCATCCATTGACGCTGGCATAATAAATAAACGATTTAAAGTTTTAAATTCGGTGGGCCCGTCGGCTTCGCCACACTCAAGATGGCCGCCTTCCTGCTCCTCTGCCCGGCTATGGCTGGCTGAGGTGGGCGGGGAGTGTGGCGCTACCAGCAACATTTGGGATCGATCCCGGGAGCCGAGGAATATAACGAGTACGGGGTGGGGGCGAGGTACCGTTTCGGGGCGGCTCGGAATAGTACCGATATCTTAGCTTCGGGAAGCGGCCCGCTGGTGGGGATCGGCGCGGTGTGACGGCCGACTGCAGCCATGTCGGAGGACCTGAGCTCCCAACCGTGGTCCATCAACAAGGATGACTACGAGCTGAAGGAGGTGATCGGTGAGTGCCGCCGGGCTGCTCCATTGTGTCCCCGGCGCACCTTGCCGTGGGGGCACGCCGCAGACATTTTACCCCCCGATAACAGGTCACCAGATACGGGACCGGAGCCGGGTGCTCGGACCATCGCGGGTCATTACGGGGGGTTGGGGTTGGGGTAGGGGGGCTGGCTGCAGGCGTCAGGTGGCTAATGCAGGCTCTGCATGGCATGGCAGTCTGTTCTGACAGCCTGTACCAGTATGAACTCCAGCTTATGCTGCTTTTCGTTTATTTTCCTTTTGCCATAAACCGAGGCTTCAGCCACCCGGGGAGGTATGTGCCGCGACGCAATAAAACGAGGTGTAAATCGATATAATGGGAGCAGCTTTAATGTGCCTGCATTGCAAAGCTGCGCCCCCCCCCCCCAGGATGTACCCGCTGTCCCTGGTAGCGCTGGCAGGCGCACACAGTTTAATTAAGCACTTAAATAGCTGGGGAAGAAGACTCCCGACACCTTAGTCTTACGGATGACCCGAAAATAAGTTTGCATGCAAAAAAGCACACGAGCCTGTAATTTCGAACATTATTAGGAACTCTACACTGCCATGGCTTGCAAGTTTAAGCAGTCTGTAGGACGGGTCTGGCTCATTTGCCTGGACAATCAGTTGTTAGTGGCGATCCTAGAAGATCTAGTAACACATTGCCACATGGGACCTTATTGGGCTTTATAAGTTAATTTCAAAGATTTAAATGAATAGGTATATATTTAGTTTTTTGCGTATGGTCTGTCTTCTGTGAACCAAACGGCATTCAGCCTCCTACCTGGAATCTGGTTGGGGCCCCTGGTGACACCAGCCTCCTAGTTAACCTAATTCCCTCCCTGCCGGAACGTAACCGGCCCATGACACAGCACTGCCCGCAAAGTGCAGTGAGCACATTAGACTCTGCAGAGATTTTTCTCACCAGTGATTAGCACTCAAAATTCATCCTGTTGGCACTTTACCGCTTACTCCCGTTCAGGTGATTTTTCCTGCATAAAGGAGGCAGGCATCTTCAGTTTTGTTGTGGGGTTTTTGTAGATGTTTAAGGCTCGTGCTCAGCAGCATTCTTCTGTCCTGACCTGTTTATTTCTTACCTCCATATAAAAGATACTGGCAGCCTGGGCCCATGTGAGCCATGCCTTAATTGTTTCTGTTTGATTACCAGCAGTGACAAATTTAATATCACTACTGGTGATGTCTTTCTGTCATCTGGCCCACAGGTGTGTAATTTTATATCCGGAATTGAATAACATTTTTTGTCCTGTGCCTACCCCCCCCCCAGAATCAGTTTGCTACCTGGTCAGATGTGTAATAACCCCTCTGTATGCCCACTGCCTCTCCGCAGCCTCTAATCCTATGGCCCACTTTGTAAATCTCCAGAAATCATGGGCCAGGCCGGACGGGGCCTCCCCGGCGCACGGTGACAGGACAGGCATTCAGGTTTTTGTGGGTTGATGAGATGGGGTGAACGTGCACGCTATAACATACTGCTGCTGTTTTACTGTGTGTTATTAGTCGCTGTTTCGGTTTTTATCAGCCAGATATGCCTGTTTGGGGATCGCTTTCCCTAGTTTGTGGACTGAGGCACTGAGGTTGTTCTACTCTCAAATAAGCCTCTTAATGTGGATACACTGGGTAATATCCATGGCTATTTCAGTGAATATGCGGCTTCACGCTGCAGGAACTTTTTTTTTTCCAGAAACCAGAACCTTTTTCTGGAATGAGGAAGTTTTGTCATGTTTCTTACTGCAGGAACTCGGCCTGGGGCACATCTCCCCAAAGCTCCTGTTACCAACTTACACAGTGGGACCCATTCAGTGATATGGTTCTAACTATATAAGTTGCTAATGTAGTTAGCATTATAACGTAACTTAGTTGGCAGTTATGCTATCAGGAAACGCACCCCAGATTGTAGTTTCTCGTAGGCAGTTTTTAGTCCCTGCTCCAGTCTTGGTACTTTTCGTTTGAACGTTTACTACTGGGGAGGCACTTACAGTGATAAACTTGCTGATTGGTTGACCGCAAGTACCGGCATTAGCTTAGAGGTTATGTGGAAGTGTGTGGAAAAGAGAAGTAGCAGAGGAAAAATTGATCAGATGGAATTATTTTTATATCTCAAGTACATTTAATGTATCAATGAATACATACTTCCGCTTTGGGAAATTCGACTGTTAACCAGTGTACTTTTGTCTAATGTTACCGGTGCCAACAAACTTGTCAGCACTTATTAGCTGGATAATGTTAAGTGTTTTATTCAGTGGAGAATGAAATATCGATCTGCTAGGCGGATTTAAAAAAAAGTTATAAACATGTCACGGGTGGTATAGATAAAGTGCTGCGTCCCGTTTTGAATCGATCGCGATCGGTTTCCCCCCCCCCCCCAATGACTAACAAAACAACTGGTCCATCCTACATTGTTGGCAGTGCAGTGTCGTGTGAAGTTCTCTGTGAAGTCTAACCATACCATTCGGAGCTCCCATGCTTATGTAGCATGACGCTCCCAGTTCCTGCAGTGTGGTATGAAAGCGACACACGCAAGTGGCCCGGAACTGCAAGAGTTCCAGCTCGAAATGGGACCATGTTCCAGAACTTTGGTGTGAAAATGCCTAATAACAGGTCCATTGAGATTGCTTACATGTGGTAAGATAATACTCGTAATACCAGTGCTCGTCATCAAAATATGTAACACATTTCTCTACTATTCCCCCCCCCCCGGGAAAGTGACCGCACCATTCCCCATTCTCTGAACAAGCCGGCGACGTATTCTCCATCGCGCTGCGCTGATGGGCCCGGGTTACTCTTGGCTTCTTGGGAAGGTGAGCTGTGCACGGTTTGTGGCCTGGCAGGACGAACAGGCCTCGCTTTGGCCTTTTCGTGCACGCTGCTGCGAACGCGAGTTCCGTCGGGGTCATACGGGTTTGTTTATAGCATTGTGACCAGTTTATGAAATCAGCCCTTTCCCTTTAATGCAGTCCCATTTTATACGCAGCCCTGGATTGTACTAAACGCATTTAAAAAATGGCCTGTCAGGTCATATATTTGTTTTCCTTTAAAGAAGGGGGGCATTACCAGTTTATTAATTGACCCTGTGTGTGCTTGGACAAACAAAATTCTGTCTTTGAGTGAGTTGCTGGTTTGCGCTGCCCTTTGCCTACCTTGTTAACTAACCCCTCCAAAGAGACAAGATCGGGCTGTGCAGAGCACCTTGCCAGCCTCAAATTAAGCTGAAGTACCGTTAAATTTATCCTTGACTGCTGCACTCTTGAAAGATGAAGATTCTACAGGCTTGTCTTGACTTCGCTAGGCTGTTCATTCCTTATTTTATTCAACTGTCTTCTGGCTGGAAGTAATTTCAAGGCAGGGACAGTAAAAATATGGCAGAGTTGAGGTACAGAAGCGCTGTTTTGCAGTGTTTGCCATTTCTGACATTAATTGCTGTTAGATGTATAAAGTGAAAGACCTTTTTTTGCAGTATTGGGGGCTGCCTGTCAGTTTTTGAATGTCTTTTTTTGGCAAGTGTTTCTTTTCTCTGGGTAGGGTAATCTTTAAGCTCACTGCAAGCATGCAAGCAGGTTAGGAATATTAACAGCTGTAGATAAAGTTGGTTGGGGGGGGGTTGGTGTTTTCATGCTTGTTTCAGCAGGATTGGGGAGGGATGGTGCTGGCTCTCTGCTTGTAGCTATTTAAAGCTCCATGCACAGGGAATAGGTGGATAATGTTTTCTCTGTTTGACATATAAAGAATTTGTCCTGGCACTTTATAAGTTGACACTCTTATTTGAGGGATGAGGATGCGGCTGATGGCAGTCAGGTGACAGTCTTATTTTGTCGCTGTTGTCGTGTTTCTCCACGGGCCCTTGACTGCTGATGTAGATGGGGGAAATATGTGACTTAGGTCCTCTCTCTCGGGTTACATCAAAGTGGCTAAGTCCTTGGAATTAAGTCTTAATTGTTTGAAATGTAGGTTTTTCGAATGAGTAAGCGGAAAGCGGCCTCTAAAGGGGAAAATGGTTCTTGACGCTGCAAACCTTATACACGCTGGTGCACACCAAATCGGCAGGTAAGCAATTAACCCGGCTGGGGCCTCTTGCTTGTGGAGATGAAAAGACACTGGGCAGGTGTTGGGGGGGGGGGGGGATTCTCCTTAACATAAGCTTTGTTCTGGAGGAACCTGACATTTTTGAACCGTCCCCGTGCAGCGGGTACGAGTTTCCCAGAAGCGGGACAGGCCGACGCGATGGAACCCTGCTTGTTCAGTTTGACTTGGATTGGAGGATTTCTTTATGGGCGGGGCACTCTGGCGGCACGGGAGGGCTGCCATACGGCTCATTGGCTCGAGTCCTGGCAGACCTTGGTATGGTGTCTGGATGTCTGACAGCCCTACGGTAGCGGCTGTGGTCCAAACAGAGGCTCTCATCGCTGGAAGAGGGCCGGGGGGCTTTGATATTCAGAGTATGTGCAATACGATGACTGGAATAAATGAGCGGCCCATCCGATGAGTGTCTTATGGGTCGAGGTGCTTCCTCACTTGTGTCTATGTGCAGTCTGGGGTCTGTCCCAGCCGGCAGTCTGGGGGCTGTCCCAGCCGGCAGTGTTCTCTGGCTGTCTATGCTTTTACTCTGTTATTGGGGTGTGAGGTGCGTTTTCACCCGAACCTCGGTCCCGGTCGCGTGACCTGCACTCTGTCCGCTGCCCAGCTCCCTTCCACACTCTCCCCACGTCACCGTGATGCTGTCTTCAGCTGTTACTCACCCCTGTGGGGGTTATGCTGGATGTAATTAATTTCCTGCCTCTCTGAAGGCTTCAGAGGGAGGCCCGCTCTGCTGCCTAGGCCCCTCTGAAGGCTTCAGATGGAGGCCCGCTCTGCTGCCTAGGCCTCGCTGAAGGCTTCAGATGGAGGCCCGCTCTGCTGCCTAGGCCCCTCTGAAGGCTTCAGATGGAGGCCCGCTCTGCTGCCTAGGCCCCTCTGAAGGCTTCAGATGGAGGCCCACTCTGCTGCCTAGGCCCCTCTGAAGGCTTCAGATGGAGGCCCGCTCTGCTGCCTAGGCCTCTCTGAAGGCTTCAGATGGAGGCCCGCTCTGCTGTCTAGGCCTCTCTGAAGGTCTCTGTGGCCCCGCGGTCAAGATTCCCAGCAAACCCGGGGCCCGGCTGGACATGCTAGGGGCCCTCCCTCTTTGGCCTCGCGGTCAGGATTCCCAGCATACCCGGGGCCCCGTTGGACATGCTGGGGGCCCTCCTTCTTTGGCCTCACGGTCAGGATTTCCAGCAAACTCGGGGCCCGGCTGGACATGCTGGGGGCTCTCCCTCGGCGCCCCTGCGGTCAGGATCCCCAGCAAACTCGGGGCCCGGCTGGACATGCTGGGGGCCCTCCCTTGGCGGCCCTGCCGGTCAGGATTCCCAGCAAACCTGGGGTCCGGCTGGCCCTGTGGTCACATTGATGGTGGCAGCTTCAACCAGCCCCCACCCCCACCCTGCCTCGTCTGTCACCTCCAAGCCTAACCGCCGCTCCTCTTGGCCCCTCGCCAGCCTCATCCATCCGATTGAGGTGTGCTTGCATCATTTCTCTCCGGCCACCGATTTTTCTCCTGGTCCTCTCCGGTCCTTTCGTCTGTGAACAAAGGCTGACCCGAGCCAGCCCGCTTCTGTGTGCTCAGATGAAGTCTTACTGATTCCTTTGGGGAGGTTCAGTACCTCTGCCCAGCCATGATGTCACCCCTGAGAAATTAACAGATGTTTCCTGACACACACCATATATCACTGCATGCATGCAAGTATCTCATAAGGTAAAGTGCTAAGATCTGATCCACCTGGACGAAATTTGGATCTTTTTTAGTTTATATATATATATATATATATATTATTTTGGGACACAGCTGTGTTATTTGCAGTCCTTAGTTTCTAAGCAAGCGTGTGGCATTACGCAGTCCTAGTACGCACAGTGATGGGGTGTCTGACGACATTTAATCGCCATTAATGGTCGTTCTCTGGTTTTAATGAGGCTGTTAAGATCCGTTTGTGGGATTTCACGCCCGTTTTCTCAGCCCACTACGTGGGTAAGCTTATACGGGGGGCAGTCACCCTCTCTGGTGACAACCTGCACTTGGCAAGTGACTGCCGGCAGGTGGCCCGTTTTCCCGGTCTCTGTTGGGGGGGCGGGGGGGGTTACGTTGTATCTGTGGTCTGTTAGCCACTGATGGGGTAGGGGAGTGTTTCTTTACGCTAGTCTGCCGATTATCGGCGGAAGTGTTTCCGGCTCGGGGGTCTGGAAAATTCTGCTGGAGGGCGGCCACCTTGCACCGCCCGGCTAATCCCACTGTGCCCAGAGTGTGCCCACTCACCCCACCAGACCTGTGAGCCTGCCATGGATAAGCCCGCCCCCCCGAGTGCTCTCTTACTGTAAAAATAATACGGATTGGAGCCATTTACCATGCAGGTAATGACAGTAAAAATAAAATCCTACCCCGGAAGGCATAAGCTTAATTTCTGTTTAAAAAGATGGTGAGGGTCTCTGAGCTGTTAAATATTGGCTGTAGTTACAGCTGTGTTTTTAATTCATTTGATGTTTTTCTGTGTGGATTTTTCCGGGGGCTGTTTGTGGTCATCCTGGCATTCAGCCCCAGTCTCTCTTGGCACCTTTGTCTAAAATTAATAATTTTGGCCTATGGCCAAATATTTTTATTTGAACCTCACTCCCCTGCCGTTACCACCCCCCCTCCCCACTCCTCCGGGTTTATTAAACGTGGGACAATGAGGCCTTTGTTTATATTTGGACAGAAGGTTCTGGGAGGTGATGGAGGTTCGCGGAATATGAGCTGCTGTACCTGGCTGAACGCGGGTTAATCCCAGCAGGCACGCAACTCCCGCACATCACGGGGTGACGCTGTAGACGTCGCGCCAAAGCCCCACCCCCCCCTTCATCTCGCCAGCCAATCCCATGTGTCCTCGCCGTGGCCCCTCTGTGCTAGCAGGCGCGGCGGCTGGGGGCTCCATTGTACGTCGGCACCGATCTGGGCTCGTCGCTGAGTCTGCAGAGCCCGCCGGGTGCTGGCCCAGCTGGGACTTGCTGGTTCTGGGCCTGCTCAGTGGTCAGTCACCTCCAGTTCCCTGTCTGTCTGCTGAAGGCCGATGCCAGCTGGCTGACGGTCCTGCCCCCCCCCACTGTAACCAGTGTGCATCCTGGTGACGGTGCTTTCTGGCCCCCCCGTCCCAGCACTGAGATGTAGCTGTTATGAAGTCCGAAAATGAGCAAATTAGCCTTTATGCTATGGTTATATTTATATTTTTCTAATCATATATAATTATGTATTTATAATTTACGTGGCAATGTCCAGTGATGAGGTATTTAATCTCGGAGCGGGCCGCTGCCATTTCCCGTCGCTCCTGCCTCCCGCCCTCAGCTCTGCTGTCTTCCCCCTCCACAGGGAGCGGGCCGCCGGCGTTTCCCGTCGCTCCTGCCTCCCGCCCTCAGCTCTGCTGTCTCCCCCCTCCACAGGGAGCGGGCCGCCGCCGTTTCCCGTCGCTCCTGCCTCCCGCCCTCAGCTCTGCTGTCTCCCCCCTCCACAGGGAGCGGTGCCACCGCCGTGGTCCAGGCGGCTTTCTGCATCCCGCGCAAGGAGAAGGTGGCCATCAAGCGGATCAACTTGGAGAAGTGCCAGACCAGCATGGACGAGCTCCTGGTAACGCGGAAACGCACGCCCGAGGACAATTACACATCCCGACCTTAAAAATGATGGATGGTCACAGAGCTTCAGGTTAAGGTTCTGACGCTTTTGCCAGCTGAATTTGTTAAAATGCCAGACATGGCTGATCTGTGTTTGCACATAAATCAAGGAACAGTGCGTGGCATGTTTGAGTCGGGCGCCCCGTGAGCTCACTGGTCGCCTGAGCGCGCACGTCTCCGCTGAAGCATTTCCTGCGGTCTGCGTGTCGGTGTTGGACCGTGTTGGCGCGAGTAGTCACGCTGGCTTCCGTCTCTTAGCCCCACTGCCGGTTCCGCTTTCCGTGGTCCGGCGGACACCCATAAACTCTACTTGGTGTCGGATGTATGCGTGTGATTAGGACACGGATGTGAGGAATCTGAGGTTGCTCGGGGTCTGACCGTGGTCCCAGTCAATGGCCGCACTATATATGCTGCCTAATCGCGTCACCAGTCCCCGTGCTGGTTCTTGGCCAGTGCAGAAAGGAGGTGCAGTTTGGTAATCCTGTTATTTCAGTGCCCAGAAAGCCCGACGGCTTTGTGTGTGTGTGTGTGTGTGTGTGTGTGTGTGTGCGCGCGCTGGTTTTGCTATATTTGTGAGGACCAAAGGACCTCACAAGTATAGTAAATCCTCAAAAAACTTGACTGCTGAAACTTGAATTGTTCGTTAAGAATCAAGGCATTAGTCTGATGGATCAGTTTTGGTCAATTTTATTGCTGATATTTAGATTTTGATCAATATTCTAACTTAGACATATCTACTAAAATAATGGAGATGGTCGCATTGGATGAATAGCCATTTTCCATGGATGGAGAATGTTGTGAGCCCCTTCACCACGTAGAACTTTGGTGCAATCTCCCCACTTGGCGCTTCTGCACTGATGTCTCACTCATTTTGATGTAGATGCATGGGATCTTGAGAAGTAGCATCACTTTAAATTTGTGAAGCTCAGCGTCGAGCCCGTTATCGCTATCAGTAGTATGAGACCAAAATCTGTATCAGCTAAAGCCTCTACATTAGTGCACCACTACTATTATGGAAATCTGAAAATTTAAAGTGAAATTATGAGACGTGCACTCCTGAGGTCTGAAGTCCTCCGACGGCTGGTTCTGAATTTCCTAGAAAGGAGGAGTTGGGCAGTGTTAGTAGGTCCTGTGTGCAGCCACACGGCTCATTAACTGGACGAGTCCGCTGCGAATAATGCGTCCTTTTAGAAAGGGTCCCGGGGGGGGGGGCCCTGAGCTTATGGGTGAATGTTCTTATTCATCAGTCCTTACTGAAGCCTGCAGTCACCAGCCAGGCAGAATTTTGACCCTCGGAGTCGTCCTTCCTGCTGTTTATGAGCGTGGACCTTTCGGGTCAGGCTGCTTGGGTTTTGCAGAACCACTACAAAGCAATAGCACGCCTTGGCAAGGATGCCCTGCCAAGCTAGCGAAGCTTTGGGTCTGACGCTGGTGAGGTGAAAGTCTCCGGATGGCATGCAGTCCCTAAGCCCCTCAACTGTGGAATGATATTAAAAGTCTGGGAGGTTACTGGAGAGGCTAAATGGGATGGAAATTCCTTTGGGAATAAAGTGTCTCCCCAGTGTTTTTGCCTCTCTTGACATTGGCTAAACAAAAATATATTTTTAGACCTGCTGCTCAGATGAAGGCAGGCCTCCTTGGTGACCTGGAGCTGCTATTCGTTGGGAAGTGTGATGGCCAATAGCAGAAGCCTGCGATAATCATGTGACTGAAAGTCTTCAATTCACTAAGACACAAGTTAAGCTCTTCTTTGATAGCTATGTAGAGTGATGTTACTGTACCCAACATGCAATAAGAAGCATTGAAAATTAAAAGCTGCTGGCCAGGCTGCAGTCTTTGGACTAGCCTGTGGGTTATGGCTAAGGGAAGGGATCTATCTGTGACTCTACGCTGACATCATTGTTAAAGCTGTGCGAAAGCTGCTTTGACGAGCAGAAACGGATTCCTGAATGCCGCTCTGAAACCCGCATGAACGCTTCTTCCTTATAGGCCATGTGTCAGTTGGTCACTCGCAAACGGGGAAGAAAACGGTCACTCTTCATTTATGAGGACATCAGTATCGTATGCATGTCTGAATACGGATTCGCAAAGCCATGTTGTTCCTGGGGCTGAGATGCTTAGTGGCATCAGTTTTTGAGGTCGGCCCCCTGTAGATGCCTCATAGACATTCTGTGGAAGTGCTACCCTGGCGTTCCCCATTTTGCCAGCACTGTTTCCCTGCCCCCCCCCATTCCCCTATAAGCAATAAGTTGGCCCTTCAGTAGAAGTGATGCATCAGTGCACTGTGGTCAGGCTGCTGTGGTGTGATGTGTCAAGTGGGCTGCTAAGAGGCTCTTTCCTGATGGAATGGGTGGTTTGAGTGCTCTTACCATCATACTCGAATCTTTGTTTGCTCGAACATGGTGCGCTAAAGGCTCTTTGTGGGGTGGGAGGGGCGTCAATTGGCCGCTGAATGTTTATGTATGATATGTGACAGGAGGTAGAAGTGATTGGATTGGGGAGAGGCTACTTCAATATGATTGGCTAATAAATGGCGTTGGATCTGCTCCCTGAAGTACGGCCTCCAGCCAGGGTGTGGCAGTGTTGTGACTTTAGTGGGGAAAAGAGGCAGGTTATGAGATCCCCAGCATCTCATGTCATGCAGTCGTTGGTTACATGTGGAATTTCAGTCGCACTTAGTGTCAGCTGGATCTTGCCCAGTATGCCATGACTAACTCGCCAGTGAAGGAGCCCAGAATACAACTCGGGGAACCCTTGGAGAAGTTTGACAGTGTCCGACAAAGCAATTAATGGTCAGAAAGCCCTCAAATGGAAAGTTCTTCATTCCCTGGATTTGCCAGATGGAATGTCGTGTGGCCTCTCTGGGGGCTCACTGAGTGGCTCGTAAAGGCATGCAGTCATCATTTGGCTGGACGGAGCCAGAGCAGGGTGAGGAGCTTTAGCACCAGAGAGTGAGAGTGGTACTTTCCATAAGCTAAGGTGTAGGTCAGGCTGATCGTCTCCTCCATAGAGCCATTATTCCTCTCTGGCACTGCGACAGTATCTGTGGCCTTTTCTTTTTCCCAGCCCAGAACGGTTTCTCTTTCTCTCGTACAAACGTGAGTCCTCAGGCCAGGATTATTTTCCCCCCTAATTACTGCATGTTTCGCTTCCTTGGCACGCCGCTGCCAAATCGCCTCCTCTTGACTTGATTCAGCATGGATCTCGGATGGGAGTTTCCGCTGCGGATGCCCGCGTGATCTGGCTGGGGAGCCGTCCTGCCCCTCAGCGGTGACGGTCTGAGCCAGTCCAGCTTCTCGCTTAGCTCGTCCCCTTTCGCACACATCTGGCCTTTCCACTAAGGCTTAACCTTCTTTCGTTTGCTGACGCGTCACTCTCGTCCTTTTGCATATTAAAGAGAAACCTACTTGTATTAATGGTATTAATTAATATTTGCCAGTCAGAAAGGAAGAGCTTCTCTTTTCCCAGGATAATCCTTGAGATGTAATTGCAGGCGGGCCTGTCACTCCCACCCGCCCCACTACATTCGTGTGCAAGTTCATCTCCTGCGTTTTTGTTCCATCCTGCCAATGATGCTTCTCGAATAGTTTCTCCTTGAACGGCCTCTTGTGGCTGAAAATTATTCTTGCCTCACCTAATCTCACCTCAGCTTCCTGCCTCTGGGTGTCTGTGAGCCCTTCTGACTGGTACATTAGTGCAGAGAGCGGCCCCTGCCTGCTGATTGGTGCATCAGCAGAGAGAGTAGCACTTGCCTTATTGGTGTACCAGTGCGGTGAGCATCGATTGCCTTCCGATTAGTCAGTGCAGAGAGCGGCACTCGCCATCTGATTGGCGTGTCAGTGCAGAGAGCGGCACTCGCCATCTGATTGGCGTGTCAGTGCAGAGAGCGGCACTCTCCATCTGATTGGCGTGTCAGTGCAGAGAGCGGCACTCTCCATCTGATTGGCTTGTCAGTGCAGAGAGCATCTCTTGCCTTCTGATTGGTCAGTGCAGAGAGCGGCACT
>JAODKM010000075.1:13992996-14008629 GCA_026780845.1 Petrocephalus sullivani
GGGGGGGTGGGGGTGGGTGTGTGTGTTTTTGGGTGAGGGGGCGGCTGCGGGGCTCTGGGCGGGTTGCGGAGGGGGCGGCCGCCCGGGCGGGGGGATAAGTGCCGTATGCAGGCTGCATTGTAGCCTCAGCACGCAGCCAAGTAAAACGGCTCGCTGACACCACAGTAGAACCCGCTCCGCGTCTCGTTCTCTGGACCCATTAGTCGGTTCCGGACACCCTTTCTTCTTCTGCTTTTTTATTGGCCCACACAGCACCTTTTGGAATGTGAAAGTGATGCCGTTGGGGATTTGGGGGAGTGTGAGGGGGCCTCTCGCCTTCCTCTCCGCCCAGGCGGACAGGGCAGACCTGTCGGCATTTTGCTTGAGGCTTAGCTGAGGTTGTCCCTCAAACGTCCTTCATTCCTTTTGGTTTTCATACTTTCGGTCTGATAATCTCCACAGCACTGGACGTGGAGCAGAGCGGCGTTCCACAAAGCCGTGCCTTCGGAGCCGTGCTCAGGGTTACTATGCTTTCTAAACGTGAAGAATGCCTTCCCCCTGTAGCTAGGATACTTGCAGACATAGGTAATACATAGGCTTATACTGGTCTGCACTGTTGACCTGTTCAGAGGAAGTTGACTGACTGGCTGGGGGGGGGGCGCTGTGGTGCTTGCCGTTTCCTCTGGGATTTTGTGTCGAAGGGAGACCGGTCACACGGAACAGACTCCTGAGAAATGTCATCCGAGGCTCCACCTTCAGCCCTTTGACATTTCAGGGCTAGTATAGGAAGCTTGTCCCGCTTCCAGGCCTGAATGAAGGCTGTCCTTCACCCTGAAGGACGGTATCCAATGAGGAGCGTCTGGTAACTGCTGGGGTGGGCTCATCACAACACATGAGTCAGTTGGTGGGGAGGGAAATTTTGGCCCCTGAGTTATCCTTGCCAGAAACATTGACACTTAAGGTTATTTTCCAGTCCCTCAAGCTGACGGTTGTCTTTTGGCCCTGAGGATTTCGGTCCTTTGCTGTTGACCTTTGCAACTTTTGTCCTGAATTTTTCTCTTCTGCATCTGGAAACGGAGCCCCATGATGAGAGTAGCGTCTTGCCATCTTCGTAACGCTCAGCGGACCTCTCTGAGGCTGGCGCTGAAGTCGTCGGAAAATATGGCCAGCGGAAGTCGGGATAGGCAGTTGGAACGCCGGGCTTACTTTAAGAGAATCATAAAAGAAGATACGGCTGAAAGTAGCTTGTGGACATCCTGTGGTGTGGAAGGGATTGGTGACCTGCTGTTCACACTTCCGTTGTTTAGTTTGTTTTAAGGACGTTCCTTGCTGTTCCTTAATTATTAATGTTTTGCTATTAACAGTTCCTAACGCTGTGCAGTCAGCACTCATAATCCCTCCTCCTCTGGGGTCATGGCCACGTCCGAAGCTTCACCTTGACTTGCTTCATATTCTGGTGACCTTGGAGGTTTTCTGCTCTTCCTGACCTGCGGTGCGGCAGGTCACGTCATGCCGCGTGTCGCGAGTCTGATGCCCAGTTGGTCTATGGCCACGTGGATATTCTCATGACATTTATGGAGTAACGTGTCCTGGTTTGAACCCTGGAAATGTTATCCGGTGTAGAATGTGAATGACTAAAGGCCTGGAAGGTGACCTCATCAAAGCCTGGAAAGGACGGCTTCTCTTATATTTGTAAGTTGAGACAAAAAGTGGTAGGACTCACCGGTTCTCTATTATTGAGGTTCCTGTCAAAGAAGGCATGGCGCCTCTGGAACGAGATTATGGGATGGCAAACGCGTTGATGTGAAGTGGGTTTATCGTCCGTATCAAAAACGCTGTTGAGTATGATCAGAGATGAGCTAACTATTCCAGGATTATGGTGGTGCTGATTAGGAGAAGTGCAATGGTGGGTACCTGCTGAGAAGAACCCTTGGAATGAAGCGATGTTGGCTTCCTTGCCTCTGCCTTTGCCTTGGGGGTACGGCTGGTCCTGGCTCTGGACATCCTGCTTTTTGCTTTTAACTTCTTTATCAAAGGAATATCTTAAGGGATAGCCTCCCATGGAGTTGACCCTTGACTGTTCACCCTGATCATGACTGAAACGAGCCTCTTTGGGTGCTTATCCATCTCCTCAACAGGTATCGTACTTTTGGTACTGAACTTTCCATCGACTTCCGGTTGAGCACCAGTACCAACAATTCTTAAACAAATCCAACGATGCCTAAAGAACTATCCCAGCCGGGGTATTTTGTTCAGTACTTTGGGGTGGGACTTGCAAAAGTGTTCATTGTCGATTTTGATGAAGCCAATAGCCTGCCTCTGCATAACATAATGGTTACTCAAGGTGATCCACAGACAGTCATATCACAGCACAGAAGATATTGCTGGGATGCTCATGCTTATGCCTTCTGTGCAGTGATAAGATTGGTATGGTGGAGTTCGGTTCAAGAAAATAGTTCATACACTAAACTGCCCACCACAAAATCTGTGGATTTTCTTGAATAACCGGCTCATGATTTCTGGTAAGAGACATTGCTGTTGGATTTCTCAGATGTATTTTTCTGGTGCTTTAGTTGCCAGAATCCCTCTCACTTCCCTTATATCCAAGAGGAACCCGGCATTTCTACCACCGATATTTCCAAAACTAGGCAGCTTCCTGCAGAAGAACCCAGATGGAAAGATGGCACTAAAGCTCCTCTAAAATGCATCGGTTTCAGTTTTGGGGTGACTTGCCCCTGTAATATCACACATTATCCAACCCTGTAATATACTACAGCCATTTTTCAAATTCAGTACAGAATACCCCTCCTCACCAGTTTTTACACCAGTGGAAAACTAACACCTTGAAGAACCATTTTTTAATACCAAAAAGTACCCTGCCTGGGGCAGTGGAGAAGCACCCTTTGCGTAGCTCCTATTAAACAAGAGTCAGTGTACCCCATGTAACCTCATAGCAAAGTGCTGACAGCCGGTCAAAGGGTCAGAAAGTCACTCCAGGATGTAGGCTGCCTTGGGATGTCTTGGGAAAAGAACTGCGGGGATCACATGGTGGCAATGTTGCCATGTTGGGCAGAGAAGCCCATCCTGGGTCTGAGCGAAAGGCCATCGAGACGGTTGGTGTATCAACGACTCGGTGACGGGATATATCTGAGTGACATTCGATCATTTCTCTGTGATTTTCCATGTCCGCACAACGCCGCATCTCAGGTGTCTGGGGCTGAAAGATGGTTTGGTTGAAAGGTCAGAGCAGGCTACGTGGCACGTCACGGGGGTGATCTGTAATGTGGCGGAATGAGGAGGAGTGATTTTGCTTCTGACTACGTGCAAAACAACAGGAAACTAAAGCTTGGCACTCTTACACTTGCATGCTAGGGTGGGTTAAGACTGCATTAGCAGCCAGTTCGGATCGAGTGATGCATTATCTTCAGGCTGATATGTTTTATGGGTTGATCTCTCCTTGGGGGAACCGGCGCTGATGTCACTGACGAAGGGATGGTGTATGTCTGACCTACAGTGTCTTGATGCTTCTAGACCGCACCAGAGTGTCACAAACTGTCAGAGAGACGCACGACGACGTGCCCTCCCCGGTGTGAGCCTGCTCTGTCAGATCTACTCAGTGTCTTCTGCCTGGTGATGGTGCATTGTGCGTGTGAGTCTCGCTCCCAGAGGAAGGACTTTGGGTTTTATTATAGGAATGGGACAGGAGACGGTTTTGGGGCAAAAAAAAATTAATGTCTGCCTTTTAGGCTTTCGACGGGTCACTTGGTTGTGTGCATCGGGGACACGGAAGACTCCGGGCTTGAGCTGCCCGAATCGTCCGCATCCACCCCTAACTTCCAGCATCAGCATTTGTGTGTGGCAGCCGGTGTGGAGCCTGACGAAGCTCTTCCTCTGAGCCCTGCACGGCCTGCTGCCTCATTGACTGTTTTATTTGCTTGTATATTTCCTTAAGGGGTTTTCAGGGCATCTCACAGGAAGTTATCAGCGCAAATACAGGTTGGTTTAAAGCTGATTAAACCCAAGACATAAACCCTGTTATCGCTCCTGCTTAGCTCCTGAGGTTTGGGATGTATTTTACACTCATACACCAAGGCACCTAGGTCTCCTGCATTTGGGATTAATTAATAGGTTAATTAATGGTAGTACCGACATTTTTGTTTCATTTTCCGTTTACTTATTAACTGTGATTCTGGCACCTCCTGGTGGACAAGCACATAAGTGCCTCAATGTCTAGTTGAGTTCTCTTGCAGGATAAGAGATTTTTCACTGATGCCTGGAAGTTCTGAAGAGAAACATCAAAGCTGTGCTCTCGGTGGACCTGCGGGGAAAAGCGCAGGCATCCTTCCTTGTCAGTTGACCGTTTTTTGTTTGTTACTGGGAGACTGAGAGACGCATTTTGATTCGCTGTTGCGTCCCTGGAGTCTGAATCTACATCAGTTCGGCCGCGCTCTCTGTCAGGGAAGCTGGTTGTCGGTCGTCAGGACAGATGTTTCCCGTCAGGCTGTTGGCGGCTTCTCGGTGTCCCCGCCGCTGGGCTTGGGCTCGATTTTTGAAAGGACCTTTTTGATCAAAGGTTGGCGTTGTATCACGGATCTGAAGGTTCCCCTGTCCGGCTCTGTTCCCCGATGATTCACGAGACCATCCGATGTCGATTATAAGTAAAAATGTGGCAAAGGGAATTCAAACGAGTATATCAAGGGCAACGCTGATGTCGAGATTATGGCCCACCCTGCTGGTTAGTCGGTGGGGCTGTGTTTGTTCTTCAGACCCGGTTAGTAGAGCGCACTACTGTTCATGCTGACGATAAAGGTTGAGTTCTTTGTTTATCTAGCCTAGAATGGTGAGCGGCAAGTCCCGTGGGCTGCTGGTCCTACGGGCTTCCTGTGGTACCACCCGCACCGCGCGCGGAAACCAGACACCCAACAGCGGAACAATGGCTCGCTCTGTTTGGCTCTGCCGGGAGAGAGAGATCCAGCTCAACGGCATCCCCCCTACTGCCCCCCGCGGTCCGGATGCGTTCCCGGTCCATCCACGCACTTTAGTGCCAGAGGGGGGGTAAGGCATGTTGTTGACAGCCCCCCCCCACACAGTGCAGGGGTTCTGGGTCCCGCCTACACAGCCCCCTGCGTCCCCAATGACTGGGCTTTGCTGCTGCTTCCTTGCCTTCAGCAGTTTGGGGCAGCCTTCCTTGCTTTTTACCAGCTGTGCCGATGGTAGGAGATGCCAGCCCTGCTGCTCTGTGTCTGACAATCACCCCGCTGCAAAGCTCGTTACCCCGCCGAGTTCCTCCCCTTCACAGTAACGAGCTATGCTCATCAAACTGGAACCCAGGCTAAAGCCAAAAATGTCTGTGTGCGTCTCCATATGGGACCATTGCAAGGCTTCCTGACTCTGCTCTTCTTAGCATGATGACGTAATTTGGGTTTTCGGATGGTGTTAGAGCAGGGGTTAAGGTTAGGATTGAGTTAGGGTTTAGGTTATGATTAGGATCAAGCTAGGGTTTAGGTTAGGGTTAAGATAAAGCTAAGGTTTTACGTTAGTTTAAAGATCAAGTTAATGTTTCTAAGATTTGGATCAAGCTGGAGTAAACGTTAAAGTAGGCTAGTGGAATAAAGTTTGGCTTAGGATAGAGCTGGGATTAGGATTATGGTCAAGATGGGGTTAGGGTTGGGAGTGAGCAGAGATGTACGTTAAGATTAATATAGGACTGGCGTTAAGGTTAGCATTTGCGTTACTGGCTAGGCTCATGGATGGTTTTCTGGAATGTGTCTTTGTAGTTTCTTTACTGGGGATGAGTTTTTGTCCTGTATCCATTGGAGGGCTCACCGCAGAGTCTGGGAAGTCCAAATCCAGAAGCTGTGTTTGCTGGGTGTCTGGGGTGCTGAGTGCTTGCGGTCTCCAGTTGGTGGCCGAGGAGCTTGGTAATGTGCCGTCTCTCTCCCTTCTCTCTCCCTTCTTCCCTTCCCCTTCTCGTTGGGCTGAGCTTCCCGGAGCGGCTATAGGAACCCTTTAGTGCCACTTCGGCGTGACACTAATGCAGGCTTGTGGTTTTTATCTTGACAGGGACGTGAAGGCGGGAAACATTCTGCTGGGTGAGGACGGCTCTGTGCAAATTGCAGGTAATTTGTTTTGGGGGGATGGGGGGAGTGAGTGTGTGTGTGTGTGTGTGTGTGTGTGTTTGTGAGAGAGAGAGAGAGAGAGAGAGAGAGAGAGAGAGAGAGAGAGAGAGAGAGAGAGAGAGAGTGTGTGTGTGTGTGTGTGTGTCTGGGGGGGGGGTGTTCCCCAGTCATGCCAGCTGTTCTGATCGGCTGTTAAGAGTCAAATGCACAAACTAATACAAAATCCTTTTCTTTCTGTTAGGGTTAAGGTCCATCTGGGGTTAAGGTTAGGTGGGGTTAGGGTTAGGCATTTCATTGCCTTTCAGATATGAAACAGAACTTCCCATTGTGGGTATTAATCTACTCAAGTATAGGCAGTCCCCAGCTTACGAACGAGATCTGCTGCCTAAGCTGAATCGTTAGGTTACTCAGAAGAATGATAATACAGTACATAATAGTAATAGCTATACGGTAGTGATAAAAGTAAGCAAAGGCAGTGCTGCACTGTACCTCAAGCCGACAAGCGCTGCGCGACTCACAAAGCAGTGTGTGCCTTCGTTATTAGGAACCATTGTATTCAGCCTGAAGACTTCACAGCAGTGCGTTCGTACGAGTTGTCTGTGAGTCGGAAGTTCTTCACCTGGGGACTGCCTGTATTTGACACCTAGGTCTGCGCAGTAGAGGTGTCTGAGCTGTGAGCCCAGATTAGCAATAAACGCTCTTAGATGGCAGAGATGGTGCAGCGTGGTGCTCTGGTGCTGGGCGGCCGGTCTGAGGGCACCGCCGTGCTGCAGTCCTCATCACGGTAGCCCAGATGTCTCTCCGGCTGCTCTCCCTACATGGGCTTGTCTTGTGCTGGTAGCCTGCCATTCTCGGGAAAGCAAGATGTGCCGGCACTCTGAACCCATTCCGCACGGTCCCCGTTCCTCCCCGCGCTGTAACTTTTGGTTCCACGAGACAGCACTTTGGAATCCTGAACCCTCAAACCATCCGGGTTCCCTGCTGCAATGCAGGAATGCGTGTGGCTGCAGATCACAGCTGACATTCTGCTGAAGGTCGGTAGATAGCCGTGTCAGTGTTGACTTTTACAGTAAGTGAAGTGTATAATGTTGACTTCCGCTGTTTTTAATTTTCTTGCTTGCTTAGTTACTCTTTTTCCGGTCAGTATTCTCTGTTGAACTCTACATCCCTTCGCTCAGTAGATAATGGTTGAGAGTTGAAGGAGCTACGGGAACCTTGACTGCTCCATTTAAGTCTTTGCCAATTCTCAGACCATGTTCTGCAGTATTCTGCCCGTTGCCTCTAATATGGCACACAACCTGAGGATCTCGGTTTTATATTTGTCAGTTCGCTGAGATTTCTCAGTTACGGAAACTTAATCCATTTCTCTGACGCTGTTTTATATAGGATGAAAGTAAGATAAGGGGTTAAGAAAATAAGTCAATGTCTGCATTATGGGATTTCCATTGGAGCTCTGCTCGCATAAGCAGAAACGTGTGATGGATGGATGCGTTTTGTGATTTTCTGGGAATTCTCGGGCGTTCAGACCCTTAAACAAGCCCCATCATTCCAGCCCGCTTGCGTTTCTGCCAGACGGGCGCTATGTTTCCGGTTGGGAAATTTTCCTGTGACATTCCGCATGCTGGTACACTCCCGGGATCAACGGAGGACATGATCCACTTGGCAAGCATTTCCGGCTCCGCTGGAGCGATGCGTTTTGTTTTTGGATTGACCTGGTTATCTGAGCCGTTCGGGGCTTTATTGCTTAACTTAAGGTAGCATGTGAGCAGTGATAAGAACTGTGGTCTGTACTTAATTAGATCCATTCTTATAATTAACGTCTGAACTATAGAAACACACACCATATGTACTGCTGGGTTTGTGTGGCTGCGGTAAGTTTTATTAAAAAAGCTGCTTTGCTTTCTTAGTTACATCCTGTATGCGCAAATGTGTATCCGAACATGCACATTTAGCTCTTTCCTTCCACATTTGCTGATATCAGTCTTCCATGTTCCAGTTATATTGGGTCAGTCTACTTGTATGAGCTCTGATTAACTCTGACATGTCCTTCACTGTAAAACGCAGCCGTCTCTAGGGGAAGTGCTCTCCTCTCTGCACGTCGTCCAATCAGGACCGGCAAGGATCATAGGTATCGTCCAATCAGCACCTGCTGGAATCGAGCTTTGTCCAATCAGCATCCTCCTGCGTAACCATGTGCAGGAACACTCAGTGACCAGTTCTGCTTTGTTAGTTGCGGGACTGCAGGTCATCCCTGTGCTGTACAGAGAGGGGACGCCCAATAAACACCCGATCTGCGCAAAACTGAAAGGTTGCCCAGCTCTGTGCTTTACTTTGTAGTTTTAGTATCTGCTTATACATGCCTTGGGGCTCTTGGCTATGTGCAAATGCGTTTCACTGCCACAGCTGGTTGCAATTTTGAGGCTCCGTCCTGCTCTTCTTCTCCCCTGTTCCCACCCGGCTTCCTGCGCAGGTCTTCTGCTCAGCTATTCCACAGGTTTATCTTGAGTCTCTGCCCCACGTCCTTCAGGAAGCCTGCTGTGAATCTGATATTTTAATTAAAGGCATGAAATGAGTCTCTCTGCCTTTTAATGGTATCTCCGGATCTGCCGATTGTTACTGAGATGCCTGCCGGTGGCTCATTGCAGCCTTTTCAAGCTGACAGAATCTCTCCCCTCTTTGTCAATATCTGATGCATAATTAGGCCCAAGATATCAGTGTCTGTCCATGTCATGCTGACCTAGGAAATCAATTCTAGGCCAGACCATTCTCTGTGTCCATGACGATTAAGCGTAAGACATCAGTTCAGTCCCTGTCGCGCTGACCTAGGAAATCGGCTCTGTTCCGCACTAGCTCGGGATATCGGCTGACCAAGAAAATCCGCCCTGTCCATGTTAAGGTCGCTTGTGATATCAGTGGTACTGGGTTTAATAGGTGGTGACTTCTTCTCAAAGGGCTGACCTGAAGATCTGTGTGTCCGTGCGTCTCTCCTGCAGACTTTGGCGTCAGTGCCTTTCTCGCTACTGGGGGCGACATCACCAGGAACAAGGTGAGGAAGACCTTTGTGGGGACCCCGTGCTGGATGGCCCCCGAGGTGATGGAGCAGGTTGGTCTCTCGGTCTTCATGCGATCACGCCGAAATCACAGGATGTTTGAGCACGATGTGTGGCTGAGTGGGTTGGACGGTGTTCCTGTGGTCGGGTGGTCACCAGTTCAAATCCCACGATCGGCTTTGTGTTTTCACCTACGGGTCTCTGAGCAAGGCCATTGAATCCAATTTCTATACTTATATTACTTATATGATATAAACTTAATATGTTAAGTTTGTGTGTCTTCGTCTCTTAATCCGGAATTTGGAGAAAATCATTGGTGCAAACAGTACATGCTTTGGTCTGAGGGAACTGTTCAAATGTAAAATCAGCTCCAGTTACCAGGCAGCACCCCCCTCTGGCTGCTGATGGCATGCTCCCCTGTTCTCAGTTACACAAATCATTAGCCCCGCTTACATCAAAGAAGCGTTTCTAAGAATTTGCTTCTCTTATTGGCTGTCTTAGGCTGTGGAGAGCACCTGGCAAGCTGTAGGGAATGTGTGGAGTGCCACACTAGGTTGTTGTTGGGCCGCGGTGGAGAAACACACCCTTGTCATGGACTCTACCGTTAGGTGATGCCTTCCAACAAAAGCATCAGTCTCTGTCCTTGTCTTTAAGCTATTTGCAGCTTGGCTCCCTGTGATTAACGGGCAGTCTCAGGCGTAGGCTTTCTGCGGCTGCCGGAGAAGCGTCGTTAAGCGCTGCAGAGTAATCCCTTAAGCTCGCTTCTCAGAAGTGATCTCCGTACTGGAGGCCCAGAGTTTCCAAATTTCAGCTTCTCTACTACCAACATGAAATTATCATTGCCGAACTCTGCTGCCGTGGACATGTTGGGGATGATGGACGTATTGGGAGGCTCAGCGGGTTAGGGCCTGTGATCGGGAGGTGTCGGGTTCGAATCCCAGCATCAGTGAAGTGAAGCCCTTAAACCCTATTTGCTCCAGTGATTATCTGATCCTGGGTCCAAAAAAAAAAATGTATGTCACTTTGGTTAAAACATGTACTGACTAAATAAAAGGTAATTTAAAGGAATTATGTGAATTATGCGGTAATTAGGATTATTCATTAATTCATTAATTATTGGCCTGGGAATATTTCACTGTGGCTCTTTGTCCCTGCAGGTTCGTGGTTATGATTTCAAGGCAGACATTTGGAGTTTCGGGATAACAGCCATCGAGTTGGCGACGGGGGCGGCCCCCTACCATAAATACCCCCCCATGAAGGTTGGAAAAACGCCGTCTTGTTATTCAGTAAACGAATAAATGGATGTAATTGGGCATGTAGCACTGTGGTCTCGCTCCCGCAGGGTTGTAGGTTTGAATCCCTTGCATGTTCTAGCCTTGATTATGCGGCAGTTTGGATGAGGTGGGCCGGCGTCCCTCCTCATAACCTGTGCTGCCTCGGATAAGCTCCTGGGTCACTGTCACTCTGCCCTGTATCTGCCACTGTGGAAGATCAATGGATCCATAAAACTGTTTAGTGACAATAAGTATTTAAAGTTATAGTCTGATGGGAATGAACCATATGGCAGAGACCATCACTGCCCCCTGCTGAATGGAGCAAATGAATTGGAAAGGGAGCGAGCGTGCAGCAGAAGCAGCAGGATGGAGAGAATGTTATACCGTGGTGGCCAAAATTACACCTGACAGATCTGAGAATGCTTTTTTTTGCCTTCAAAACATGATTTCATTTCATAATGTTCATGAAATACGTAGGTAGTTGTGCACAACAAATATCAGAGACCTACTGTTTTTATCCACTTTTAACTTTAATATTTGGTATGTCCACCTTTTGCTAAGTGAGAGGGCCGGGAATATCTCTGCTGAAAAGAGCCCCGGGTAGATTCTTTAGGATATGGATTTTGGCTTTCCGGTTTTCCAGCATGGAGATGGATTTTTTCCCGCAGTGTGGCTCACTCCATCCTTAAATTCACACAATTGCGTCTTGTAGCCTGTTATAAACCGACCCCCTTCAGCCTTTCAGGGTGAATTATCCTAGTGTAACTGTAAAGCTAAATTGGTGCAGTCTGTGATTCTGTACCGGGTCTGCTGAGCGCGTTTAAGGTACAACATCAAAGGGCTGTCACCGGCACATTTCCCAGGTGGCAGAGCGACATTCTCACATGTTTGCCTCTCTCACACGTGTCTCTGGCCTTTATGCGTCTTAAAATGAAGCTGAAGGAACGTTTTCGCACCTCTAGGCTCTTAATTTTCTCCTCCGCGCTCTCGCTTAGAGAGTATGCAGTCGATATTGCGGTTAAATTCGGCGTGTACTCGGCTCCCATAACCGATAGGATTCAGATAATAAATCGCAGGCCTTCCTGTCGAGCCTTTCTAGGCTCAGATGGATGTAATATGAGAGAACAGTGTCGCTTTTCCAGTGGTGATACCCCACGACAAGGCCTTTACATCTGCGTCGTGGTTCCTGTCCGTCTCTGATGATGTTAGGCGCCGGGTTGAATTGTCTTCTGTCAGCTCTGAGCTCCGATCGTCAGGATGTCACGTTGCTTGTCGTGTCTCGTGACTCGCCGCCCTTTTTTTTTGCTCTCTGGTTGTAGCTGTCCACGGTCGCCTACATTAGCACGGGAAAAGTATTGAAAAAAGCGTAATCAGTGTCACCAGAAGTGGTGCAACACTCGCGAAGCTTCACCTCGAAAGCTGCGGCGGGATCGTTCTTGATGAGGCGGGATCGTAAGATGGTTCCACGCTTGGGGGGGGAATAAAGTGGATCGCCATTGCCGGAAGGCTGGAGTGCAACCCTGACTCATTTATTTTTTTTCCCCCTCCGGGCTTTGCAGGTGCTGATGCTCACCCTACAGAATGACCCCCCCATGCTCGAGACTGGCGTCACGGACAAGGAGACTGTAAAAAAATATGGCAAGTCCTTCAGAAAAATGATTTCACTCTGCCTGCAGAAGGACCCAGAGAAAAGGTGAGTCAAACCGCAAACGCACACCGGCTCATCCTAAACACTCTACCAAAACCGTGGTCATTCAGCATGGTCCGCCCCCTGTGGGCTGAAACGCTCTCTCACAGTGAAGACCAAGCGGCTGGCTCCGGCATCAGGCCGCCTTGCAGATGCGGCCTCTACCATTGTTTATGGCCCTGTCTGGGGGAGGAAATCTGACCAAGTATGACCTGGAAGGGGTCAGGATGTGCTAACTGCTTCAGCCTGCTCAGAAGAGCCAACTCCAGCCATAAATTACGGCCTGTGACCCTTCAAAACATTTTATTCAGTACAGGAAGAAGTGAAACTGTCGGACTGCCATAAACTGTCTGTTTGGATATAGTGTAGGATGGTGACGGGGAAGCAGAGCTCTTCTTGCTTACGATTTGATGTCTTTAGCCTGAATGCTAATAGCTCTGTGGGACGCAGAGGTATGTAGCGATATATCAGCCTGGTATCGTGATATATCAGCCTGGTATCGTGATATATCAGCCTTGGTTACGGTGTGATGTTTGAGCCTCAGTGCTAATGTTTCTTCCTTTGCTCTTTCAGGCCAACGGCGGCAGAGCTGCTGAAGCACAAATTCTTCACGAAATCAAAGGTGAGAGAGTCCTGCCCGGGTCTGGTGTTCCTCAGCACGCGGTCTGCAGTGGGGGGGAGCACAGCTTTCAGAGTGATTCACACTGTGACCCATGGGTGTATTACCCAAGGCCCCCCCTGGCCTCAGGATGTGATCCGTGCCCCCATGGCCAAAGAGCAGGCTTGGTGATCAGCTGTCCGTGCTCCCCCTGGGGGCATGAGGTCCCAAATCGCCCCTCGCCCGACTCAACCCAACCCCCCCACCACAGACAGACGATTAGACTAACATCGACAAAACCTGACTAGGCATCACTGTACTTTACGATACAACTGATGTTTCGATTAGCTGCTGTGTACCGTGGTGTTTGACAGGACTCACAGTGCAATGAGCCAATCAATGGCTCCCTGCCCCGTGACATCATTGGAGAGTGTTTTCGCTCATTTTCACTCACGCGTTGTCTTCTTCTCTGCAGAACAACGAATATTTACAGGACAAGCTGCTTCACAGGGCCCCCACGATTTTAGAGAGGTCCAGAAAGGTGGGTCTCTGTTGGTAACCGGTGTGGTGTGTGGGTCAGCGGGTTAGGATGCTGTGTCTGTGTTTGGGAGCTACTTTCCAGGAGTATTAAATGTGGATGGTAATAGTGGGGGAGCTCTCAATATGCACATATAAAATAGATTACCACCAGTGAGTGCAGGTCATGCTGTGTGCCTCAGTCAGCTGTTTCACGGATCACAACCCATTTTTTCAAACCAAGCTCCTGCAGACTTTTGTCACCACACTGGACACGCTTTTTATCCGGGTAACGCACTTACTATATGGGTGTAGGAGGGTGTAGCGCAGAAACTGAGACTTGCATTTTGTTTTGGACGTGGGCAAATGGGGAGTGTGATTTTGGGGAAAATGTAAAGGAACACATCACTTTTATTTTTAATGGAGCTCACGTTTTATCTCTCTGCGAACCGCCACACGGTCGATTTTTTTTTTTATTTTTTATTTTTTTTTTTTTTCTGTTTTGTGGTTGGCGTCTCATTCACCGCGTTCCCCAGGTACGGCGCGTGCCCGGCTCCAGCGGCAGGCTGCACAAGACCGAGGACGGAGAGTGGGAATGGAGCGATGACGAGCTGGATGTGGAAAGCGAGGAGGGCAAGGCCGCTGTGGCGGCACTGAGGGTGAGCGACTCACGTGACACGGCTCAAATGTCAGTGCTCTTTTATCGCGCCGCGTAACCCCCGGCCTGCGGGGGTCCGGGTTACAGCCTTGTTAAAAACACACTGACAGATTTACAGGGAGAGGCCGCCAGTATAGTTTCCTGGCCTTAAACTGGGCTGTACTGCTTTCCATCGTGACATGAAGTTCTGAATTATAATTAAGCTGCTGCAGTTTAGCTGCCAGGCATACTGTGATCTTAACTGCAAAGACCATCACTGTGGCTTCCGAATCTTCCGGTGACTGGGCGGGGTTAGTATGCCGGGCTTTGCTGTAGGTCGCTTTTAGAAGCCGAGCGTCTGTGACATGCCGAGTTTGACAAGCTCATTGTGTTGGATTTCTAGGTGTTGCTCTACATGCTTTTATGCTAGAATAGAGCAGAGGGGAAGCAGAGGGCAGCGACTTGTTTTTGTACGGGGTGCACTGATGTGATTAACAAAGCAAGTGCTTGTTTGGGGGGTTGGGGGGGGCGGGGGGGCATGGAGAAACCCGTTTGATGAATGATTGCTGCCCTGTGAAAGCGGCAGTGTGGACAGGAGACTGGGGGAGATGTTTCTGGATCTGTTAGTGCCCAGGTGAGAGAAACAAACCAGGCATGTTGACTTTGGCTGCTAAATCCTGTCCCCCTGCCAATGTGGGCTCTGACATTGAGCTAAGAAAGGTCCCTCAGATCTTGAAATAGAGTGGAGTTTGTCTACACTTTGATTTAATTCAGCCTGAAGTTGTTCCGGTAGTTAGATCATCAGGTTAGCTCGCAAAACGACGGCATTCTGATTATGGAGCAGAGGAGTAACTGGGGTGTTTTCTGGAATGTGCGTTTGATTCCTCAGACTGATACATAGCAACTGAGCACTTTATAAATAAGCTGGCAGTTTCCGGAGGTAATTAATAGGTGGATCACAGGGGCGTTCTGTTATGATGACTGTGTGGTATAAAATGCAAAAATATTAACTACTTGGAACGGTGTGTCTGTTGCTGAGTCGGCATTAATTTGTCACCTGTTCGGAGGGCAGGGTGGGGTGACCTCCGATGCGACGGGTAGGCGGAGCCTGTCTTCCGCGATCGTCCCGTCTTCCTCCCCCACCAATGGCAGCCTGTTTCTTGCTCGCTCTGGCCTCGGGGCGAGGAGGATCCACAGCTTCTCCCGGGGAGGGGTTAAAAAAAAAAAGAAGAAACTCCGTCCTCCGACCCAGTGTTCATATTATTTGTGTCTTTGTTTTTCCAGTCGCCCAGGGTGAAGGAAGGTTCCCAGAATTCGGAGGTGGGTTCCTGCCGCATGCCTCGTTCCTGCCTGTCCTGAAATCGAACCATCCTCAGTGCTGAATAATCTCATAGCTATTTAAATGACTTGATCTGAAGACATTAATTAAGTCTGATTTGATTAAATCTCACACGTCTGCGTGTTTTTCTGTTTGTATTTTGTCCTCAGATTTACCAGCCAGAGCCTTTAAGCTGTCCCCCCCAGCCCTCCGCCTCAGGCCAGGCTCAGCTACCTCAGCCTGCTGCCCAGCCCACCTGCCAGCCACCCCCAGCCAACACGTTACCCGCTGCCCAGGCTTCAGGGCCTGCGCAAGGCCTGCCTGCCCCCGTCCATCCGGCGCAGGTATGGGGACTCTTAAACCACCACACCACCACACCCCCCCCCCACTCCTGATAAGAAAAGGAATAATAATAGTGAGGTCACAACTGGAATAACATGTGCTGTGAAAAAAAA
>JAODKM010000075.1:14008729-14019619 GCA_026780845.1 Petrocephalus sullivani
CGAGAGCAGGAAAGAAAAACAACAAGAGTATCTGAAAGAAAAAGAGGGGAGAGGAGGAAAGGTGGGGGGCGGGGGGGGGGGGGGGGGGGGGGGGGGGGGGGGGGGGGGGGGGGGGGTTTCTGACAGCTGCATCTTGCTCCACATACCGAGCCAAGGAGGAATATCGCCGGCCGGAAAAGCTGCAAAAATACATAAATAAACGAAACGGGCAAAGACGAATGCTGGGGGGGGATTCACCGTTTCCACTTCTCCTCCCCGGCCTCCCTCTAATCGTCTCGAAATGCGGCTGTGTTTACCCCCGCCCCGCACCCACGCCCCCCCAACCTCCTCCTTGCGCAATGCTATATTTAGGGCCCCTGGCACAGCGTGTACCAGGCAAGTCTCTCACACACACAGCGTGTACCAGGCAAGTCTCTCACACACACAGTGTGTACCAGGCAAGTCTCTCTCACACACACACACAGCGTGTACCAGGCAAGTCTCACACACACGCACACACAGCGTGTACCAGGCAAGTCACTCTCTCACTCACACACACACACACACACACACACACAAGAGCGTGTACCAGGCAAGTCATCCAGCGTTAGCTGCGCAAACACGGCATAACGCTAATCCTAACTATGACACCCTAACCCTACCCAGCCCCAACCTTAACTATAAGTAACCAAACAAAATACACGACTTCTGGCTATTTTACTTTTTTTTGTTGCAGTCACAGATTTTTGTAAAATTCCTCAGTTTTATACCATTTTTTAAGCAGGCGGGGAAATCCAGTCCCTACAACATAATAATTACAAAAACACAGACACACACAAGTCGACAGACATGTTCAAGGGGGATGCCTGGCAGCCCAGAAGCCTCCGGGGGGCGCCAAGCACACAGATGCTGTCATACTTAATGGTGGGGAAGGATGGGACCCATGGAGTCACGGGCACCCCCCCATGCGCACACAGATACACAGACATACACACACACACACATGCATGCATGCATACACCCGCACACACACACACACGCACACACACATACACACATGCGTACATACACACACACACACACATCTTCCAGGTCACTGAACGTCTGGTTTGGGGGGAATTTTTTGTACTGCTGCAACATTGAGGTTTTTGTGCCAACCCATTGTTTGGGGGGGGGGGGGGCTTCCCCTAACATTCATAGCTATGTTAGGATCCCCCCCACCCCGACACAGTATCTTTAAGCAGATTAATTTAGCCCACCCCCCCAACCAGCAAACAAGTCACAAAGCGGGGAAGCCCAGTCCAGCCGTAGCCACGCCCTTACAGGTGCGCTGTGGTGGTGTCCAGCGGGGGCCGTGTGCCGTGATCATGGTGTGAGGAACCACAGCCACCCATTCTGGTGAGAGCCTGTCAGTGAGAGGCGGCCGCCACCTGGGGGCGCTGTGCAGGTTATGCAATAGTCACTGCCTGGACCCTAACCCGATGGTCATGCAGGCCACGCAGCCTCACGCCAGAATGGGTCATGGGCGACCTTGGCATGGGCCAGAGAAGCTGTCACAGTTACACACACACACACACACACACACACACGTGCGCAGTCGCTCAGCAGGGGGCAGAGGCTTTCACAATGGGCAGAACCCCTGCTAAGAGTCTGGGGGATTGGGAAAGAGGGAAGAGGAAAGAGGGAAAGAGGGAAAGAAAACCGCGAAAGAGTGAGTGAGGGGGGGCACGTGGCAGAGTGAGCGGGGGATCGGTGTGTTTGAGAGGGCACTTCCCTAACCTCACTGCACCCCCCCCGGAGGTAAAACACCTTATTAACAAACAGGAACCTGTACTTAGCTTGGAGCTCGAGCAGTGCAGCACTGAAGGCCCCAAACCCGCCAAGGACTGCCTGGGACAGAGAAGGGGGGCGCGATGGTCACACACAGGAGCCAGCACGCGGGACCACTCCCCCGAGCCACCTCCATCCGCGCTCACGGTCTTGGGAATCATCCATCTTTCCGAAAAGGGGCGGCGTGAGCAGAAAGTCGTCGCTTCGGATCCCCGGGTCGGCGCCGGGCCGTCGAGCGGGGCCATTAAAGGAGACGGCGCTCCTCTGCGAGCGACACCCGAGAACGGCGGCCCGCTCAGAGGACGCGGCGTCCCGCCGTTGGGGCCGGACCCAGATTCAGGAAGAATCATCCCAGAACAAGCATCCAGGCAAGCCGAGCCAAGGGCCGAGCTTGGGCGCGCCCCCCCCTCGCCCCCCAGGTGCTGACTCGGCCCCCCCACTCTGTTGCTCCACCAGTTCTGCCACTTTCTGCCAAAACTTTAGCAAAAAACGTTGAGGGGAAACAGAAACGAAAATACGCCCCCCCCTCCATTCGAGTTCTGACGGCACTCCCCGAAACTCTAGTTGTACTCTGGCGAAACCGGACCCGGGGGTTAATCCTCGCTAACGTCAGGCTGGCGTCCCTCCTGGCTGGACTCGCGGCCAAAGGTATTTCAAAAGAGCATTTAGAAAGCAGCCGGATTGCGACCTCGAGGTTCCGGAGCGCCGGGAGGATCCTTTCAGGTCCTGCCTGTCACGCTAGACACTTGTGAGAGAGCCAGCCGGTGCCGGCGGGCTCCGCGGCAGACCCCTCCCCTCAGAGCACCTCCGGCAGGTTGGCATTACGCGTGTGACCTTGGTCCCCGCCCACAGGAGCGCAGGGTGGGAGGGGCAGCCTCCGCACTGCAAATATTTATCTATGTGGCGGAGAAGGCGGCCGGAACAAGGCCTTTCTTCTTCCCGACGAGAAAGAGGATCCGCTCCCCTGCCTCTTGTCCTCGTTCACCTCTGGTGGTGCATAGCCCCCCCCATGCCGTGTTTGTGGGGCAGAGGGAGTGGCACCCACTGCAGCTCCGCCAGTGCAGGAGAAAGAACCTTTCGGACCTTCTGGACCCTCCGGACGCGGGTTGGGCGGTGGGGGGGGGGTAATGAAAACCAGTCGCAAAGTATGTCAAGGAATGGAGACGCTGTTTTTAACCTGGCAGAGGAAACAGCTTCCCGATCTCTCCGTGTGAGGCCTGCATGGCTTAAAAATAAATAAATAAATAACACACACACACACACACACTTCATATATTCCTGTCATTGTGGGGACTCTCCATTCATTTCTACAGGCATAAACCTAATCTTAACTATGACACCCTTAACCCTTATCCAGCTCTAACCTTAACCATAAGTAACCAAACAAAATACTTGTGGCTATTTTAGTTTTTACACTGCAGTCACAGATTTTTATAACATTGAGGTTCATATTGTGGGGACATCTGGTAAATGCAAACCTGCACACACACACACGGGCACACGCACGGGCACACGCGCTTGCAGATGTGGGAACGGCCTGGCCCGATAGGTCGGCGGATACCGGGCCACCGGCCGCGAAAGGCAGCCCCCCCCGCATTTACGCCGCGACGTATGGCACCGGGGCGGCGTAACCTAGCAACGCAGGCTGTGATTAATTTGTGAGTCGAAGGGTGGCCGGGCGGAAAAGAAAAGATCAAAGGAGCTTGAAAAGGAGACGGGGGCTCTGGGAATACGAGCACGCCCCCCCCCCCCCCCCCCCCCCGCCGCAGGTATGGGGACCCTCAAACCCCCCCCCCCCCCCCCCCCCCACTCCAGTTAGGTCAGGGATGTTTGTGAGTGAGGTCACATCTGGAATAACTTATGCTGTGAAAAGAAGCCCCCCCCCCCCAACCTCACATTTCAAAAGGACATTAAAAAATGTATGTGGTGGGGCAGTACAGGAAGTAAGACCTATAATCTAGCAGTATGATTATTTATTGGGGGGAGGAGTGTTCCCGGTTCACGGCTGCTTTGCCTAAAAACTCCAGTTTAGTTTCGGTGGTGCTCTGTGACCACTGGACGTGTGGGCTAGTGGCTTGCTAGAGATGGATGGCTGGATGGGTAGATGGATAGGGAGATGGATGGATGGATGGATGGGTAGATGGATAGGGAGAAGGATGGATGGATGGATGGATGGATGGGTAGATGGATAGGGAGAAGGATGGATGGATAGGGAGAAGGATGGATGGATGGGTAGGGAGATGGATGGATGGATGGATAGGGAGAAGGATGGATGGATGGGTAGGGAGATGGATGGATGGATAGGGAGATGGATGGCTGGATGGGTAGATGGATGGATGGGCAGATGGATAGGGAGAAGGATGGATGGATGAATGGGTAGATGGATGGTAGATAGGGAGAAGGATGAATGGATGGATGGATATTTAAAAATGTATCCATTAGCCTGTTATTCTGGGCCTTCCATGCAGGGTTGAACCCCGAGCCAGGGGATGGGGGACGTGCTGCCTAACATTGGGTGACGTCCCGTTACAGAGTGGGACGCCCAATGCGACCTTTCTTCGGCAGTCTCCTAGCACCATACTCATTCTAACGTGACCAGAAATGGTTCCAGGAAGTTTCCCGTATCGGTTGGGGGGGAGCTCTGCTCTAACCCGTGTCCGTGCCTCCCTCCTCCAGGCAGCAGCTCCTGCCCCAGTCTCCGACACCCCCAAATCACCCATTAGCTTGGTACTGAGGCTGAGGTGAGTGTGCTGTGGCCCCCGCTGTGGGTGGGTCACGTTACCCCTGGATGCTGACTCAGGCCCACATTTCTGTCTCGCACCGCCTTTGTCCTGTTGTTTATGGTCATGGTCTTTTTATGGTGCTTTTAAAACACTCGGCTTATCTTCCCAGCTAAATTGGTCCCGCTATCCCGTTAACATGACCGCGGTAACCAGCACTGTGTGTGTTTTTATTTCGTTAACCCTCAGTACTCCGGTTACAGCAAGCGGCTCTTACTTTCGCCACTTTGTATCTGTAATTACTTTTGAAAGCTGTAACTCACGGAGGACAGTCGTAATTCAATCTTTCAGCTGCTTAATTACTGTACCCCATTAATATGACAGCAATTTGGCTCAGTAGTACATCGTTAGTTGATAAATATGTGGAAATTAAACGTTGGTGATTGACTAATGGAAATACTTAACCTTAAGTACTTGGTATCCAGTACCCTCAGTTACCACCAGAGGGCAGCACTACTTAAGCTGGTCTTAAGACTGTTTGAATCCAGGTACCCCGGAAGTCAACTGTATTACTTGAGAAGAATATGTTTAATTTCCATTCCAGGAAATGTATTCACTATAATTTTGTGTAGTGTTGTGAATTAATGGCACAGATGTGTTATTTTATTCATTTGTTTTTTTGCTTTTTAAACCGAGGATCACTCGTATAAGTATTTATAGGGCGGGTTTCACATAAATTTAATTTGGTAGTCTCAACATACAGGGACCTGCTTCCACTGTCACACATGAATCATGTTTTTTCATTTCCTCCGTTTTTGCAGGAATTTGAAGAAGGAGCTCAACGATATACGTTTTGAGTTCATGCCCGGAAGAGGTAGGCCGAGTTTTTTTTTTTTTTTTTTACTATTATTATTTTTTATTGGTGTTGTGTGATGGCGTGTCTTTGAGCGCCCCCCTTGTGGACAGTGGCCCGGCGGGTCAGCTTCCCACTTCCGTGCCTGTTAAGCTCCTTAGCCCTGCGATCCGGTTTAGAGGAAAGTGGAAACTCTCAGGTCATGCGGGGCGTCTAAGACCCCGAGTTAGCCGGGTAATATAACCTAATAGTGAGCTCCCTTGTGCATTTACCAGGCCTGACTGACGTGTACTGCGCCTCAGTTCCTGAACATTTCCCCTGTGCTCTTCACAGACACGGCCGACGGAGTCTCCCAGGAGCTGGTGTCCGCTGGCCTGGTGGACGGACGGGACTTAGTGATTGGTGAGCGAGTCCCTGTCAGACAAGCATGTAACTGAATCCCACAACACAGACCCCAGTGACCCCAGTCTGGCTACTCTCAGCATAGTCTGGCTGGGAACAATTTAAAATGTCCCTGTGTGATTGGGTAACATGTAGAGTGTAGCTCTTAGTGTTTAGTAGGACTCTTGCAGAGCTGCTATAGGATATACTGCTGGAATGTCAGGTGTGTTAAAGATATCCGTTCTCAGGGACCACCGTGCTCTCGTTTCAGTTGCTGCCAATTTGCAGAAAATTGTCGACGAGCCTCAAACTAACAGAAATGTGACTTTCAAGCTGGTAAGACTCCTGGTCCTGTTTAATGTCTTGACACCTTCCTGGTTTGAGCACCCTCCCATGTCGTCGACCAGCCGCTCTCCTCCCTGGATACCGGTTCCGTTCAATGCGTCGCCCCGTCTCTCTAGGCCTCGGGCGTGGAGGGCTCCGAAATTCCCGACGATGTGAAACTCATGGGGTTCGCGCAGCTCAGCATCAGCTAAGCGACGGGAGCTCTGGGGAGGCGATGGAGCGGAAACGCGGAGACCCGGAAGTGACGGCCCGGCCCGGCCCCCGGCCTTCCACTCGCTCTCGCTGACCTAAAGGAACCACTTCTGCCAAAGAACCAAAGCTGGTGTCAGCCCGTAGGACGCTCGATTGAGTAGGACTGCGGAGCACGGTATAGGAATCCCACGGAAATGTTTACAGTCTTTGTGTAGAAGGACCCCCTCGCTCTCTTACATCCACCCACTATGTTTCCTTAGTAATTTAAAAGATACATTTGCACAATCCGAATGACTCCTGCCCACCAGTCCCGGTCAGTGTAGGAATGCTTTACTGCCAACAGCACTACTGAATAAACAGGGGGGTGTCCCCTCTTCCCGCCCACTTCAGAACTGACCTGCAGATTGACAGCAGGTTTGGTCACTCAAGTAAGGAACCGTGGAGCTCGGCCAATCAGAGCAACTGATTCCTCAAAGCTTCATGGACACCACACCACCCTGAATGGCTTGTCTTTCGATAAAACATTTTTTGTTTACTTTTCTCTCTCTTTTTACTTAAGTTGAAATACTAATTAAAGCTCCACAACATGTTTAGGATCAGTGCTGTAAGATGTGTTGAGAACACTTTGAATATCTACCACTAGGAGGCACAGGCCCTGGCCAGCATCAAAAGAAACACCTTGTATGACCTTCCTCTTCCTTCTCAACCAATATGAGAGGCCTCTATCAGAATTATAGTTCTGAAGCTTTTAAATAGGTTTATTTTTGATCAGGTTCCCATTGTTTCATTGTGATCAAACGGGTGACCATAAGGTACTCTTCTGCATAGAAACCTTTATAAAGCACATGCGTTTTCCTCCAGGGCCTCCCAGTGGGTCCTCCCAGCTACCCCTGCTAGGACTCAGCACAGCTTCTCCCATGTAGCTATGGAGACAGGCGGCTTCCCACCAGTTTGGCTCAGTTCATAGTAGGAGGGGTAGGCCGCTCGCCCACAACAGATTGAGTGTCCCTTGTGGTTCCAGAAGCACCTTGACTACTTCTGGGATTATGGGGCGTCTTCTCTCTATGTCACATATTGGTATCAGTACATTGTGTCTAGGTCTCGGTAGATTCTCTCATATGGAGGTTTATCTAACAGTAGACTCAGACATTGCATCATTTTGTATTCTGTCTGCATAGCAGCAGTAACTTTGATAGCCATTATGTGATTGCTGAAGTCTTCCCATTTCCTCCCCGTCTCCAACTCATATCCTCCCCATTTCCTTCCCGTCTCCAACTCATATCCTCCCCATTTCCTTCCCGTCTCCAACTCATATCCTCCCCATTTCCTCCCCGTCTCCAACTCATATCCTCCCCATTTCCTCCCTGTCTCCAACTCATATCCTCCCCATTTCCTCCCTGTCTCCAACTCCTATCCTCCCCGTCTCCAACTCCTATCCTCCCCATTTCCTCCTCGTCTCCAACTCATATCCTCCCCATTTCCTCCTCGTCTCCAACTCATATCCTCCCCATTTCCTGCCTGTCTCCAACTCATATCCTCCCCATTTCCTCCCCGTCTCCAATTCATATCCTCCCCATTTCTGCCCCATTGGGGGTAGAGTGTGGCTCAGCAGGTTAAGCTCTGTGCCGGTAATCGCAAGGTCGCCGGTTCAAGCCCAGATTGGGCACGTCTGTGGGCCCTTGAGCAAGGCCCTCAAGCCCTAGCTGCCTGGGTGCACCTGGAGGTAGCTGCCCTTCACAGCCAAGCTTGCTCTCACAGAGAGCATATTTGGGGGAGGTGAGAAGAAGACAATTTCCCCACGGGGATCAATAAAGTATCTAAAAAAAAAAAAAATCCTCCCTGTCTCCAAGTTGTATCCTCCCCATTTCCTTCCCATCTCCAATTTATATCCTCCCCATTTCCTTCCCGTCTCCAACTTATATCCTTCCCATTTCCTTCCCGTCTCCAACTCGTATCCTCCCCATTTCCTTCCCGTCTCCAACTCGTATCCTCCCCATTTCCTTCCCGTCTCCAACTTGTATCCTCCCCATTTCCTTCCCGTCTCCAACTCATATCCCCATTTCCTTCCCGTCTCCAACTTGTATCCTCCCCATTTCCTTCCCGTCTCCAACTCGTATCCACCCTATTTCTTCCCCATCTGCCCCTAGTTTCCTCTTAATTTCTTCCTAATTTTCTTCCAATCTTCCCAATTTCCTTCCTATTTCCTTTCCCCCCCCAAATTTCCCCCCACAATCACCATTTCCTCATCATTTGCTCCCCATTTCCTCTCCATCTTTTCCACATTTCTCCATCTGCTCATATTCTCATTTCCTCCCCATCTCCTCCCTGTTTCCTCCCCATCTCCTCCTCCTTTCCTCATTATTTCCCCACCCCATTTCCTCATATTATTCTAATGTCATCCCTGTTTCCTCCCGATCTCCTTCCCATTTCCTAATTATTTATCCTACTCCCCATATTCACTTTCTTATTCTCTATCTAGATAATGAATGATGATTCGCTGTCGCTTGGTCTCTGGGCCGGTCGTTTCATGTTTAGCCTTGTTTAGCCTTGTTGTTTTCTTCCAGTGTGCAGTGCAGTGACCCATCAGGGGCCAGACCCCGCCGGGTGCTGGAGGTTGCCTAAAAAGAGCCGTGTTTCTCCCAGCATGGGGTCACCTTTTCTAAGCAGATGTTCACTCACCTTCATTCAAAGCTAGACACACAACCCAAAAGCCAAAATGGGGGTTATTGCCTAAAAATAGTTTTCTTGCCTTTTGCAAGCCTGGATTTCTCAGAAAAGCTCCCAGATTCTGGTTGTGACAAGCATGCCTGTGGCCTCCCTTTATGCCTCTTCACATCTGGTTTTAATAAGTTTGTCCTGCATTAAAATATGCACATACTTCTCTTTTCTGTTTGGATTGCTCTTTCATCATGACTTTGTTTTTAATGGAGTGGAAAGAAGTATTAGTTTTTTTTTGTGAGGAATTTTGGATTTGAGCCTTGAATATTTTTATCCTGTCCTCAGCTTCTTAACAGCTCACGAATGAAGTCAACCCACCAATATTGTTAGTTAAAGGGTTTCTGGTGTTCCTACCCCCACCTCAAACACACTTTAATGTATCTAACAATGATGATATTAGATTCTTTCCATCCAGCAGACCGATTTCCCAGAATGCCTTTGTGTTGTCACATTCCAATGCATTTTCTTAAGGTTCACTTTGATAGCTGGCAGTGAAGAAAAAGATCAGTGTTTTTTGATTGCTTTCTTGATAGACTTAAGTGATGCCTCTTGAGTATATAGAACTGAGTGCTTTTAAGGGACAGTGTGTAGTCGCTTAATGAATTATGGGGTGCGACTCACCAGTCTTGGGCAATGCCCTGTCACTTTATGGCCGATTCTGCCAAAATTAGATTTTTGTCCTTCCCTCCAGTTTTTTTTCTCCCCCCTCGGATGTCACCCTGTGAGGTGATCACATGACGCTGAGGACGCGATGCTGGCTCCCCATAGACACTCGCCACCCCTCCTAAATTATGCGGATTGATTTTTGTCCTTTAGCATTGATTGCATTGAGGAGGAGTTTGAAAGTCGAGTATTATCCACCCCTTGAAGTATTCTGTGCCATCGTCCTGTACTAGAGCTTATTTTGAGTGCAGGTTTAAGTATAATCCCACTTCAGAACGCGGCGTGTTCTGGATTTAACCCTGGTCCAACTGCGTTAAACTCTTCGCAGTTACTCCCTCAATACATTTTTCTGTTTATTTCTTTACTCAACTGTAATAAATTTAATGAGATTAACCGTAAGTAGCACGGGGACGGATTACAGTTGCAGTCGACTTTGTGTTTTGTTAGGATATAACACAAAGCCGTCCCACTTTATTTTAGTTTCCATTTGTTTTATTTTTTATTTTTCACTTGTTTTTTTTCGGGATTTGGATTTCAGTGCATGTTCCCCTAATTGTTTTTAATCAATAAAGAATGAACTTATTATCACATAGTTGTGTGTTTGTGCTTATTTCCCTGTCAAATTGCATGGTTTTATAAAGGTGTCTTGATTGGAATGTGGTTGAGTCTGGACAGATGACCTCAAATCCCCATTAGACTGTCCTCGGTTTTATCTGGATATATAAGTGTGTATATAAGCCGGTCATCCGCTCGGTGGGTAATGATAGGTCCTGCTGACGTGACATGTGACCTAAACATGAGTCACATGTCTGTGGCATGTATGCCACTCACCTTATTTCCAAAGGGACCAGTTCTGAAGCTGGGTGTCGGGCATCGAGTACCTTGGTACCACCGCAGGGCTCCTTCTGGGGTTTGAATAAACAACTTTCATTTTTGCGATGTGGGCTTAGCACCGCTAGACCCCACAGTGATGTTCCTCAGAACTGAGAGGTGGATTTAATGAGCTTAACTGGAAATGCATGTCTTATTGTCACATCTGACACCCATTTTCCTGCTGGCTGTGAGCTGGTGTAACATGATTTGTTGCCAGAGACCTTTCACCCAAACCTCAGAATGGTGATGTACACTCATCTAAAGGATTATTAGGAACACCATACTAATACGGTGTTTGACCCCCTTCCGCCTTCAGAACTGCCTTAATTCTACGTG
>JAODKM010000075.1:14020558-14040150 GCA_026780845.1 Petrocephalus sullivani
TGTGATTGGTTGATTAGATAATTGCATTAATGAGAAATTGAACAGGTGTTCCTAATAATCCTTTAGGTGAGTGTAAGCTATGTGTATATTATACATATATATGTTAAATGCTAAATTGTGCAGGTTTTCTCCTGTCAGACGTAATAAAATATTGGGTGAGACTGAGAAGGCCGATAAGCATCATAAAAGCATATAAAGAAAATCATATACCTGGGAAACCTCTGCATGGCGTGAGGTGCCTCACTGTGTGGTACCGTCATGCCTCTAGGGTTCCGGGTCCCACCTTTACTCTGTGTATGTGGAGTTTTCATGTTCTCTCTGTGTCATGTGGGGTTGCTCTGGGTTTTCCATTTTACCCTCCCAGTCCCCAGGCTAACTGGCATCTCTCTATGCCCGGTGATGGACTGGCATCTCGGCCTAGGTGAAGCTGAAACGGACACAATGCCCCTGACAAGGAAAAGTAGTAAAAAGTTAAATTGAGTTTGAGAAGGTTAATAAGTGTCATATAACATGAGGCTATGCCAAGGTTATGGGTGCAGCTTTCAGCCCAGTTTTGTCTGTAGAGTTTCAAAGTTCTCTCCCTGTTCACACAGTTTCCCCCACAGTCCAAGAAGATTTTTTGCTCCCTTCCAACTCCCTGCCACACTGTCCACATTTCTGCTCCCTCCCACCTCCCTGCCAGACAGTCCACATTTTTGCTACTTCCCAGCTCCCTGCCAGACAGTTTGCATTTTTGCTCCCTCCTACCTCCCTGTCAGACAGTCCACGTTTTTGCTCCTAGCCAGCTCCCTGCCAGACAGTCCACATTTTTGCTACTTCCCAGCTTCCTGCCAGACAGTTTGCATTTTTGCTCCCTCCTACCTCCCTGCCAGACAGTCCACCTTTTTGCTCCCAGCCAGCTCCCTGCCAGACAGTCCACATTTTTGTTCCTTCCCAGCTCCTTGCCAGACATTCCACGTTTTTGCTCCTTCCCAGCTCCCTGCCAGACAGTCCGCATTTTCGCTCCCTCCCACCTCCCTGCCAGACAATCGTGTTTTTGCTCCCAGCCAGCTCAACCCCAGACAGTTCATGTATTTGCTCCCTGTCTGTGCGTCCCCAAGGTCTGAGTTGGGAGACACCGCTTTGAATGGTCCTTTTTATGTGTGATCTTGTGCATTTGAGAGTCTTGTAATGGGCTGGCACCCCATGCTCCCTACCTGCTGTCCTGCCTTGTGCTTCCTGGGATGGGGTCCAGACTCACTGTGAACGTGTGCTGGAAACAGAGGTACGGATAATGTGCGGATGAGATATTCATAGACAGTGAACCTCCAAATGTCTACTCTTAGAAAGCAGATTTGAAAAGAATTCCAATGTTCTGGGTTTTTAGAGGAAAACATGGTGCACAGAGCTTGGATAATAGGGTTGGGTACCTAGCTGCAACGTTTCAACTTTGTTGACTAAAACTCATCCACATTCAGATTTTCATTGAAAAATTTAAGGAGTGTTAAAAGTTTGGCACTGACATACGCTGCTATGTTTTAAATATTGGCTTATGTTCTGCGGTACTCACTTATGGGTTAAACATTAATTTAGATTGCCGGTGTCTCTACGGAGCATTAACACCAGCCGTCTTTCACCATGGCGGACTTCAGCGACATCCTGCTCGCCATAGGCGACTTCGGACTGTTCCAGAAGTTGCTGCTCTTAGCACTATGTTTCCCGGCCCTGATGATGCCTTTTCACAACTACAGCATGATCTTTACGCACGCCGGCTTCTCGCGCCACTGCAACACGGACTGGATCCTCAGAGCGAGCCCCAACCTCACCAGGGAGGAGCAGCTCAACCTCACCGTGCCCAGGAACCCTGACGGATCTCTGCAAAGCTGTGCCATGTTTGTGCCGGTGGACTGGGACATCGAGGACATCAGACAGTACGGCCTCAATCAGACCACCTCATGTTTGGAGGGGTGGCAGTTTGACACCTCAGTGTTTAAGACCACTGTGGTCTCGGATGTGAGTATGGGTGGGTGCATAAGCAGTGGGAATTTGTAGTAGTACTGGTAGTGCCTGATCGTTGGCACTACAGTGGAAAATACATAATATATAATATATGTAATATTTTACTCTAATTTGTTTTGCATTATTCTGTCTTAAAGATATTATAATGTTTCCCAACACACCCATGTAAAGTGCCCTGGCATGACTGTTGTAAAAGGTGCTATATAAAAATGAATTGAATTATATTTTAATACCTAAACCCTAAAATCTACTTTCTCTCTGTAAACCATCAACACTATCTGTTTAATATAAAGTTTTCTACACCAAAATTTAATATCTAGGTTTTATTCCTTGCATCTGACCGATTGCTTTCAATAATGAAATGAAGTTTTGGTGCACAGTACAAATTCTGCAGAATACCAGTGGGTCGTCCGATTGATCTTTTCCCCAGTTTGAACTGGTCTGTGACAGGGCCAGCTTCTTAGGAATTGCCCAGACCATCGGTCTCTCCGGCATCCTGTTTGGCTCACTCATCTTTGGTCCCCTGGCGAAGTCGTAAGTTTGAGTGATGCCGCCCGTCCCCCGCACAGCTTCTGGGTGATCCTCCGGCACCTTTGAAGCCTTGAGGCACTAATATCCTTCGTTTTTTTTTTATCTTCTCTTTTCTGCTGACTTTGTCGAAATCTCACGCCTCGCAGACTGTGGAATTGCGTCTGACCGAGATTTAATTCTCTCCTAGGTTCGGGAGAAAACGAGCGACTCAGATATCGCTGGTCATCATGCCCGTCTTCTCACTGGCCACAGGATTTGCCCCGACCTTTTATGCCTATTTGGTGATGCAGTTTTTTGTGGGGATTTCATATGGAGGCTATCGTGTGAACAGCCTCATACTCGGTAATTAACACAGGGGTTCCTTTTTTGAAAGCAGTGGTGCTTCGTGTATTAGGGATGTGCGTCTCGCTACGGCCAATGAGATACACACCTAGATGCATTGCCGACGATCCAATACATAAAATATAGCAATGAAGCAGCTGCTAATACAATACGGTATGATTCATTCCTATTGTGATGCAGTGCAACATGACGCAATTTGATTCATTACAATGCGATTCGACGCAGTAAGATGCTCCGAAAAGAAATATGATGTTTGCAAGTCAATATGCTTCACATATTTGTATCTCTTACTGCACAATGAGTAAGTATCTCTCTGAAATTGGATTTTAGCAATGCAGAGGTATTAAAAGTAATGTTCATCCCAAATTGTATCGGTGCAGGGTGGCACAATTTTTTATAGGGGCAATCAGATCATGAACTTCTATGCCTTGCACAGACGCAAACTGGTGAATCTTACTACCCATAATGTAAATTGTGTGCGTAACACATATGCCTTGTGTAAGAGTTTTTATTTTTTGTCAACCAATTGCAATTTGCACTTTTTTTGCTACCATTGTGTACAGCTTTGTTTACTGTATACATGTATGGCTTCTGTTGGTGACATAAGAACATAAGAAATATACAAGCGAGAGGAGGCCATTTGGCCCATCGAGCTCGTTTGGGGAGAACTTACCTAATAGCTCAGAGTTGTTAAAATCTTATCTAGCTCTGACAGGCAGGTTCGATGATGTCATAGACACGTGTTTCCTTCAATAGCAACAGAGTGGATCGGGGTGACAAAGCGATCGTTACCCTCATGCCTCAGTCAGATTGTCAACGGCCTGGGGCATTGCATCGTGGCTGGGGTGGGGTATGCCATCCGCGACTGGCGGACTGTCCAGCTCATCCTCACCTCCCCTCTGCTCCTTGTCCTCTGCTACGTTTGGTACGTCGTTCTCTGCCTTCCCTATCGTCCTCCTGATTAACGGACCCCCTAGGGTGACTGCTCTCGCCTCCTGTCTCTCGAATCTGAAGGCTGATCCCGGAGTCGGCGAGGTGGCTTCTTGACTGTGGTGAAACCGAGGAGGCAGAGAAGCTGATTCGCAAGGCAGCTTCAGTCAATAGACGTCCGGTCCCCGACGATATCCTGGGCAAGGTCTGTCCGCCGCTTTCCGTGACACGCGGATCTTCGCTGAAGTTGGCCATAGCCGGTGAAGCTTGTGTGATGCGTTTCCTGTCAACCCCCGTTAAAATAAGTAAGGATTCTCTCCCCTCCCAGGTGACCGTGGAACGAAGAGGAAACGGGGGCCAAATGAAAGATCTCATTGGTTCCCCTCATCTGCGAAAATATCTCTTAATAATTTCATTTGCATGGTAAATTTTGTAGCCTGTGCCGCACTCTTTAATGGGTTAAGTTTTATTTTTAACCCATGTTGAACCAGTGATCATTCGCCCAAAATTACTTCCACACCATCTGTAACTGTAACGTATTTAGCATATATTTGAGCATTTTTTTGTATTGAGCATTTTAATCCATATTGCAGGTTCTCGCTAAATCTCTCGTACTGCTGTCTGACGTTAAACGTTGGAAACTTCGGGCTGGACATCTTTCTGACGCAGTTCATCTTCGGACTGACGGAGATACCCGGTCACATCCTCTGCATCTGGCTGGTAGAGGCCTTGGGCCGGAAACGCTCTTTCACGCTCACTATCCTCATTGGTGCAACCCTCTGCCTGCTGATAGTGGCTGTTCCTCTAGGTAAACACATCACATCATAATAGCATAATGTAAAAACATTACTAGACATGAGGATTGCTGCTGCACATCACATTTGCACCCGTTAGCTAACTTGTACACATTTTTAAGTTAGAAGGAAGTCAGTTTGAAATTGTGGTAGACGTGTAGTTAGCGTGATGGCACCATGAACATCGCGCTGACATCACTTATATAGAACTTGTGCTATATAATTCGCTTCTGAAATGATTTTATATAGCACCCTAAGGCTGAATGTTTCAACAACAAAAACGTCAATAGCAGAATATCCTGGCTTCCTTTCAGACAGGCCGCATGTAATCACTGCCCTGGCCACTTCCGGGAGGGTCTTCGCCACCTGGGCTGTTACGATCTGCACCGTCTACGTCCAAGAGCTGTTCCCCACGTCCCTCCGGTATTTCTGTGCTTTCCCACTTCACAGTGACCTTCTGTTCCTCTTCAAGGAAAAATCATCATCTTTGCAATTGTCTAAACCCATTTCATTTACTATAATATCAAAATATTTCATGTCTGGTTAACAACTTTAAAAGCAGTACCCTTTTCCCAATTCATACTACGTGGGTGTTGGCTAACGGGTTTCTGTGCCCTCAGTAAGTTAACACTTAATAGTATAAGTGTTTTCTGCCACTTTTGAGCCACCCTGTACCCTCTCCCCTGTCTCCTTAGCCAGGCAGCTGCAGGTCTGGCGTCCCTAGCTCCCAGGGTGGCTGGACTGCTGTCCCCTCTGCTCAACCTGCTGGGAATCTACCACAGGAACATCCCCATCCTGGTCTTCGGTGGCCTGACTCTGGCCAGCGGGATCCTGTCTTGCCTCCTGCCTGAGACTCGAGGGAAGGATCTGCCCGACCGTTCAGAAGAGACGAACGGGAGACGGTGAGTCTCTCTGATATCCTTGAAAGCCGGCACACAGTGTACCTGTCTTCCCACGTCAGTCTGAACGTTAGGTCCCGTCAGATCAGTGTTCACTCTTGGCAGCGATGTGGATGGCATACCTCCAGACCATTCTGTTCGTCTTGTTCGTCACGCTTACCGATGTCGCTTTTGTTGTATTGCTCACTTCTATACGAAGCCGTAACACTTACTGCGTATTTTATCAAAATTTTGTCATGGCCGAACATTGATCTCTTGGGTTTAGTGCTGTATTTCATGATTCGATATTACTTGGTTAATATTAAAGTAAGTTTTGAGTAAGTACACTGTCATTTACCCGCCTACCACACATTTGGGTAGACAGTCTAAGAACTTTAATGCCGTTTTTCAGTTTCAGTACCAGCGTAGTTACAGCCTTCTTTCCTTTGTAGGGTATCTGTCTTGTTGCTGATTGGCCCTTTCTAATTTTAGCATAAATTTTTCTACGTGCTTTTCCAAAGCACTGGATCTTCTCGTAATAAGGCCAAAATGACTTCAGCTACTGTCAATAAAGTCTTATGATGATAATAATAATAATAATAATAATAATAATAATAGTAATAATAATAATAATAAACACCTCTCTATATGTCAGCTGGTAGATGTTTGCATAGAGCAATGGTAGGTGCAGCTAATTCTGAGACATTTTCCCAGTCAGCTCATATACTTCAAGGTAAGTAAGTTTTAAAGGGACAATACTGTCACACATTTTAAAACTTTTTTTTTATTATCCCACAGGGACACGAATGACACACAGGTGAATGAGACTGGTGAGGATGTAAAATCTACCAAACTCTAATCCACGCTGGACTTCCAGCCTACTCTTCCTGGGGGAGGAGCATCAGACAACAAGTCTGCACTTTGGATTCAAGTGTTTAGATGTCAGGGCATCAGCAGTAATTGTCAGATGTGTGTAATTTGTCATAATTCCAAACTTTGTCAAGGTCAAGCATATGAACTGTCCTGAAACTGTGTCAATGTCTCTGCGATAAAGAGCCTCCGTGCTCCTGTTTCAACTTCAGACGCACAGTCTTTTAGTTTTATTTTATGGCTATAAAAATCACTCATGGATTTCTTGTGCTGCACGTGATTGTTGAGTTGATAATTAGCAGACATTCACTGATGATGAAGAAAAAGACAATACAAAGGATGCCAAGACTGCCAAGACAATGAAAAAGAAACTGCACGATAGTGGAAAAGAGCTATTTAAGCTGATATGAGACCAATAAAGACAACATATATGAAAAGCTATAGAGGAGACGTACAGTATATATATATTTTTTTTTCATTTAACTCTCACTTTCCAATGTGATCTTTTTAAAGATCCAGTCAAATTTATTTTTATTCATTTATCAGTATGAACTGTATATGCATTTTATTAAACTGGCTTCGTGTTTATGTCGTTATCTTTCTTTATGGGTCGAGTTATCTGAAGTAATAAAGTGATTGTTACATTAATTTATTTGGTAGATGCTTTTATCCAAAGCAAAGTACAAATGACATAAGCTTGGGCTTAGATAGCAGGGTCAGCCAGCCAGCTGATAATATGATAAAAACAGTTAAAAGAAAATACTAACAATTCGCAGTAAGTATTAGGCATATATCGGTGGAAACACATAAAATATTAAGTTCTATAATTTTCCAAGTAATTGGCATTGATACATTTCAATATATAATTTAAAGGTAATTAGAGAAATATTGCTGCAACACTTCCTTCAATAAGACTGGCAAGCTAAATTACGTGTTGCCATGTTGATATTTCTGATTTATGATTGATGTCGATATAGATTTAATAACTACCGAACTCCAACAGACTCCTTGACATCTGTTGTGTTCAAAAGAGCCCTGCAGAGATGTCTTCAGCTTAAGAAATCGTCCATCCAGTTGTCATTCGGGTTTTTTGACTCCGTGCTAATGGAGTCCATGCTAAATGGATCGAGGAATCCATCGATCCCTTCGGCTGAAGCTCCTGGCTGGGCTGCTGCGTGCCCAAGTGTTTCTGCTGCAAAGATATCATTGGAGAACAAGTCAACCGGAGTGTTCGCAGTGGAGTCTGACTCCATTGCCGTTTGGTCTAAGCCAAGAAAATCAGCAAAGATTTTGGGGTCTACTTGAGACGGTGGCTCTGCTGGGGTCCCCAGGCTGACTGAAAAAGCATTCTCCCCAAAGATGTCCTCTGCATGAACTGGAGGGAGCGGGGCTGGAAAGCCGTCCAAAGCTGCACTGTCTTTATCGAATGCAGGGGAGGCACCTGACCAGACCAGCGCTTCACTGTTTGCGCTAAATATGTCAAAGTTTGTGCCTTGTCCTTCAGGATCTGCTGCCTTTTCAGTACTCAGATTGAACGGGTCATTACCTTGACTTTGAGAGGAATCCAGTATAGCGACAGGATCCACATCGTTCTGATTGGATTCGGAACTGAGCACCAAAAGACCATCACTGTTGCTAAAAATGTCACATTTCTCCTTAACCGACCTTACTGGAGTGATGCTTAAACCAAAGAGATCATCTAGATCATTTGTCAGTGGGATGTTTTGGGGTGGTAATAAATCAGCAGTGCCCTCAGGCTTAATGTCTTCCGGTGTTACAGCTTGTCCAAATGGATCAGGAGTATATGCAGATGGATCCGCTATATTTAATAGGGATGATGACCATTCTGTAGACTCATAGGTCATGGTGTTGGTACCACTTGTCTCTTTTTGAACATCTTCATAAAGCTTGCTGGGATTTTCATCGCCTATGTTCTTAGTGGAGGGTGGATCCTCAATGGCAGGCAAAGTAAAAGAATGTTCAGAGCCTGCTGCCTGTATAAGGTTTGAATGGGCATCTCCTTCACTGGTGTCATTCATGACAGGATCCAGAAAAGTAGGATCCTCAGTGGTGCCTTTTTGTATGGCTTGATCTGGGTCGACCAACAGCTCTGGTGGATTGATTGGATTAATAATGCCCGTCTCCTCAGTAATGGTGTGACTAGGCCCAGCTTCATTTGAAGCTTGCACGCTGCACACTGAAAGTGTTGAACATTCTTCAGTGTCTCCCAGTGTGCTTGAAATCACACTGACTGATGCATCTTTAGTAGAGGATTTGTTCGGCTCACCTGCTTCTTCAGAACAGAGACATGTAGGGTTATGGTCATTTGTTCTGCTTGGCGGAAGGAATGTGTTTGAGCTGCTGTCATCTGCTTGTATAGGTAAGTGTGTCTTTCCGGAGATTTCTGCAGCGTTGCTTGGGCTTGTGATGCTTTTGATCTCTTCGTTTTTGTTCATTTCTGAAGGTCTCCATGCAATCTTGGCATTTACTTGCTCAGTTTGGCCAACCTGAGTGTTCTCACCTACCGGGTCCTTCAGAAGAGCTTCGCTGGCCTTTCCTGTCACTGTTCCTGGTTCATCAGCATGTTTCGCCTCTGCTACTTTAGAGTCCTTCTTTTCTTTTTCGGGCGACGTTTGGAATAGTTTTCCCAGTACGGACCTCGGTTTAGCTTCTGGTTTCTTGGTCTCTGTGGGCTCTTTCTTGTCCGTTTTATCCTTGGCACCAGAAGTGAAAAGCTTGGAGAAAGCGCTTTTACCGTGACCCGACATCTTTGACCAAGACTCTTTGCGAGCGTGAGTCTTCCCATTCTGCTTGTTAGCTGCACTTGTTGTGGGGGATTTTTGGACAGTTTTGTCAGCTGTGTCGGGTGCCTCCTCTGGAACCTCTTTACCTTCTAGATTGTCATGGTGACACTCCATTTCTTGAGCAGTAGCTTGTATCATAGTCTCCCTTCGATTCACTTCCGAGTCGGTTTCTCCCGAATGAACACTCCCTGTCTCGGGTTCTTCTGTCAGACCTCCATTGACCTCCTTGTCAACACGTGATTTCCCACTTGCTTGGGTATTACTCCTCTCAAGATCAGCATCACAGACCTCTCCTGCAAAGCTTTTATTAACAGTGTTTTCTACAGTGGTAGTAATTAAAGTTCCTGAATACTCTGTTATAACAGAAGCAGAGGACTGAATTGCATTCACATCAGTGCTTTCTAAATTCCTTGGTTTAATTATATTTTCAGTTCTTTCATTGTCTTCCTCCAGTTGACATTTGTATGGATTAGGAGTGTTCTCATTTTGGTCCTTAATTGCCTCATCTTTGAATAAAGAGGCAGGAATCTCCTCCTTAGCCCTCAGTTCTGTGGGCCTGCAGTCTTTATAGTCATTAGGTACGATATCCGTGTTGCTGCTGTGACATGCAATATCAAGTTCTGTGTTTATTTCAGAATATAACTCTGTGGTTGGGTTACCATCCAACTCTGTGTCAATGTTTGTTGCAAAACGAACAGATTTTTTTGCTTTTCCTGAGGCTGCAACTTTATTTATGAAGGACAAGTCATCTTTTGTTAGAGTTGGTGTTGAATCAGGCCGTGTGAAATGTGCTGTTTTAACTGGAGTGTTTTTCTGTGGCATTTCCTTTACTTTGACGTCTCTAGGGGCACTTTCTTGAAAAAGAGCTATTTTATTGGAGATGCTCCATGGACGGGATAGTGCTGGACTCGACATTTCCACTTGCTCTGAAGCTGCGGCCTTGGGTCTGTTTCTCACACCGGGCCCAGGGGGAACAGAGGGGCTGTTGATTCTTGGTATGGGTGATGAGGGAACCTTTTTGTCGTCTCCAGTTTTACCGGATTTCGACATTAATCCCTCCGGACTTTTCAGTGCATTTCCTGCACTCTGTTTGCTTGGAGAATTCGAGCTGGATTCCACTACAACCATCTCATTTAGCTTCCTTTCACCATTGAAAGGTGTTACTAGGCGACCTGCAGATGTCTGTTTTTCTGGTGGCCAATTAATTTTCAGTTTTGTTCTGGTATCTGGACTGTTCACAGTCTTTGTGTCCCCGAATTCCTGTTTTTTAGGTGCCGCGAAGCCGGATGACTCTACAAAGGTGTCAGGGGTCTTGGATTCCCCTTTGGGGTCTTTGCAAGTCTTTTCGTCAGAATGTGAAGATTCTGTAGCCTTCTTAAGCCAGAGGTCTTTGTGCTGTTTGTGGCCAAATCCCTCGTCATAATTCCCTTTCCTTTTGAACAGTTGCTGATAATGAGCTACGCAGTAGAACTCCCCGTAAATGGCTGAATAGTTGTGAAGGCTGCAAATAATAGGAGCGAGAAAAGATTCTCTTATACCCATGAAAAAGTAACGAGTCTACAAATGAAAATTTCATTAAAGAAATGATACAAATACAGAATGTGTCCCTCTTTCAGATCTTTACGAAATAAGATGCAATGTATCTCACCTCAGCTTCTTCTTACAGTGCTTACAACAGAAACAGTTGTAATGGAAGATTATTTTATCAGCGACCATTTTTTCCATGGGGTATACAGGCTCCAGACAGGCAGAACATATTTCCTTCAGTGTTGAATGGAACTATGAAAAAAACAATAATAGAATAAATGGGACAAAAAGTATAGAACTTTATATATTAATGGTGCTTTTTCATCAGATAGATATTACTTACATTGACATCCTGCCCACGGTGTCCCTCAGCCTCGTACCCTGTTCTACCTGAGATAGGCTGCTGGTGCCCGGGTGACTCTGATCAGGATAGCAGGTGGATGGATGGATGGATTGAAATATCACTTACACTATATCTGCCGTTTGTCCAAAGAAAGCTTATATAATTAGACTATTTCCCTCAAACTCCACTGTCCTCAATAGACTATGTCTTTGTACATGTATTTTGAAATACATCAGTGTGATTGTTGATCTGTTAGCATAATGTATCGTGTTTATGTGTTTATATCGCACATATATTTGTAGAGATTATTTTTCTTAATTATTAATTAGCATAGGAAGCAATTGTTTTTTTTATAACATTTATTTCAATGCTTGTAATCATACACTTTTCACTACAGTCTGTTTCAGTAGATCTATTGGCAAAGAAAGTCCAGTAAAACTGCATTTAAGTATAAGAGTTTATGAAATTATACAAAACTTCATACAATTATACAAATTCAATCATAAATACAATATACATATAAGTACAACAATTTGTATTTTAGAAAATGAAAATCTAGAGCGACTAAAAAATTGTTTGACAAGCTGGTGATTGCAAAGTGTCAGGTCTTAGAATAAACACACAAAATGAGTCTCTGTTGCTTTTTTTTTAGGGTTTTGCTGGCCTTGGGTGACCAAACGTGACAAAAACCCTTCCGCTCTCATTAACTTTGGGCTGAGGATTTTCTGAGAACATCTTAGGAGACCTCTGAGTGGGAGGAGATGTCAAACCTTCATACCGGCTCGGGCTGGCGACTACTTCGTAAGTAGATGATGTCTTAGTCTCTGCTTGCTTCGTTACGATAGTCGAGGTCTTAGAGGAGACAAACGTGTTACCGAAGCAATCTCTCTTTTCGTACTTTTCACTAATGGTCTTTGTGCCAATTATATCTGCTGGTTCGGGGATCGTTTGCAGCTCTAGCACACTGACATTCCGTCTGGAGCTAAGTGGGCTGTAAAAGCTGATGTTCGGCTTTGACGTGGAGCCATTTACTTTGGACTGATATTTGTCAGGCCTGCAGCTGGTGGGACCGTTCTGCTGATGAGAAGCTGTTGGTGCTTTAGGGGCCTCTGCTGGTTTCCTTGCAGCTGACTGAATGGAGATGAAGGATGGTGAAGACTGAGGGCTAATAGATGATTTGGTTTTGGCCACATCCTGGACTGGTCTTTGGGTTTCTTCTGCCTTTCCTACCTTTTTGCCCTCTGGCTTTGGGGCCGCTCTGTCTGGTCCTTGTTCCGTTTTAGCTTTGCTGGAGCCTATGCTGATTTTCCTTATATTGCTAGTGGCAGGTCCACTAGTTCCAAGGGACTCTTTGAAGAGTCCAGACAGGCCAGCGATGTCAGACTCTGATTTCAGATTTGAGACGGAATACAGCGCCTTCTTTATTGCCTCTTCGATGTCCATAAGTTTAGCTAATGTCTGCTCTTTCAGATGGATTATTTCTGCACTTGCTCTCTCAAGGTCACCGAAGGCGACCTCGACCGAAGACACGCCGTCTGTGTCGTCTTTCATCGACTGTGTTCTTCGTACCTTCATCTCCCCCGTAGACTTATCCCGCGGTGTGTTTTTACCAGTAGCCACAATCCAGGCAGGCACGTTCTCGAATAAGTTCTTCATGGACCTAACGTCGACAGCGCTGGTCTCGCCCTCTATCTCTGCTACTTTCGAAAGAATTATCTTAAGCTCTTCCCGTCGCCGCAGATTTTCAAAGATCTCCATGGCCGCCTTCACGTTGCCTCTCATTATTTCATCTCTGTGCACCGACAGCCTCTGTCTGCGCTCATCTTCTGTTTCTCTCTTTGGTTTTTTCTCCCTCATAACTACTTTGGTCTCTTCTTTTTTATGGTGTTCTTCATTATTGCAGGTGTCATCCACAGCAGACGAATGGGGTACCAAGGCATGAGGCCTCTGAGGACCGGCATTATCACCCCGCTGGCTGGCATCTTCTGAGCAGCTCTGTGTCAGTTTACTACAGCCATCCTTCTCTCCCTCATCTCTAACCTCATCTCGAGTCACTTTTACTTTCCTGGGCAAAATCGGAGTAGTGACTGCTGTGCTTTTTTTTTGCCCTCCAAAGTTTTGAAGAGCGGCTTGAAAACTTAGATTCATTTCACTCCTGGCCTCTCCGTTTTCTGAGTATCTCTGCATGCATGCACGGATCTCTTCCGCCGCATTAATCTTCTGTGGCCCCTGCTTGTCCCCTTCACTTTCATCGTCGCCGCTAATGATGGCTGTTTTTTTGCTAATAGTTCTTGTGACCTTTTCTTCCACTTCATTTGTTGGGTGACTCTCTTTTGTTTGCTTAATTTCTCCCGAGCGCTGAGTTATTTTTTCATCAACAGCTTGATGTTCCTTGCTGCAGCCGAAGTTTAAAGAATGATCTTGGACTGCTTCAGAGGTCGTTCCCTCATTGTGACAGTCTTTGACAGCTTTGTTGTGTGCGGAGTCCTTCTGCTCATTTTCTTGACAGATCAAAGGCTTTGGAGGTAAAGTCGGGGTAGAAAGTTCTCTTTGTTGTTGGTGTTTGGGTTTTGGTGGAATTAATGAAGCTGGCTGACTGCTCCGGAGTTGCTCGGGCTGTTTTGCAGAGACCGGCCTAGTTCTGGTTATTTGTCCTGGGGCTGTGTTTAAACCTGGAGGTTTTGGAGGAATGACTGGCTTTGTAGTCGCCGGCTTGTCGCACACTTTGGGAGGCAGCGGTGGCGGGTTCTGCAATTGGCTGGTAAAAGCTGAAGACGCATTTGTCCTCTCTAAGCTTACATCAGGGCTGGGGGCTGTCACGGGTGCTGGCTTCAGTGTTCCGGCGACTGGCCTTTCCTCGTAAGTCACTGAAACTGAAGGAGACAATTCAGCGTCAGATGGAGGCACGGGTGCAAGGGCTGGCTGCTCACCTGCAGATTTTTCACTGTCCGTTTTTGGCTCCTTTCTGCTGCCTGCGTAAGACCATCCGGCATTTCTGTATATCATCGCGGCTCTGAAATCTCCCTTAGACACATTAATGCTACACTTTTCTAGGGACCGAAGAGCCGCCTGCACGTCACCTCTTACAACTTCTTCCTTTTCTACTGCCTGTGCTGCAGCGGGGCTCTGCAGAGATTTCAGAGCAGCCTTTATATCTCCTCTCGCAACAGCGGCTTCATTAGTCTCTCTGTCTCCATTCTCTGAACTTACAAAGGGATTTACAATGGAAGGCTCTGGATCAGCATCACCTATGGTGACCCTGACGTCTCTGCCCCTTGCAGTTTTATATTTTTCATCAGATCCCTGCTCCTCCTCAGAGACACTGACCTTTTGATCACTTGATGTCATCTTCTGACTTCTCATCTCCTTCGTGGCTGAGACGCTGGCCGTTTCCTTTTTTTCTGAGACCTGCACGGACGTGTGCAGGCTCCTCGCTTGGTGGACACTCGTGCTCTTCTGAGCAGTAACAAGCTTTTGGTGAATCTGACCCTGTGTGGCAGCTTTTTCTTGGGTCATTGTTGGTCGATTTGTACTTTTATTCTGTATGTGTTGTGACGGGTCATCTGAGGTGGGAACATTCAGATCATAAATTTTGCCCGGAATAACCACCTGACGTTCCTCCCGCAGGCCCTGCCTCTTCGCTTGCTCCAGTGATTGTTTTGCAGCCTTGACGTTTCCAGAAATGATTTCTTCTTTTGATACGGTGGTTTGGTTTCCTGCGGTTTCGGAAACTTCCTGCGATGACAGATCCAAATCATAAATTTTTCCTGGGATTATGATTTCACGCTCCACCCGCATGCTTTGTTTCTTTGCTTGTTCAAGGGATTCTTTTGCTGCCTTGATGTCCCCAGAAATGACTTCCTCCTTTTCCACTGCGATGGGCTGATATGCTGCCTGCCCCAGAGACTGTTTCGCTGAGGAAACGTCGCCATGGATGATTTCTTCTTTCTGCATGTAACCTTGCTCAAAAGAACCTTCAGAGAAGACTTTTTTGACATTCTTAACATCACCAGGCACTATGTCCAGGACTGTTTTCTCTACCTTCTCTTTCTGTTGATTCAGATTTCTCTTTGCTTCCTTGATATCTCCATGAATAATCTCAACCGGCTCCTTCAGTGGAGAGTCATTCTCTGATGGTTCTGTCTGAAGACTTTTAAGATACTCAAGGTCTCCTTTTTCAATGCAACTCCTGTATAAGTTAACGTTTCCTCTCTCGTTTTCTTCGAATTGGAATGAAGCCTGGGTCTTGTGGTCTTGGGCAGTAGATAAGAGGCACCCAATAGTTGACCTTACGTTTCCCCTTGTTATTTCATGACTATCTGTTTGATTTTCATAGTGACTGGAAAGTGAGTACACAGTCATCGCAGCATAGCCACTCTCTGTCTCTTGCATCACAATTCCTTCTTTCCGAGTCTTGTCATGACTGAGAAGACCAGTTATGACCTGTGCAACATTTGCCATTTTTTGTCCCAGGTCTGGATATCCAGTCGACTCTGCTTCAGTGGTTGGAATCTGCATTGTGGTTGTTTCAGCATGTCTGTGCTCATCCTCTTTTACAAGAACTATCTGGTGTGCTAAGTTTGTTCTGTGTAACAGCTGCAGAATAATGTTCTTGATATTCCCTTCGACCGTCTCTTCTTTTAGGATACTTGGCCCTTCATTATTTATGAATTGATATTTTGCCATTTTCACACTTTTCACTTGAGTCTCATTTGCTTCTATAACTATACCCTGAGAATGAATAACCTTAAAGTAGTGGAGACGATCCAGAGTTTCCCTCACACCTGAATCTTCGCTGTTTTGAAAACTGATCCTGTCAAGTGGCGTTGATTCAAACATCCAAGTCGTGCTCTTCACATCTGCTTTAGGTATTGCATCATGAGTCATGCTGGCTGCAGAGGGATCCACCTGCTTGATGGTATCCAATGGCTGAGACTCAAATAGCCATGTGCACCGTTTCACATCTCCTTTATGACTGTCCAATCGGTGTACTGTCTTCACAGTAGACTGTTCCTGCAGCTCACCTTTAAGGGTGTCTATAGGTTGATTTTCAAAGAGCCAGGTGGAGGTTCTAACGTTACCTTCTTGTACATCCCTGACGCTGACCATCCTCACAAATTTTTGACGGGAAGCTCCTTGAGATTCAAAGAGCTGTTTGTTTTGCTGGACATCACCTTTTTCGATGTCTGCTACAGCCCTGATGCTGTCCTCCTCTTGGCTTGTAAGGGAGTCCAGTGGTTGTGTCTCGAACTTCCATCGTGCTGATTTTACATCGCCCTTTACAACATCTTCTTGAGTAACGGCTCGGATCACAAAAACCTCTTCCTGTGGTTTGATTACGTCTAAGGGTTTTGTCTCAAACTGCCACCGGGCTCCTCTCACATCTCCGCTCAGCACCTCTTCTTTCTTGACTGTGGTGACCTCATGAAACTGCCCCTCTTTGTCTCTTATCGCATACAAAGGCTGGGACTCAAACAGCATAGTACTGGACTTAACATCTACGCTAGCAGCAGGCTTCTCAACGAGAACAGACTCATGTTCAGGAATCCTTTCCCTGTCATGGATTTTATCTAAAGAAAATGTCTCGAATATAAACCTCTTGTTTCCAACATCTCCACCCTGCACATCGCTGACAGTAGATATGTTTTTGTTGCTGTCCTCATTTTTAATACTGTCAAAATTGTTGTTCTCAAATAGCCAGGTAGACTTGCGAACACAGCCTGTCTGAATATTAGTGTTATGGTCTTCAGTTTGAGAGACCCTGGCCAAAACTGTTGCTGTTTCATTGACTGATTTTGACTCAAATATGTCTTTGACTCGAGAAACGTCTCCTGACTGGATGTGGACCTTACTGACATACCTGACATCCTGGTCTGTGTCTGCCCTCCTTCCCATGCTATCGAGAGTTTCTGTCTCAAACAGGTGCCTCACCATTTTCACATTGACATCGTCGGTTGCATCATCTCGAAATGTGCCGCACAGTTTCAGTTGGAGCTCGTCACCATTTTTAATGGCGTCCAAAGGCTGAGTCTCAAAAAGCCAGGTGTGTGACTTTACATTGACCTTCGGCATTGCTTCCTCTTCAGGCTTCTTTTCGGACTTCTCATACAATACGTCCATTGGCTGGGTTTCAAATAACCATTTGCAAGTCTTGACATCCCCTTTGTGTGTCACTTCCTGCTGAACCAAGATATTCTGCTCCATCTGGTTAATGCAACCCAAGGGCTGCGTTTCAAAAAGCCATTTTGCCATCTTTACATCACCAGCTTGATCCTCCTGCCTCGTGATGCCTTTAATGATTTCTACTTTTGCCTTTTTATCACCAAATTGATCCAGAGGTCTGGTTTCAAACATCCACCTGTAATTTTGGACATCCCCTTTTGTAGACTGCTCCCTGCTTACAGTTGTGACCTCATGGAAATTCCCCAAACAGTCTTTAATGGCATACAGTGGGGTGGTCTCAAATAGTGCAGTGTTGCCTTTAACGTTCCCAGCTATAATGTCGCCCTGCATTTCAGTCTGGGGATTCTCAGCCAGAGAAATATCGGCAATCGGAATTGTTTCGAAGAGGTGCTTGTAGGATTTAACATCTCCCTTTTCAATCTCATCTACATCGCATTTTATTGCTCCCTCTGTTGTCTCTTTGCTGATGGTGTCCAGGGAGCTGGTTTCAAATGTATTTTTCCTGATTTGCTCTGAGCCCTTCTCTTCGTTAGTCACTGCAATTTTTTTCAGACGTCCAACTTCGTAGCTGTCTTTCAGGGTGTCCATAGGCTGGGTTTCAAACAACCACATGGTGGATCGTACATCTCCTCCCATTATCTCCTCCTTGGGCAAGTCTTCAGTGGTAGATTCACCTTTCAGTGCAGCTAGGGGCTGAGTTTCAAACATCAGTCTCTTGTTCCCGACATCGGCTGCTTCCACGACGCTGATAGTTCCTTGAAACTTGTCTTCTTGGAGATTCTCATGAATAGCGCCCAGGGGTTGTGTTTCAAACATCCATCTTTTCTTGCCAACACCACCTTTCTGCGCCTCTTCCAGGGAGATACCCCGGATGACCTGTACCTTGGACGCGTCCTTGTTAATGACATCCAGGGGCTGGGTTTCAAACAGCCAGCGTGCTGTCTGCACATTATTGCTTTGGATCTCTTCCCTACAGATGGACTTAATCTCATGGACGTTGCCAGTGCTGTCCCTAATAGCACAGTAGGGTTCTGCTTGGAACAGTTTCACTGTCTTCTTGACATCCCCTTTCTGCTCTTGTATTTCTGACTTCAGCTTGAAAAAGCTCTGGTCTTCAACAGAGGTACAACGGCCTAAAGCAGCCAGAGGCTTGGACTCGAAGAGCTGTCGCGTTCCTTTCACATCCCCCTGCTGCATGGGGTCCTTCAACACGGCCTCTACTAGCTCTCCTTCTTCTGGGTATGTCTTACTGAGGGTGTGCAAGGGTTGCGTTTCAAACAGCCAGGTGGCCGTGCGGACATCCCCTCTTACTGACCCGCACCTTGAGAGTGCAGCAGAGTGTTGAGCGCCGTCAAGTTCCCCGGACTCAAAAATTGAGGAGGTGCCCCTGACGTCCCCTCCTTGTGGCGATTCCTCCTCCAGCAACTTCTTAGTCATGTGAGGATCCCCGATGTTGTCCAGGCTCCAGTTCTCAAATATCCACCTCATGGACTGAACTTCACCTTGGTAACCCACATCTGCGGCTGCTTGCTTGGTTTCGGAGTTGAGCACCTCCACCAGCTCATCGTCTACAATGTCATCAAGGTTCTTCCTCAGCTCTGGGTGGATGTGCTTGAAGAGCCTCTTCAGCTCGCTCTTCTGTCGCTGTTGGTAGAAGGTGGAGAACATCTCCTTGGGGGGCAGCAGTGGGAGGAAGGCCTGGCTTTGCTCCCCTGGTCCGGGAAAATTCTCATGAGGTGCTCTTGGTGGGGGAGGGGGAGGTAAGTCATCCTCCCCTTTGGCCCCCTCTGTAACATTAATCTGTTGGCGTCTATCTGCCATTTTAACTGTAAACAAAAAGGAATTACTTGTGTTATTTTCACAACCAATTGAACAAATGTGTAATTTTAATGCATGCAAGGTTGGAAGCCATGCAAATTGCTGTTTAAGCCATACTGTACCTCGGTTAACTTGCGTAGCACTCAAAGGACGGGCGTCACAGAAAAACATCTTCATTCATGCCGAGGTTAGCGGGACTCCACAGAGGTTAGTAAAGCAGCCTTCACACAGATGGTCTGACTTCTTAACCAAGTCAGGTTTTTGATTGGTTATTTGAATATGTCAGAAGGAGTGACTGTTAACATGAGTCTACTAATGTACGGAGGATCCCACTGGTGTCAAATTTATTAGGATGAATCGGATTCACGGTGAGTCTTCTATCATGGTTTAATCCCTGATACATCTTTATAATAATGACAGATTAAGAGCTTTCAGTCTTTATTATACTGTACTATAATTTAAGTGTTAGAATGAACATATTTAAAACTACATAATATGTATTAACGTTTTGTATTGGCACCAGCCCAGTCTGAATCATGAGTTATATGTACAGTTACAGTCATGCCACTAAAGC
>JAODKM010000075.1:14066247-14079729 GCA_026780845.1 Petrocephalus sullivani
GGATTGACTTCAGCCTGTGTTCTGCCCAACCCAGGGTAATTATGGAGGGGGGATTTTTGCTCGCCGGTCCTGGCCCGCCTGGGGGGGGGGGGGGGATTATCCCCATCTGTGCTACAGTTATAGACAGATGATCTGCTTTTGGCCAAAACAGCCCTGGCTGTTGTCGTTCCGTCCCGTGAGAATTCGCAAGGAGGAACAAGCGATTTTGAATTTCACATATGGTTCACCGGTAATTTGTTTTATGTGTTATTTATATACTGTTGGGCAGTATTGTAGTTAGGGGAGTCCTGCCAGGCATACAGGAAGAACCATGTCACATGACCAGGGCCACATGCATTCTCAGTAGCTCGGCATTCTGGGAAAGGTAGATTTGATAGCTGTCATGAGGGAGGCCTGGTTCACTCTAGGAATACTTAGACTTTGCCGGACGTTCTTGGGTTCCCTTCCAGATCTGTTTATAGTCTACAGTTACAGATGTTAAACAGATCACAGTTTCTTTCCATTTATACTAGTACCTCATCCAGTTCGTGAGTGTGTGTGCCAGAAAACCATTTATTGCAAGCCAGCATCTACCAAGTAGGTTAAAAGTGTGCGATGGCCCATCCCTTCCACTCCTAGAATGGTTCCTTCTGACAGACTCCTTATGACAGATATGTGCAATAAGCCAGAAGACCAGTAACACAAGCAATCATTACAAAATGATAAATTGTGCCGAGTAAAAAATCTGATGCGTTAAGCATCTGTCACAAGCAGATGGTTCGTGGCAATTTTCATTATGACAAATCAATATCAAACAGAAATGAAAAATGTGCATTTCGATATCAGGTTTCAATATTCTCATGATGTCCCTTGACTGGGTTTTATGCAGTATCTTGCATTAATAACACACTTACGCTATCTTGCGTGAACTACGCATTTTCTTTATCTATCCATTCCATATCAAGAATGCATGCATTCAATCCATGTTCATTTACTTTGGGAGCCTTTCTTGGGATCAGAAGACGTAACAGATAACTGAAGCATTAATGTGACACACACCTACAGTCCTGATCTGCTGAGAACATATGCAAACATGTTTGTCTGGGCGTCTTAATCTCAATGCTTAAACATCGCAGTTTTTCTCAGCTCGCAAAGCAGAGTTGCCCCATGCCGTTTTAAGGCTGCTAGCACCTCTAACCCACATAGAAATTCATGTTTTGATTTATGGAGTCCAGGAGAGTCCATGAACTTGTACCCACTCTTTGTTAAACAGCAGTCTTAAAAATATCCCTGGTGTTCCTATTAGCAAATGCTGCTACTGGATTAGCACCAGTGAAAACTTCCGATGCGTAGTAGTGAGAAGTTAATGGACGCCTGTGTCGTCTCGGAGTAGAAAACTCCACACTTGGCTCGCAAAGACAAAATCGATATGGAGCGCTGTTAGGGAGACCGGTTCCAGTACAGAATGAAATGTGAGGAGAGAATATAACATTTGTATTTTGAACAAGTGAAACATGTGTTTACCAGATGGGCTATCTACAGCTAGGCTGCAAAGTTCAGTGAGCTGAGAGGCAGTCTTAACCCCAGTGAGCTGAGAGGCAGTCTTAACCCCAGTGAGCTGAGAGGCAGTCTTAACCCCAATGAGCTGAGAGGCCGTCTTAACCTGAGTGAGCTGAGAGGCAGTCTTAACCTGAGTGAGCTGAGAGGCCGTCTTAACCTGAGTGAGCTGAGAGGCAGTCTTAACCCCAGTGAGCTGAGAGGCAGTCTTAACCCCAGTGAGCTGAGAGGCAGTTTTTCTGTTTTTGTTCAAACATCTCCGATTATTGATCTCTGATTTCTCAGACCTGCCTGATGAATGTAACCTGTTTTTAAAAGCAAACCCTTTCAGACCGCGGGGCTATTTTTAGCCACCTTATTTCCCTAACAGCCATCCCACACAAACAGCTGCTGCCAAAATGCCCGTGTCAAAAATAATTTCAGGACCTCCACCCAACAAAAAAAAGAGGTGGTTATGGCCGATTTTGAGAGGCGTGGGATGAATTTATCCAGAAGTCGCAGGAGACGCTGGGGTCTGCTGCGATCCAAAAGGAGGATATGCATTTCCGTCTGGAAGGAAAGTGGTTAGATACATTAAAAGGACGCCTCAGTCCTTCTTTGGGCTGATCATGGGCAAAATCAGTCAGGAGGAAGCTTGTGTTTGGCCGCCCCACTCCTACCATGCAAGTTGATGAACACAGACTCGCCTGGGGATGAGCGAAACTCCAAAGCTAGATTATCAGACCGGCAGCATTTCACTGCCGCTCTCAGATGCACATGAGACGTTGAAACGTTCCACGCTCTGGCCCGTGGAGAGGGCTGACATTTCTGAGAGGAAGTCACAGACCGCACGTGGGTTTAGCGGAAGGAAAACAACGCTACGTCGCTAAAATGCATCCCTAAGAGCTGCACCCCTAATAATGGCATCAGACACGACTGACGCAAGTTATCAGAAAAGTGCATTAGCATACTGGTTTCAGCATTTATGATTTATGATGCTATTTAAAATGTTCTGGGGGTGCTGAATAAATTACTGGCCCTATGCTCGAACCACAAGCTTCACTCTCACCTGGACATATGTGAATGTTTCAAGAGCAAGAAAACTAAAGAATTAAGTAACACTTTACTTGAAGGGCCACAGATAATGTAGTGTTATGCTATTACTTATGTATCAATGAACCACCAATCTCATGTTCGTTCATCATTAATGAACCGTGACACAAGGAGTTAATATATTGTTACTATATCTGTTAATTCTGTTAACCTATTGAAGGAACAAATTATGACTAACACAAGTGAAATACTGATCCTGTGATTGTTGCTCATTAGTGAATCATTATGCATCTTTTATCTTCCATAGCGGTAACACTTTACTTGAGGGGCCACAAATAATGCAGAAATACATACTTAGTAAATGCATTAATTAACCATTAACTATGCGTTACTTCATCATTAATTAATGATGATGATTCATGTATTCTTTCCAGGAACATCATTAGTTAGTTCATTAGTTAATCATTAACTAATTCATGTTCATGATTAGTACTTCAGTACTCAATGAGGTACTACTATGATTTGTGGCCCCTCAAGTAAAGTGTAACCTGCTATATTTGCTCATGATTTGTACTTCAGTAACAACTGAGCTACTACTAAGTATCTGTGCCCTCTCAAGTGTTACTAAAAATTGTGATGTCCCTGTACTCATACTTGCAAATGGCTAATAAAGTATCATGTCATTTTATTGGATTAAGATTTTGTGTCAACTGTTTAGTTTACAGTTTTCAAAGATCATCAATGGGTTCCGCAATTCTGGTCGGCTCATAGCCATGTTTAGTAGGTATGTTTAATCAGGGCAAACTGGCCCTGCAGGACTGGAACTTTGCTAAAGACAGATCTTAGGGTTAGTTTTAATGTACAGCTGAATAGCTGTGCATTTTCAGCGATAGTAAATACTGCACATCTTGCTCAGTGCCTGGTCCATTTCAGGCGTGATTCCGTGTTGTTCTGACATCAGTGTTGTACTTTCAGGATCCCCCCCCCCGCCCCGAGCTTCCGTATTAGTTCGTGAATGCAGCCGGCATCTCCGGAGTGTTTTATTGAAAATAAACATTGGGCCGTGTGCACGTATTAGATCTGAGGGTGGGAAACTATGCCCGCTGGACCAGAAACAGGAAATGCGTTTGAGAAACAAGCTGCCAGTAGTGTTTATTTGCTACTCTCATGCCTTGCACTGGAAGGCTATTTTTAGACTACGTTTGATAAGCTCGTCAGCCAGTTTGTAGCCAATGAGTTAAAGAGAGACGGTACTCACCTTTGTCTGGCTGGAAATGGAAACTCTCCAGTGAGAATTTGAGCACGGACGCATGTCTCCGTGCTGCTGACAAAATTTGATTGATTCATTTTACTTTTACATAGTGCCTTACATGGGAGTGTTGTGATACATTGCTGCAATTTATTATACAGAATAATTCAAAAATATTACCTCTATAATATTACCTACTATTACCTCTGAGACTGGCACCTTCTCAGTCCATAGCCTCAGTAAAGTGCACTTTTTTCCCAGAGCCTTCTAGATCTCAGCACTGAATCCTCATCTGCAGGCATTTCCATCCCACTCATTAATCACGTTAGAACACAAGGAGGTGGTACCGAATCAAACTGCAAGCCCAAAAGTATCGAATAAGGAATTCAGAAATTATTTCACTGGAGTAAAAAAAAAAACGTGTCGCAAGTGTCACTGTCGCGAACGAGGCCGCGTTACCTCCAGATGTTCCTTTGAGGAGTCGTCAGACATTTCCCCGTTAAATGATAGCTGCGTGGAGGGGGGGGGGCGTGGTGTCGTGTGGGAGGTTTATTGTGCATGGCTTGAAGGGAGTACACCTCGTATGAGCGCTGTCTGTTCTTTCCGAGTGGCTCCCGGCCAGAGCTCACGCTGCTCCCGCAGACATCATCACTGCCATCACCCAACCCCCCCGCCGGCACGCAGCGCTCTCCAGAGCCAGCCTGACTCACCCCCTTCTGGAACATGCAGCTTTCAGAGCACACGATGCTGCACACCCAGATCTAAACCAGGAAAGATGATGTCAGCACAACTACCCATGCTAGTCTGTCTGCCTGTCCTCTACAGCTTTTTATGGGAGAAGAACAAGAACTCCTGAGAACATTGGAGTGCTGTGGGCCAGATGGAGTATCAATGAATTCCTGTCACAATCCATACCCTGTTCTCGACTACGGTTTCTGATCTCTTAACACTTTGCTCCTCCCCTCTGTTTTCGCGATCTCTGCATCTGAAAAACATCGCCGGTGGATGGGCTGTAGCCGACACACGCGACTTGACGTTCTCCGGAAAGTTCCAGTGCTTCATGCATCAGAGTGGATAGGGAACAGTCACGTCTAAGGCCCACTGCCAGGAATTCCCAGCGCCTGACGCTTTGTGTCATGATGTCATCGCTTTCCTTGTTCAGCTATGCGCCTCGTACCGGAACGATAGCTCGACAACATGTGTTTTCAGCCGCGAATGAAAATAAACAACCACGTTCCGTGGTTAAAGGACAATCTAGTTAGAAGCCTGGTTTGAATGTATACTAACAAGCCCCTTTGTGTTTGGGGACGGTTTTGTGGGATTGTATGCATATGGTGTTTAAACAAACGCCTTCCAGCACTAGCAGGCACTAGCAGGCAGATAATCTTGCTGAGAAACACACCCGAGACGTAAGCCGCTGATTGGTTGGGCAGTCTTAGACTAAGGGGGATGCAGGAGGTTTGTAAAGGCCTATAATCAATGGCTGCCCCTCCCTGCCCGCGGTACCTGCTTCCTCCCAACTGCCAGAGGACGTTACCTTCTGAGCTGCCTACGGCCTCCTCTCCATTTTTATCGCGCCATTCTCTCTGAATGCTACTCATGTGAAAATCCCAGAAGGGAGGCTGTCCCTGAGATGTTGGCAGCAGTATGTCTGGAGCCGACAGTCACACCATGTTCAAAATGTCGTACGTCAGCATCTTGGCCGTTCTAATACTCAGCTGGGCAGTGAACCTCTGCATGCGTTTCGCTATGTGTTCAGATGCAGCCATGCGATTCTTTGTTTGGGGATCAGGCTGCTTGTATTAACAAGCAGGTGTACCTTGTAAACTGGCTACTGAATGAAGCTTCCAGCTGAAATTTAGTGTAGCTGGGTATATCAGGACTCGCGATGCATTTTATTGGTTCATTCTGCACCTCCAGTTAATCAAGGCACTTAGAGCCATCTGACTCTAACCGCAAAGGTGAACATACTTGAAACTATTCATTTGAGTGTAATTAAAATCGATATCTGGCTGCAGCTACTTGCAGTACATCTAGCCTTAAAAAATCTTGGGTATGAAGTGTGCTCTCAAAGTCTGAATATGTGAAAATTAAATCCCCGAGATCTTTATGTAATTGGATTATGTTTCCCGAAAGGACGTGGTGTTTTTTTTTGTAAAGACAGCACTTGGTGTGTCTGTACCTGAGGTGTGTACACTGGTGCATGATGGGATAAGCGGCCTCGGTGTATGTTGACGCCTTGAGAGAAACGAGTCTGAGTTGAGGTTCTGCTGGCTGTGGGCCAGCTCTACAGGCCACTCGCATCTCTGCTGGAGGGGCTAGGGGCCCTGGGGGGGGCCACAGAATCCTTCCTGTCAGCAGGGACCACATCAAGGAGGTTTTGAAGTAGCTCTGCCCCGGGAAACCATTTTTTTTTAATGGGCCACCGGCGACCTTCTCTGCCGCGACGTTATCAGCTTGCACTCGGCGGAAGTCGATTGTGAACCGTGTGTGTCGACTCGCCCAGAGGAACCACACAGTGTCAGCCGCAGGCTGGAGGCGCCGAGGACGATAGCAGAAACTAATGCACGGTGCCGCTTAAAGTCAAAGAAATGGCGTGGAAAAATAGCATAAGCTGCCTCTGTGTTGACTCCTGCTTGTGAGCTGAGCGATTTCTGCATTCAGATGCTAGAACACAGAACAGCCCAGAAATCCGGCTCTGTGCCAGGCGTGCTGTTGAATGTTTTATTGCAGGCACGGGGGATTATCCCCGACAGGTAAAATGAGTCCTTCCGTCTGTGCCAATCAGAAGGGGCCAGCCTGGCAGGGGGTGGTGCAGGCCAGTTGGGCTCGGGTTATTGGCCCCCTGTGGCTATATAGGCTTTTAGGAAGCTTTTAGTAGGAAACTGGCCCCTGAGGATCCTGCAGACAAGAGGCCAATCGGGGCAGGGCTTACATGTCGACTTGCAGGGCAGTTGTTGTTATAGACTTCACGATAGCTTCACTTAATGACGCGCACCCAACGTGTAAATTAGAGTTTTTCCTGTCACATTTCCGGGCTGCTGCAGGATCAGAGTCTGTCTTTGCGGTACCTTCTGCCCTCCAGGCTCTGAAATGTCGTGAAATAAAGTGACAGCCGGTGAGATTTTGCAGCTTTCTCTGTTGCAAAGCAAGTAAGGGAAGGGGACCTACTATTGGTGCTGATGAAGTGCCAGATCTGCAAATGTACTCTTCTGATTGGCTCAGCAGAGGGCCTGTTCCCGATCAAGGCTGTGTGGTCAAAAGGGACCGGACACAGGAGTCTTCCCAAAGGAGCTATCTCATCTCTAACTTTAATGTCTCTTCAGTGAAGTTATTAGAGCCGTTACAATACACTTTGTGTGGTAAAACTGTGATTAAACGCCACAGATAACAACATACATGTCCAGGTTAGCCTGCCTGATAGTAACTATAGCAACTGTGACATCACCGAGGACATAGTGATGCATAAAAATTGAAATAGCTGGGGACTGGTTGCCAGGCAACCTCTACTCAGGGAAAAGATTCGGCGGACGGCCAAAGGAATGGGGCTTGTGAACAGACTGTGCATAAGTCCGGTGTTGTATATTTTAATTAGTATTTTCCTTGTCCTTTGTAGTAAGCGTTCATACAGAGTCTAGTACTGCCCATCCATTTATCACCACAGCGACTAAATGAGTGCTTTTCATTTTTAAAACACATTATATAATTTACATAATGATAGTACATGCTGTGATCAGTGCTAAAACACTTTCTGGTTTGCACAAGCGACATCCAGGTGTAAATGTCATTTACTGATGTCCTTTAAAAACACTGCATGTGAAGTTAAATGCTCAGCAAGCAGGGGGTCGGTGGGATTTTTATGCCGTTTTGAGCTTTTGCCTGTACAATTGTTACTATATCTGTTTAACCCAAGCAGACATGGGTCCTGTTTGAACCGAGATTCATTGACTGAGCCACCTTAATGTGCTTGCTTCACACTAAACAGAGTCACGAGCAGTGCAGAATGTTTTCAGGAAGATGGTGTGTCCATTGCCTAGGCGAAAGTGCTGAGGACTTCTGGGTAATTATTTCTGCCTATCATCTGTCCTCACATAAGGTGCTCTGTTAATGATACAACGTTTGGGAGAGGGGAACACATCTGGGGGTTAATTATTAACCCAGGCCGTGAGCGAATCAGGACGCATGGCGTCAGAGTTGCCGCGTCAAAGTTGCCGCGTCAAAGTTGCCGCGTAAGCTGCGGCCGCGTCAGGCACCACATGACTCACAGACGGCCCTGGGGAATTTATGAATGAGCTCTGCCCCCTCTGTCTCTCGGTGGAGCTTCCCGCTCAGAACCGGGGTCGGAGTCGCCCGTCATCCTGTTATCAGTCGGAAGCTGCCGTCTCCAACCTCCGGCTACCGATGCTAACGCAAATTAGCGAATGTGTGCTGAGCATTCATGTGAAGCGGGGGGCACTGTGGCCTCACGTCAGCACGGGTATTGGTTTGAGTCTTACCACCTACCCTCCCTCCAAGTTCTGCCATTAGCATGTGAACCCTACTCTTCTTGGGACCAACTGTAGGCTGCCATCCGGCGCAGGTTCAAAGGTTGTAGAAGATGGCAGTTTGTATTTTTAAGGACAGTAAAAAACTGTTGTGCGGTGGTATTAAATATGACTAACAAACTGATTTATGCACAAGCCTCCATAGTCTTGGAGTCCATAGATTTGAAATGTCTGCTCTGTCCCTGAAACTCTGTACACCGAACCCAACAAATGCCTCCCCAACAAAAATGAGTGACTAAATAAAAATAATAATACATCCATAGCTGTTTATCCAGTACAGGCTTGCAGAGAGCACTATCCTTAGAAGTACTGAACTGGATTGAAAGGGTTAAACAGGTCAAACTCCACACACATAAGAGCAGGAATCGAACCCACAGTTGCTACTGCGCCAACCACCCATTTAATGAGTGAATCATTTAATAATGACAACATAAACACGTAACTTTAGCAGCTGTAGTTATGAGGGCGTTTTGAGGACTGTAGAAAGCTACGTGCCCAGGTCGTCCCACACTCTGTGGGTGTCACGGGTTTCAGCGCAGCACAACCTTACCATGGACTTTCTAGATGTTTCCATAGCCGCCCCCTCCCCGGAGGCTTCCCCAGACTCGCAGGCCCCTGAGAGAAAACCGCAGAGAAAGGGAGCTGGTGAACGGCAGCACTGCTTCCAGATCAAATATTTAAAGAGGAGTAAATCAGTGTGGGAAGGCCTAGCCTGGCGCGCTTCTTTCTCCTGAAACGGGATCTGCCCCAGGGGAGGCCTGCCACCCGGGGAACTCTGCGAGGCGAGAATAGTGTGACAGGAGACACCCGCCCCCCCCCGGCCCCCTCCTGCGGGAGCCCGGAGAGCACCAGCCAAAAAAGGAAGGCGAGCGGACCCCGCGCGACTCAGGCGCGCTCATAAAGATGTGGGCGTCTCTTTGTATCAAAACCAATCACCAGTGAAATCACAACCCTAATAGAACCGAACAGAGGAAACGATATCATCCATCCTCCGACTGCCCCAGCCAGCAGGGGAATGACAGGAGCCTGGAGCCCGTCCCATGTGGCACAGGGCATGAGGCGGGGCACACCCTGCACCGGATGGCCAAACAATAGCTGTTATTAAAGATGGGCTTCAATCGACTTCCTCTAAACTTTTCAAACACTGTAGGTTACATGCTATTTTATATTTAGCATCGGTTTATAAGCCGATGCTAATTTGCTTATGCAAATACATTAATTTACAGCTCATGCCACCTCATCCCATTTTGCGAAATGCTGTCAGAGGCTAATGCCGGCTTTGAATGTTTACTTCCTGTTGGCCATGCTGCCCGAATTACATTTCGAGGCCTCTGGGTAATCTGCATGATATGCCCCTCCGTGGCGGTTAATCGTTAGGGAGTCCCTCGTTAAAGACAGCAGCGGGGGGGGGCCGTGTTCCTCCAGAGGCAGGTGACCCTTTGAGCGAGAGCAGGGGACAGCCAGCAGAGACAAAGGTGTCCGGGGTTTGGAGAGCGCCAGGTGGGATGCGTGTGGCCGCGAGGAGCGCTAACCTACGGTTGCTAGCAAAGCTACAGCTGGCCTCGGCCAATGGCGGATCCCCTTACAGAAATGCATTGTGTGACGGGGCACCTGGCCTGCCCTATCGCCATGGCGACACTGTCGGCATGGAAAAAAAACTATTGCTGATGCGCCCGTGGCTTTGGGGGGGTCAGCGCTGATGTAAGGCGAGGCATATGTGATTCATCCCGGGAGTCGGCGGGATTTGCTTGTATTCCCCCTGGAAGGTTTATACATTTGGATTTTTTTTAAATGACTCGAGCTGTAATTGGTTCCCCCCCCCACCCGTTGGTGCCACAGTGGCTCCTCTGCAGTGCATCTTCACGGAAACATATAACAAATGCAGAGTGATTTAGCGGTTCCATCCAAAGCAGATTACTCTGCCTGCCTGTAAATCACATTTACATTCTGGGTGTGGGGATGCAAGCTGACTGGAGGTCTTTGAGATGGGAAATGAGTGCCTGGGAGAGATGTAGGAGGTGAAGCGAGCGGGCGGGCGGGCGAGCGAGAGAGAGGGCACATTTCGCATGGACATAAACGCCATTTTTTTCGCCTCCTTCAGCTCTGTCGCAGCTAATTTAGGCCGTGTGCCTGCTGCAAACTTGGCACACAGGCCCGGCACTGCAAACAGCCCGACCGCGGGCCAACTGACAGCAGGGGCCCGGCGCTGGCTTTTCACGGGCCGATTCCTTCCGGAGAGCCTTGGCTCTCGGGTCCCATGGTGTGGCGGCCCGGATCCGGGACCGATCGCGGTGTCGGTAGCGAGTCTGGCTGGCCGGTGGGTGGGCGGGCGTTGCAGTCTGTCGGAGCGTCAAGATGCCACACTAGAAAAGAGACTCAGGCTGTTTCTTGGGGTGTCAGACGGTCCAACAGAACGTTTCCTTGGATATATGGAAGCTTTCCCAGTCATACACTGTCCTTCTAGACTATTGTTACCCAAAACTGTGGTGTGTTAACAAACGGCACTGTTGTTTAACTGTGTTAAGTGCTGTTGGCCAACCACTTTGAGAGAGGCGCTATACAAACATAATTCTCACTCACAAACAGTTACCTCCTTTTAATTCCCGGGAATATTACCACCATTCACAAATAAAGGCTGCTAATCTCTTCAGAAGGCTGTTCTGGGTTCAGTCGCACTACAACACCATCCATGCTTACCCCGTGTAAAACGATTCCCTGCCGTATTGTGGAATGTCCACTTTGGATGACATGCAAATGCTTATTAGAATGCAATTTAATTCCTTAATACATACCCATGAGTAGCAGTTTGTAATTCACCGGCATCCCATGCACGATGTCTTCAGCTTTTGGCCTGTGCCACCAGGGATTGGCTCTACCCATGACCCTGAACAGGATAAGCACGGAGGAGATGGATGGTTTTTGTAATTCAGTTTGACTTTATAAATATAATTCTTTCATTTGAGATGATGTGAAATCTGATTTTATTGCAGCTTATTGTTATCCCATAAGATAAAATGAGCTGACTTTTCCGCATATCATTATTCTGGTCGAAAATAAGATAAAAACAGAAAGCAAGCCTCATTGCACTTGGACTAAAGCTGACAGAGTAGTTTTTTTAACATCTTACGATTGGTAGGCAGCGGCTGTGGATAGGAGCTGTTAGCCACAGGGCACGTTGGCGCAGCTGAGGAAGCTTGCCATCTTGCAGCTAGGGGGAGCTCATGGGGCGGCTTCTGTCAGTGTGGGTGGTGCAAGGGGCACGTGGGGTCAGTGCTGGCTGACGGGTGGCCGGCTAAAACCGGGGGCCCCCTCGCCGGGTCCGGCTGACGGGTGACTGGCTGAGGCCGGGGGCCCCCCTCGGGGTCCGGCTGATGGACGACTCTGGATGGCTCCCACGCAGCGCCGGGTGACCTCTGGGGTCGGTCCTACTGGCAGCTCGGCTGCTGACTCAGCTGACCACACATATCTGCAATTCTCAATCGCAAGAGGGTGTGGGGTGGGGGGGGTGCATTCCCACCACAGGATTTTGTTTGTACACCAACACAGTGTTCTCTTAACACATGTGTCCCTTTCCTCACATTTTTATAACTGCATCTTGCATCACAAAACTGAAGGAGTTGTCCAAAGAGATCTATATAAAAAAAAAATCCAAACAATCCAAACAAGAGAAATGGCTCTCATCCGTCACTGGGTCACGTCTCGGGGACCAGGAACCTCAGACCCAGCAGACTTGGGCCCCTAGCATTCCCTTGGTGGGTCTAGTGATCATGTGCGACCCCAAGTGACAGTCTGCGGACCACGGGATCTGAACCTACACTGAGACGGTGCAGACCACGGGATCTGAACCTACACTGAGACGGTGCGGCTCTCAGCATAATGGCTGATCAGACTCCTCTCTCTGGTGGGGGACTCTTCACAGGTCATATAAAAGCTTCTTACGATGGGGGTTACAGGCTGGGTCTCGTACCCCCACCCCCTTTACTGGGGGCGTTAACTCAGCAAGACAACATCGGGGCTTCATTCACCAAACGATGCCTTTATGGGCGAGCAGCAGGGGTCCGGCGGTGAGTGTCCATTGTGTGTGTGAAGCAGAGGGGGCTCAGAGTTCACATGGCTAAAGCTGCATGTTTGTGCTGATGGATTGTGGACTGGAAGGGGGGGGGGGGCAGCAAATGCTCGCCCTGCAATCTGGGGTAGTTACCCTTCTTACAGCAAGGGGGCGCCTGTCTTACTCCAGCGAGGAGGCGGGGTAGATGCCACTGGTTGCTCGCCCTTTGGGCTGCAAGGTGCCCCGGGCTCTTTCAATCACTTAGGCTTCTAGTTCGAAGCCCTGTTGCTCCCCAGAATGCTTTGGGGTGGTGGGGGGTGTACTTCCTGCTTGTGAATCGGCTGTTCCAGTGTCTCCTGGAGCCTGAGAGAGGGGCCCCCGGGGTCTAGACAAAGGGCAGCATTCAACCCAGACTCTTCATCCTCTGTGCTGGTCCAAGCAGAAGTTAGAGGGTGTGTGTGTGTGTTTGTGCGTATGAGTTTGGCTGGGGGGTGTTAAGTAATAGGAATAGGAGTAAGCCAATAGGAATAGGAGTAAGCTAATAGGAATAGGAATAAGCCAATAGGAATAGGAGTAAGCCAATAGGAATAGGAATAAGGACAGTAAGGGTGTTCATCTGAAATGATGCCGGATTTTTCGTAAGACTTTTGTAGTCAATGTGGCTTCAGAGCAGACACAGCGATACAGGAGAGCCCGTCGGATCAGATCTCCGCTCTTCGGTTATGGACGCGGGAGCGTGTTTGGATCCCGGCGTATTGCAGATCAGTCAATGTGGCTTCTGCTTGGCTGGTATGAGGCCCGCCCGCTTTGCTGATGTGCGAGGCGCCCTGTCGTGCCTGTCCCCCCCCCCCTTGGCCTTGGCCGCTTCGGGGGGGGCGGGCAGGAGGGGTTCCTGCTAGTCCCCAAAGCCTGACGCACCCCACCGCCGACACGGCCCGGCCCGGGCTGAGAGGTACCATTAAGGCAAAGGCTCCATTCAGGCAGCACAAAGACGGCTTTGTGGACCCACTGCAGCCGCTCATGGGAAAAAGCCGGAGCCACGTTGCCCTTTTGTCTCCCCCCCCCCCCCCAGC
>JAODKM010000075.1:14079829-14092615 GCA_026780845.1 Petrocephalus sullivani
CAAAGAGCTGTCACTACCAGTGAAGCAAGCCATGGTTAGGCTGGAAAATGAAAACAAATCCATCAGAGAGATAGCAAGCACATTAGGTCTGGCCAGATCAACAGTTTGGAACATTCTTAAAAAGAAAGAACGCACCGGTGAGCTCAGCAGCACCAAAAGACCCGGAAGACCACGGAAAACAACTGTGGTGGATGACCGAAGAATCCTTTCCCTAGTGAAGAAAACCCCTTCAGAACAGTTGGCCAGATCAAGAACACTCTCCAGAAGGTAGGTGTATGTGTGTCAAGGTCAACAATCAAGAGAAGACTTCATCAGAGCGAATGCAGACAGTTCGCCACAAGACGTAAACCACTGGTGAGCCTCAGAGACTCTGAAGACAGAACTGAAGGGGAAATGCCCCAAGAAAATGCAGGAAATGAAGACGGTTGCAGTAGAGGCCTGGCAGAGCATCAGCAGGGATGTAACCCAGCGTCGGGTGATGTCTATGCATTCCAGACGTCGGGCTGTAATTGACTGCAAGGATTTGCAACCAAGGATTAAAAAGTAAAAAGTTTGATTTATCAATTTGTCCCATTACTTTTGGTCCCTTAAAAAGCGGGAGGCACATATACAAACTGTTGTAAGTCCTACACTGTTCACCTGATTTATATGTAAATACCCTCAAATAAAAGCTGAAAGTCTGCAGTTAAAGCACATCTTGTTTGTTTCATTTCAAATCCATTGCGGTGGTTAGGCGTCAGTAATCTGAAAGTTGCTAGTTTGAATATCGTACTCGGCAGAGTAACCCCATTTCTGGTTGGCTATTGAGCAAGGACCAGGGGTGCTGACTGACCCTGTACCCACAACTCTATATGTTCTTTTTTATTTATGTATTTAGCTGATGCTTTAATGGTAGACTTATTTTTTTTAAGAAAGTTCAAGGGCCTAGTTCAGGGGCCATATGGTGACATCAGTAATTAAAAAGTGGGATGTGAAAAGTAACACATTCCGAAGTACCTGTGTGTGAATCGCAAATAAAGCTTCATTTTGGATATGATACTTTTCCCCTCTCCCCGGAACGCAGGTCAGCCTGGACTCCCGGGTCCGAGAAGTGATTAACCGGAACATGCTGGAACCCTCATCCTGTACATTCGACGATGCTCAGTTTCAGATTTATACCCTAATGCAGCGGGACTCGTACCCGCGCTACATGGCCTCACCAGCCTATGCGGACCTCCTTCAGGGGCTCTTGGACAAGGGCCCCAAATCATAGGCCTCGCTTCCAATCCTCAGCTTCTCCACTGGCTTAGTTCTCTCCGACTAGAATGACAGAAAGGACCTCTCCGTCCTTCCGGGAATTTTTTCCCGTCCTCCTGGTAGTCGATGAAAGAATGATTCCCAACCTGGATATCCCTGTACCATGACCACAGGCTACATCCCGAGTGCGAGCTGTTTTGGACAATCTTGATGGAATCATCCTCTTTTTTTTTAAATCTGTTTTTTCACATTACATATTTTTGCCATGGATTGAGGTGAAAAGGGGGTTGTTATAATAGTGAAAAGTGAACTTGTAGGCCATGTCTTTGGTGCTTTAGTTCAGTATAGAAATGGGAATTTTGACATGGTTTTTAATGTCTGTGAGCGGAACGCTCCGCGTTTTCGTAAGATACCAGAATATGGCCTGAGGCATAATTATAAGATATCAAATCAATCGTGTGACTTGCATTTCCCCTTGACTCTATTACAGATGTGGCAAAACCTCTCAGAAGGAACTGATCTCCAGATTTTTTTAAGTACAGGTAGTCCCCGACTTACGATGGAGATGCGTTCCGATGCCCCATCTTGACCTAAAAATATCTTAAGTCGAGACGAGCTTTGAAACACCACAATAATACGCACTCTTAACAGCGAGTGAACTGACGATCGCTGGCGTGAGAGTGAGGCATCTCAGAAGGCGGGAGATGCGTACATCCCAGCAGCGTCCCAATGTATCGCACCGCATATGCTGCTACGTTTGCCTACCGCGCAAAACGATTTTGTTGTATTGCTATTGTCGTCGTAAGATCGAAAAATCGTAAGTCGAACCATCGTAACTCGGGGACCATCTGTATTTTAAAAAGGCTTCTGGATTTTAAATGTCAATTTAAATCACATTTAATTAAGAACCATTCCACTAATTATAAAAATAATAAATATATCTAATGTAATTGGGGCATGTCAAAAGCCCTCTAATTTTACTCTACCTGTGTACAGTTTTTATTAGTTTTACCATCCAGATTAAAGTAGATAGGAAATTGTTAACATTTCCTAAAATAACAGCTACTTTCCCTTAGTTTTTATAAATCTATAATGGTCTTAAAATTAGATATGCAGTTACAGATTCTGCAAAATAAGTTATATTTGCACGTATTTAAAAAAGTGTCCATTCAGTTCAGGGAACAAGCATCATAATATTATATTACATTATATTATATATTATAATTGTATATATTCCTTCATGATTCAGAGCAACTGCGTCATATCTCAAAGCGGTGTTTCTGGGCGCTGTTGATACTTAGATTTATGTGTTTGTATCAATGAAAAGAAAAAAGTCCATATATACCGCTGTGTACCATACATTTTCGTTACCCTTTGCCTGGCTATGAAAGATTCTGCTGGGCGGCCCTTTCCTTTATTCAGTCTTTTTTTCCCCACGAAGAGCTACACCGGGTAAGTGCCTTTTTATTCGGTATGAGTCGTCTGCACCTACGCGTCCTTTGAGTGTTTTTTTTTGGCACACGAAAACCGAGGTGTCCTCTGGTGCTTACCTTCGTCTTAACATGTGCAATCAGAAATATGGGGACAAGAGAGTTGTTTTATTGCTATTGATGTAAATGTATCTGAAATCAAAATTAATGATACTGAAGCTGTATATGTTTAAAATATGTAATTTATATTTTACACAGTTCTGAAATGCCGTAGACAATTAAGTCCTTAAAGTATAATAAAGCACAATAATTCTTTCCAGCTTTATTTCTTACCGACTGTCTTGGAAGAGTTGAGTTTCAAATGATAATAAACTGAATGATGCTTTCGATATAACTTACATTTCCAGGCAGACACCCAAGACCTCCCCCGCCGCTGCCCCCGCAGCCACCCAACAGGTGTTACGGAAAATTCAGTTTCCCCATGTTTCCCCTGTCGCGCGCCGATTTGAAATCATGACGTCACTGGCCACTTTATTGACGTTTTTTGTTGTTTTAGCCAACCGCGGATCGTGAAACATAGGCCTACTTGTAAAAAAATAACGACAAAAAGCAACATTATGGCTCATTTATTCACTGAGAAATATTATATGCACACATCACATGATGCCGTGCTATAATTCCTTTAACATCTGAAAAGACGCGTCTTTTATGGACGCCCACTATTTGCACGGGAAGACGTCTTTGATTAAAATAGCTAGGTATATAAATGAATGAATGAGAGTATTTGTTTGATGATAATGTTATTCCCAAGAGCCCGTAGGGTGCTTTTACTACAGAGGGCCAGGACGAGCTGAAGCAGGTGCACCTGGGAGCAGGACAAAAGCGCCGACTGGGGGCGCAGTGCTCCTCCCTCCCTATCAATTAAGTATCTATTACAATGCTCAGCCCTCGAAGTCCTGTTTTAAATGCGGTTTTGCATGCTCCACGAGCTGTCAGTGTGCATTGTGGCAAATATCCTACAATCCGTATCTTTTCAAGTTGTGTATTAAGTATGAAAATAGGTTTGCATAAAATTTTGGTTCTTTCTTTTTTAAATATAACCCACGATACTTTTTTGTGTCGTGTTGTGGTCCCTTCCAAATTCATAAAACAGAGATATCATTGCACATAATCGGTATTCACTATAGGAAGTTTTTATGGCGACTGGTACTTGCTGAAAAACAGATTGTCCAAGAAAGTATTATATTCTCCCGTTTCCGATAGAAGACACAAGGGCCCATCCTCCAATGCATGGAGAGTGTGTACCCGTATCGCAAGGCAAAGAAATGGCATACTAATTCTGGGTCCGGAGACACCTTTCCCTGGAAGCCTCTGGACTAGACAGTGGAACCGGGAGAAGAATTCGTCAGGTTTCAGTGGGAAGACAGTCATTTTACCCATTTGACACACATCCACCAGTTGTTTGCCAGAAAAATATGGGCAATATTCTTATTTTGGGGGTAAAAATCCAGTGTTATGCACGTGCACATAAGTACAAATGTTGGAAACTAGTACATGAATTAGCATGATTCCAAACAAGTTTGAATACTAATCATAATTCTTGTAAAACATACATATATAAATGTGTGGTTTTAACTACTGGGAGCTAACCACCAATAACTTAAATTTATACTTAATTAGGGCAGCAGTCTCAAACTGGTGCATTGGCTGGATCCAGCTCTTGAGAAGGCTTTTGTACACTTATTGTAAAATATAAATTTTTTCCTTTTCCACAATGCTTTTTTTTTATATGACCTGCAAATACTTTTTCTCACAGATTATTGAACTATATACGGTACGTTATTTTTTTGCTCATGAAAACGAACCCCCTTGGGAGACCAACCCTCGTTAGGGGCCACCAGTTAAGTTTGATGAGACATGGTAGGTTGCAGAAGTTCTAATCATTATTATTATTTATATTTTTGGGTGCTCTGGTGCATGTGCTTAGGTGATGGGCGGCTTTCCTCGCCTCCCTGCCTTTGTGTGCTCACACTGGATGAGGGTGTATGGGAAACAGAAGACTAATCATTATCCCCTATTTAGAACACGGGTCGGCGCCGCTCCCGATCACATCTGGATCATTAGCTCTGAATATGAATGAACAGATGGCTTCGTCAAAACCAGCAAATTAATAGGCAATAGCTGATTAGTTAAAATGTATGAGGCCATGCTATTTTACCCTGGGGCCCAGAGTTAAATCCAAGCCATCGTAAATGGGTAAGCGTGCTATACGTCATTTTATTAATTTAGCAAGCACTTTTATCCAAAGTGACATTATTTTTTGAGAGAGCAGCGGGGGGAGTCAACCAGTCCCCGGAACTATTGAGTGTTAATGGCCTTACTGAAGGGCACAATGGTGGAATCACTCTGATGACCCTGGGATTTGACCCAGCACCCTTCTGATCACAGGCACAGTGCCCTAACCCAGTAAAAAAAAAAAAAAAAAAAAAAAAAGATCAAAGCATATGCTAAATGACACCCCCCAAAACAAAGTAAACAGAGAGGTTAGCATTGATCAAAAATTTAATGTCAAACTACATATAAAAAAGAAAAAAAAACATTAACATCAGTCGTAGTCTGACAGTAAAATCTAACGAGGACTTAAAACATGGGAAGCAGGACTTGGACATGATGGTTCTATTATAAACGCAGGTATACAGGCATGTTTTCGTCTGTGGCCATCTACCCTGGCAGTAAAAACTGCAGGGCAGGAGACGACTGGGGGGGGAGAGACCCTGTCCGTGTCCGGCCCGGCCGCTTTCACCGAGCGCCAGGGTCGACCAGAAGCAGAAACACTCTGCCTCCCCCCTCCCTTCCATGGAAGCCGGGACAAACTAGAGATCTGGTTTGGGGAATCTGCCTTTGTAGATCTAGATGAAATCTTGAACTGGGACTAGCAGAACTGCAAAGGAATTACAGAACAAAAGAAACAGTATTAGAACAGAAAAGGTACTTCTCTCTGCAGAAATTGGGCCGAACTGCGATAGATCTAATGTTCCTTAGTGTCAAAATAAACATCCAATTGGCATCACCACGGCACAGGCAAATTAAAATGAGACTTCAGGAGAAGCGCCAAGCTGTCACCCACTGGCAGGTTACCTTCCATCGGTTTCCGCACTCATTGCAGACTACAAATGTGGTCATCGGTTCATCGGCACTCCGGGTCTGAACCTGCACGAGTCAAATGGAATGAGGTCAGCTGTACCTCAATCTGACATACAATGGATGAGATTGTCATACATAAAATATCTAGGATTAATAATAAATAATGATCAGTACAATCAGAGTACAATTGCAAATTAATAGGTAGGCAGAACAAGGCTTTAAATATATTGTTATACTATAAACAGAAAATGTGTAAAAATATGCTAATACTAATAAACAAAAAAACAAGACAATGAGACAGAAGTGAAGCCACAAACAAGCAGACAAACAAAAACAAGCAAGTAGACAGGAAAGAAACCAAGCAAACAAACAAGTGAACAGAAACAAACCGAAACAAGGAAGAGAACAGAAACAAAACCAAGCAAGCAAACACACAAAATGGAAACCAAAACCAAACAAAGAAACAAAACCAGGCAAAATGCAGAGACAGTAACAAAACCAAAACCAAGCACAGCGTGGTGTGAGAGATGAGTGTTCAGACCTGGGTGTAGGTGCAGTTCTTCTTTTTGCATTTGCCGCAGGTGAACAGGTCGGTCTGCGTGCCACCCGTCTTGGCCATTTGGTGTTCTCGAATGGCCTCTTTGGTCAGGTTCTTGCGCATCTCTTTCAGTTCATCACTGGCCATCTCCTGTCATAGGGAATGACAAGCCACCCAAACCCCCGTGAGATGACCGGCATGCTTGCAAAGGCTTGCCATCGTGAAGTGGCTGGGGGTCATACTTTATTAATGTCTTTTCTTATTTTTAAGTACACATCAACTTAACTTAAAAGGAGCCAAACCAGAAGCTATACACTGTCAGGGTGCACGAGTGTAAGATTGGAACACACGATCATAGAGTTCCAAGGCTGTATCACTAACCTCTGCTGACCACCACCAAATTAATGATTCTCCTGAGAAGCATGAATTTCACAAGTGTATTGGAGGAGCCAGGTGAAGCTCTCTATAATAATGCCAGGATCTGTGAAGGCCCAGCAAGAGGGCGGGGGGGCTCACCTCTGCTGTCATACGGGCCATGCGATCGGGAGGCACGTTGCCGCAGAGGACGTTCTTGCGCAGGTTGGGGTTCTTCAGGTCCCTAAGGTTTGCGATCCGGCTGCGCACCCGGTTCTTGTACTTCGTGTCCGTGTTTTTGAGCTCCTGGTAGATGCGTGCTGAAGAGTTAAGGGGCACGTTAGGAGCTCAGACAGGGGCGGCAGCCCACATTCAGTAGACGGTACCCTCATCCTAGACCTGCAATCTAATAAACAGCACTGGGAGCTCTCACACAAACAACCAGTTCTTAAACAGCCGCTACCATCAGCTAGACAAAAGCACGTTACAAGACGCAGGGCACAGCTGCATTTACGTTAATTTACAATTTCTTAATATTTCCAAAGCTACATGCAACTGAAAGCAGGGTCAGACAGTCCCTTGAGTAACTGGAGGTTACATGTCTTGCTCAGGGGCCCAATTAGGGCCCCCAGATTTGAGGGCATCTGGTCATTTACCCTTTCCCGACATGCCCAGAGAACTAAAACCCTGCCTATTATCGGGAGAACACCAGTGGAACTGATCTATCGATCATCCCCTAGGTTGGTGAAGGATATAGTCCTCTATCTGGGCCCCGAGCTCGTCGCAGTCAGCACCAATGGCGATGTAATCATCTGGAAGTGAGAAACAGAGGTAGAGTGTGATGTATGGGTCCTGCTGGGTTGAGTGCCGTGTTGTAGGGAGACAGAGGGGGCAAGGCTTACCACCAGCTCGCAAGGCACTGGCAAGCATCTGCCTGCATTTGTTCCGGACGGAATCTGAGGTGCTGGGGGCTCTAGGGAACGTGGTGATCAGTTCATTTGGGGCTACAGCGCTGGGTTCACTGCTGGAATTGCTGCTGGAGCTGCTGTTGGGGGGGAACCACTCCATCAGACCAGCATTCAGAGAGGGCGGTAAGGAGCTCACGGCATGGCCCAGAGTCACCTTTCCTCACGGGGTTCCGGACTGTTCTGTGAGGACGACACGGTCTGCGCACTGGGCTCCTTCCTCTTCTCCTCTGCCGGCTTCTCGCACCCTCCCGGCTCATCTGTCAATCAGAACACCTTCAGATTGCAGATTGGTGCAACACATAATAAACACTCCTTGATTGGTTCGAGTACAAATATATCCTTCATCCAATCATCTCCATGCAGCTACCGCGAGAGAGACCCATACATCAAGCAAACATCTTCGGGTAAACAAATCAATAAACCAGTGCTGCCCTCTGGTGACGAAAACACCGGAATTATCAGGCATGGAAACTAAAAACACAAACATACCAATATCTTATATTTGTGTTAAGAGTAATAAGATGATTTACCTAGAAGCTTCTTCCACGACTTAATGAGCGACTTGGCCAGCGTTGTGACCTCCTCGTCCGTGCTCTGCTTGCGGATGGCGTTCACCGACATCCCGATGCGGGTGGACTAGCGGGGAAGGCGGCTGTCATTTCCCCATCAGCACAACATCCCGCACACGTACAGCCGGCCCCCGGGGGCCTCTCACCTGCAGCAGTTCGAGCGTCATTGGAATGTTCTTCAGTTCTCTCAGCAGGTCCAGAGCTCCAGACTGAGAACACAGTTTTGACAATCACTTAATTTTGTTTCCATAATTACAGTCCAAGGCGGTAGAATAACCATTGCACTGCATCACTGCAACCGCACACTGTCCCAACGGGGTGTTCTGGATACATTCTGGATTGTTCTGACACCTACAGTAAAAAGTTACATGTCCTCGACTGGTGCTTTTTATCCAAAAGCCAGGTAAGGTTGAGAAGGCAGGCTGGGGGTTAAGGACGCTGCTCGGGGACCCAGCGGTGACATTATGCCGCCGATCACGGGATCGGAACCGGCCACCAGCCGAACACGGGATCGGAACCGGCCACCATCCGATCACGGGCACATAAACAGTGCAGCGCATTATTGCACCTGCATCTCTGAACATGTCCGGAGCTTCAGATGGCAAATACCCGAGACACTTGCTTAATCTTACATTACTCACTTCGGTCTGCGGAAGCAGAACAGCTGCTCTATTCTATTTGTTTTGTTTTTTCTTTTTTGCAATTGCACACCGTCTCAGCTGCATACTGCAGACAGTTCCCGGCTGACGCATGGCGAAAGGCGCCGACCGGGGGCGATGGGGACCGGGGACCGGCGCCGCCCGCGGGTTCCCCGGCAGCCCGGCGCCGAAGGAGGCGCGCCGCCGCGGCATTGTGTCTAACTCCGAGCGGCGGGACGGAAGAGGCCTGGGCTCGCCACCGCACAGCCGTGCATAGGAGCAGCGTAAGGAGCCCGCTTTCTAAAGAGGCGCCTCCCGGCACACGCAGCCCCCCGGCCGGCCGGCCGGGTATAAGGGCACCGGCGCCCTCTTACCCCGTTTTTCTTCTGCGCCATCTTATCCATTTTCTTCGCGATCCGGATGATTTCCTCCTCCTCTCGCTTGCCCATCGCGTGCTACCTTGTCTTATTCAATAAAAAAATAAATGCACAAATAGTAAAAAAATAAAATAAAATAAAAATAAACAAAAGGGGGTCAGGCCAGCAGCTGGGAGACGGCGCACGGGCGCATCGGGAGGCTGGGCAGGCGCAGCTGGCCCTGGGAGGGAAGGAGCAGCGACTCGGCGAGGGGGCCGATGGCCGATGCACTGATTGCCGCCGCGGCTGCGCAGCTCCGCGCTGCTCGCCGCCTCCTACCTGCGGCCGCGTCCCTCCCGCTAAAAGCCTCCCCTCTTTTTGGCACGTCTCCGTCTGTTTCCCCCACCAAGGGACCGTGCAATTCATTCATTTTCAATGCACAAATATGCATCAGATACTCGCTATGCATTAGGAGAAAACCGCGATCTGTGGGCTTAATTTCTAGATTTTTATACATTTCTCATGCAACAGTGCGCCTGGATTTACCGGCACTATTTTGAGAGATAATTTAGTTGAAATTTGCGCTGCTTTCCTTCTACGCATGCGCACTGCCGGCTCAGTCTTCGATATCTGCTCGGTTTATGATGTCTAATTGCGAGAAGTTTCATAAACATACCGTGGGATCGTGTGCCTGTTTGTCACGTTATCGATAACGTTAATTTAGTAATAGTGCAATACGCACATTTGCTGGGCTCGCTCGGCAATAATGGTAACGATTGTCGTGGTGCTGAAAATGCCAGACTAAGAAATAAATGCATAGTGATTGAGTGAGAAATACATGCCAATTTGTTGATAATTATAGTATCTGATCCTTCCTAGCATGATGTAAGTCCGGGAAACGACCAGGGTACGGAGGTGCGCCCATGTCTCTGGCTGGGGTTACCCCCCCAGCAACCTGTCGTCGAGAATAAGGTGTTGCACTGTACGGATTGGAATAGGGCCAGGGCTCGAAGGGGCCCTGTGCCCTCCGGTACGCTGAACTCCTTAGTGTACCGGTACCTGCAGTATCTGCTGGTGCGGAATGACAGCTAGGGGAGTACGGGCACCTGTTTGTCCCCACTTTAGGCAATGGCTTCTACGACCAGTATAATAATAATGAATAATAATAATAATAATAACTATTTTATTTTATTACAAAAATAATGAATTATTGTTCTTTGTTTGAGTGCCCTGCGGTGGCTTGGTGCCCCGTCCTAGTTTATTTACTGCCTAATACTCATTGTTAACGAAATAGGCCGGGTTCGGGGGTGGTTTGGTCCCTAAGAATGTTGAAACCGAACCTACGCCCCTGGTGAAAGTCGCGATAAAAATCTTAAAATCCTAAACATGTTGCATGTCACAACTGAAGACAGCGTTAATAAAGGTGCTTTACAGATTTGTTCCGATTTAAGGAAGAAAGTAAACAACACAAGCCGACTAAAAATAAATACATACACGGGTATGACGTCTATGCAAGATAATATGAGAACGTATGAAGGGAAATAATCGACACAGATGCTAAACATTTATACCTACATTAACCTTCACATGAGACTTCCTGAGCCGGTTTAACATTAAGGCAGGTTCTGTGACTAACTTGTGACCAGACTCGTTATATGGAAGATGAAATATGAAGCTCTATAAGGAGCGAAAGTCTACGATAACATCCTTAACATAATTTAAAATTAATCAACCTCGTACCGATTTAAAATAGCCTTTGCTACACACTGTGGGGATACACTTTTAATGACATATTCCAAACTCAAGGTCTTATAGCATAATTTATTGTAAATCCATTTAATTCAAATAAGTAGCATTTCCAAATCAGATTTCATTAGTTAGCCAAATGCATCATTACCAAGAGGAAATGGCTTTTTTGCAATAAACAGCTACTTCCACAAGAGTTAAAACACAACACTAGCCATAAAGGTGCTGAAGTTCTGGGTCCCCGTCGCTCTCGCAGTCAACGTGGTAGTTTCGTTAAGGACTGAGTCGGATGCTCGATCCCACAGCGTCTCCTTGGCTTAGACTCTGCCGTTGCGCCTACCGCACAGCAACGTTAGCTTGTTTTAATGATGCGATGGTCCTGAGAGCTTATGGAGGACTCAGTGTTCAGCCCTGAGCTCGTGCTGGTGTGCGTTCCAAGGCCAGCATTGTGAAATCAGCTGATCGGAGGGAGCTGCTGCTCGATGAACTGCTTGATGTCCATCATCTCCTGTAAGAAGGGCATTGGGGTGAGATAAGGACACCAACGGCCCTGAAAAACCAAGAGACTGGTGTGTGCTTCAGGTGGTTAGGATTCTGTGCTCTTCCCTGGATGGCTGTTGGTGCAAATCCCTGCCAAGCCCTTCAGCAAGGCCCTTAACCCCTAATCATTCTGGTGTGCTGTCTGACCCAGCTCTCAATTGTAAGTCACTCTGGATAAAAATGACTTAAATAAATAAACAAACAAATATACATTATACGGACAACAGCATTTGGACACACCTCTAAATCACTGAACTCAGGTGTTTCATTCAGACCCAGTGCCACAGGTCAAATCAAACACCCAGTCATGCAGTCAAGTCTACAAACATTTGTGAAAGAATGGGTCATTCTGAAGAGCTCAGTGAATTCAAGCATGGTACTGTCATGGGATACCAGCTTTGCAATAAGTCAGTTTATTCCTTGCTAGATATTCCACAGTCAACTGTAAGTAGAATTATTGCAAATTTGAAGCGTTTAGAGACAACAAACTTGCCCACAAAGTGGCAGATTACATAAAGCAAAAAAGTGGGCTTCCTCAGTGCTGGGGAGCATGGTCTGTAAAAGTTGCCAGTGCTCCGATGACTCAATAACTGCTTTGTTGCAAACGTCCTCTGGCATTAACCCCAGCACAAAAACTGTGCACTGGGAGCTTCATGGAATGGACTTCCATGGCCGAGCAGCTGCATGCAAGCCTCATGTGTTGGATGGATTGGTGTAAAGCACATTGCCATTAGACTCTGGAGCAGTGGAAACATGTTCTGGGGAGTGACAGAGGGGAGGGAACTCATAATGCTTCAGCGTACCAAGATATTTTGGACAAGTCTATGCTTCCAACTTTGGGAAGGCCCTTTTCTGTTCCAGCATGACTGCCCCAGTGCGCAAAGCAAAGTCCAAGCAAGTTGTGGAAGAACTTAACTGGCCGACAGAGCCCTGACCTCAACCCCATCAAACACCACTGGGATGAGCTAGAACAGAGATTGTGAGCAAAGCCTGCATGTCCAACATGTGCCTGACCTCACAAATGCTATTCTGGATAAATGAGCAAAAATTCCCCACAAATACACTCCTAAACCTTGTGGAAAGCCTTCCCAGAAGAGTGGCAGCTCCATATAGATTTAGATTTAGAATGGAATGTCATAAAAGGTCCTGTAGGTACAACAGCCAGGTGTCCAATACTTTTTCCCATAGAGCAGGGGTGGGCAATCTTATCCGCAAAGGGCCGGTGTGTATGCAGGTTTTCGGGATAACCCTAAGGTCAGCTGTTCAA
>JAODKM010000075.1:14094634-14115159 GCA_026780845.1 Petrocephalus sullivani
ACCACCATCCGATTGGTTGTAAGGCACAACCAACCCAAGCTGGCCGCGTCACCACCATCCGATTGGTTGTAAGGCACAACCAACCCAAGCTGGCCGCGTCACCACCATCCGATTGGTTGTAAGGCACGGAGACAAGAAGGAAGCAGTGTGCTATGTTAATAAACATGGATTATCTGAAAGAAAAATGGGCTAATTCTATATATTATGCATTATTAGTAGTATTGTGCATAACGATGTATTGATAAAATTCTATGAACTGAATGGATTCATAATGCAAAATTACACTGGCAAATGCTAATTCTGCTAGCGTTTGATGCTACCATAAGGCAATCGTCACACACTTGCTAGCAGACACTAGCACCTAATAAATCAAGATGTACACTTAGTGAACTGTGAATGAGCTCCTCTATGGTTTTACGTCACTGACGCTTTTCAAACTCAGTGACGCCTTTACCAAGCCGACCCTTCTGCAGTTGAAGACCGTGCTGTAACTAGCCTATTTTTGCAGTATGGCTCAGTTCCTGTATGCCAGGGGAAAAGCGCCATAACAGTAGGGTGACCACCTAATCCATGCCAGAAAGGGCAATTTTCACCTAGGTAAAATACCATTCCAATCAAAAGGACCTGAATTTCACCTAAGCGCCGAGTTGCTGCTGTGCACTGATTGGTCAGTCTTCTATAAATCAGACATGTGCCACTGATGCTAATGTGAAACAGCTGAATTAGTTTTTCAATCAAGACGACAAACCAGTCAGAGCAAGAAGAAGAACTGAACTACTTTGTCGAACACAGGAGCCTTTCGGTTTTAAAGCTCTTTGTAAAACCTGAAGTAGCTCCAAGTGTAATTTCTGACATGGATTAGGTGGTAACCCTACATAACATTTCCACAAATTTTCAGCAGCCATGATAGTCGGATTGCAACATGGGCGTGTCACTCTGGAGGTCTCTCCAATCTGTCACAGGTTTTCACCATATCATCTCCGATATGATGGTGCATTTAAATACATTTAAACAGTGACGATTATGAAGTTGATCTGTGGCTCCCCCATGGCTAAAGCCCGTGCCCTCACATGCGACCCTTATGGAGACGGCGGATCATGACACGCGTGTGGGCGGGGCCAAGCCGCGTGGCCCCCACTGGGAACGAGCAAAGTACCTGTGGGAAGGAGCCCCGCAGAGGAAGCCAGCAGCTGAGCGCCACCACGCCAGCCAGCTTCTGCTGGGATGTCAGAGCCGTGTAGAGGGACAGCGCCCCCCCCTGTCCATACACAGAGATACACAGAAACAAAGGCAGTGCATCTGTAAATAACGGCATCTCCCTTTGGTACATTGCTAATTAGCTAGCATACAGGTGCTTTTGGAACAATCCGGACCACAGATGCTTCTCTAAATGTGTCCAAAAATGGCAATATTTCCCAAAAAATAAATTTTGGTAATGAAAGTTAATGATAATAATAATATATTTAAACTTAAATGAATGGACCATCAAGACATAATGAACATATCACAGGACATAATAAACTATTAGATCCAATCCTGGAATCTACTACAATTTCACACAATTACTACAATTACAATTACTCTGCCTGCCTGGCATTTACACAGTATGCATTACATGCTGCTACTCTAACAACTTATCAGCTCAACTATGAGTCACTAATCCCTGCTTTACACCCAGACACTTCACTGGTTCTGTCTCATCACCCTTGCAATAAATCCTTCCACATAACATGTAGCTATCGGACTTTGCGTAATTGATCCTTGTTATCCAATCAGGCGGCAGGACACGTAACCATGGAAACTCACAAGCGAAATGTGTGTCACATACAAAACACTCATACTTTTAAACGCAACATAAATGCTTGATTTTAAAACCATTAGATACAAATGGCCATCCAACAAAAAAGCTTGTAGTACCGATATTTTTGTGTGATGTACTGCTAATAAAAACCCTGCACAAAATAAAGTTTATTTGTGTGTATGTCTTGGGTAGAGCCAGAAGACACAACATCCTTTATTGTTGAATGCATCTCTACAGTGTGGTTTAATATTTAATATTTCCCCCTGATCAGTGAATAATGGCAGAGGCTTTTATTGTGGGTGAGGCATTCTTCCTGGCATGAGTGCCCAGACCTCAGATGTTATATAGCAGCTAACAGCATGTCCGGCTTTTCATTACTCTTGATGAAGCAGGGGAACTAGAGCAGAGGAAGTAAAGACGTGGACTATCTGGTGTTCCCCGAGGACTGGGTTGGGAAACACTGAGTTAGAGGATGAAGAAGCCCAAAGATTTACGGTACCTGTGAGAATCCACCCAGGATTATCCGGTGTGAAGGGATGCCATTCTTAATTTCCTGGTCTATCAGTGATTTTACTGCAAAGACACACAAATCACAGTCAGGATATATTCTAGGGCAGTGTTTCTCAACCCCGTCCTGGGGGACCCCCAGGACTGGCCAAGAAAGCACACAAACGTCTTTAAATATGAACTTAAGGACCATTACAGAGGCGCTGCCATTAAGTATCTACTGTTTTGAGAAAAAGTTTGCGAAATTTTGACTTCAGCATGATTGGTCCCTAAAATGTGATCTGTTCTTCATATGTTATTATTATAAATAAAAACGGTGCTTTTTAACAAACACCACCAACAACATTTCATATTTCTACCAAGAAGATTATGAATTTCAACTACTGATGTATGAGCACTGATTTTGTTTAATCCATCATCCAGATGGAAATTAAATTTCTAATATGGTAAAATTAGGAAAATAATTCCTTATTAAACTCATTAGAATTGTTCAGTGTGTCACAGAAATGTTTCGTTACATATGTGCAAAAACAACATGCATCCAATGAGATCAGAGCTCTCTGAATCACATGACCTACACTTACGTCACAAATATGGATCATGAGTTAAACCTACTGTTTTCTGCTGCCCGTTTAATGCCCGATTCATCTTCTTCGGCATCTGGACTAAGACCAATTATATCAAACCTTCAAAAAGTGAAAGAAAACACTTTTCATGCACAGAGTACACAACGCAGTACTGGAAGGATATTTTTAGGTAATACCCCATTTGTGATTCATGTTTTTAACCTCTGAAAGTGACTGAGACACAGGAGATAAAAGTAAACCTCAGTATTTGCTACGCATCCCATCTGCACAAAATGCACTCAGTGACCACAGGAGAGGCTCTCCAAAGCTTGTGAGAGTTTTACTTACACAAAAGGGCAGAGGGCAGAATGAAAAAATATTTGTTCAGAGAGATAACCAATCAGATTGTAGAGGAAGTGGGTCCAAGCAGCTAGAGGAAGCTGGACCAAGACATCTGATTATTTGGTCCCACCTCTTACACAATCTGACTGGTTATCTCTCTAAACCAATCATTTTTCATTCTGCCATCAGAACATTTTTGTGTAAGTAAAACTCCCTTGAGCCTTGTAGAGCATTGCGCTCACAATGCAAAGATTATGGGTTCATAACTCGAATAGGTTGTAATCCTTTCCCTTGATTTTAAATTATTTTGGATAAAGGTGTCAGGTTAATGGAAAAAAAAGTAACATTCTAAAATCACCAGTTAATGTCACGTGGAAGAAGACGGATTGACCACAGATTGTGTATCCAAGGAGGAACTAAGGAATGAGCTTACCATGAAGGCATCGTCATCCTCATGTTCAACGTGACTGGCATAAGTGGTCTAGGGCAATTTTCAGAACAAAATAACAATAATATTAAAACATTGTGAGGCATGGTGAAACAGAAGATGTCATTCATGTATAAGGCTTCCAAAATGTTCAAATAATATGTCAGGTCTAAGAGATGTCTCCTGAATCGCCTTAACTTGCTTTCCAGGCAGCAAAGAGCCTCACACTCAGACTGCAATCAGAAATGCCATTAAATATAGTAGCTCTGACTCACGCACAATAACTGTAAAGGTTTGCACTCTGTGCCTGGGTGCTTTTTGGATCCACCGACTTGCCATATATACTGACATCATCGGGGTAATAGCAAAAAACTGAAGTGAAAGGGCGATATTTAAACAGGTGCTTACGCATGGGGGCAAATGTATTTGACGTGGGGGGTCCTGATTCCAGCAAAAGCCTCTGCCCATCCATGCCTGGGGGATGGGATTTGGGTTTGGGAGAAACAAAATTGGAGAAAATGAACATACCTTCTGCAAAACACATGTTTTATAGGGTACTAAAATTCAAATTAAGTAATGGCATTACAAACAAACAAAGACAGTGCTAGATGGAGAGGTGATACACCTACCCGGTATCTCCAAGTCCATGGAGAAATATCACCTGCAGAAAAAAATAACCAAGAGTAACGCATCCATATGTTAATCCAAATCTTCTTAATGCAAATCCAGCAGCAGATTAAGCAAAACCTTGCAGGCAGACAACAAACAAACCACGTACAACAAACAAACCACATACAAACGCAACTTTTCAAGGACTCCTTTCACAATTAATCTTAAGCCACAATCGAAATCCAGTCTACTAAAACCACCAACGCAAAACTATTTAACACAGCACCTGCAGGCTGCCCCCGATGCACATTTTAACTGCATATTAATGTGCTGTAATGAGGTGTTTCCTGCCACAGATAAAACAAAAACATCAGCATTATTGTAAGACGCATTACAACGTTATTGTTACTGGAAACGAAGATTGCTTCGGGTGTATCAGCGCGCAGAAAGCGTCGATATTTAGTCCAAGTTGACATCCCCCTCCCCCAGTTCTGCGCAAAGCAGCGCCGATCGCCGCATGCTGCACACTTACCGCCGCGGTGGCTTTCCGGGCGGCCGGCACGATGGCAGGAAGCGGCGCTGACATGTTGTTACCGCACATGCAACACGCTGGGGGCTGACATCCAAGAGGAGAAATGCCGATGGATGACAGCTGATGCGGGGGACCTTGTTCCTTTGACGTCGGCGCCCTGGTACTCTACGTGGGCCGGGGGATACTTTCATATGCCGCTTTACGTGCAGCGATCAGAGAGCCGACTGTCCGTCCGCGCTATCCGTACTGTGCTGTCAGGTTTACGGTGTCCGCAACAAGCCCGACGTAAGCTGCTTTTGGCCACTGACACGGTTTTTAGGAAATCCCGCCTCCGCCGCGCTCCGATTGGATGACGGATTTCCCTCGGTTCGAAATTCTGATTTCCGATTGGTGAATCAGCTTGTCAATCAGATCCCACCAAAATACTCTTGTTAGTTTGTAACTACTCTTTAAATACAGTACATGTGCGAACTGTTTAAGACCTTGAATTCTGTAGGTCAAATTCAGAAACACTTGGATTGTACTGCTGCGTTTCTGGACTGCCTCTTGCTATGCATCTGTATATTTGAATCTGGATGCTGTAGTGGCAATCAATATACCGCATGTCCCCGGGAATTGCGGTGAGCTAATTAAATATAGTTAATTGGGTCTTGTGCATCACAGCTGTATAGTGAAGAGGCCACGCCCGCCGCGATCCGATGGGAATAATACTGTAAAACACGCCCATACTGTATACAGTCCCCCTAGATGTGTTAATGTCACTGTATATTAGCATAAGTAAAAATACTACGGAAGTTTGCCTATCAGTATATTAGACTGGAATAATCATTAATAGTTTAATTGTGCAGCTATTTCTTCAATGTGTTGAATGTTGCTTTTAATGTTACTTGACTTGGATTTGAACTGAATGGCTTAAAGAGATTAGGGCGGCTGTTTCATTATGTATGATCTTTTTGACGGGTGTCACCCTGGAAATCGACTGCTTGATTAAACATGTCCAGCAGACATACGGATCATATTAAGTCGCTTTCTTTTTCTGTGAGCTATGCACGACGTTGTAATTGAGAATCCAGAACAATACTGTTTTAAAATACGGTGAATTAAATGTGACCTGATTTCTTTGTACGAGTGTACTGTATACTGTACTAACAGTAATATTACGCACGACTTCCGCGCCTTCGCTGCCGTAAAGTGAAACTTCCGCTCAGTGCCGCATGGCTGTGTGGTGTTTTTACGACACTTGCCCTCGGTTCCCCGCAGTAACACAAACTACTGTATAATACTACGAAATAAGCCGCTACATTGTCAGATATGTCTGCATCAAAGACTCCGGGAGGAAAGGCAGTTGACATTTTAAGAAATCTTCCTCGAATAAATCTAGCAAACCTCAGACCAAACCCCGGAGCCCGGAAAACGGTACGTTTGCGAGAGCCTGCTGCCTGCTGACCTCGCCAAGGTTTATTAGACGCCCGGACGCCTTAATCAGTAAATATACTGTGAGCGATTATACAGATTAATAAAGGCGCAGGGAGAAGTATTTCTCTTGCAATGGTTGGATTTGAAAACTATGCTTATATTTTGTTACAGTTATGTTTCTAGACGGTGTATATTGCCACAGCAGTACAAGGTCAACTATATATTGAAACAATACATTGTATTAATTTTTAACGCATTCTTTTCAGATCAGGGGGTCAAATTTCACCTGGGTCTATCCCCATGTATACGTTTGGTGAATATTTATTTAATCGTGCACTAATTAGGGATAAATCGAGTGGATTGTTAAGCATCCGCAGTTCTTGTAGCATTGTGAAAACGCATGCTTCCAGCTGGTGCTTTTCGTAAGCAAGGAATTGTAACCGGTTAAATTATATAAATTATATAATTATTATATTATATAAATCTGTAGCGTTTAATAAGAGCACGTTTTGTAGGAAAGGCGGCGTGGAAGAGGCGCGCACGGAGGGAACAAGAGCGGGCGCGGCCACAAGGGGGAGCGCCAGCGCGGAAACCGCCCCCGCCTGGGCTTCGAGGGGGGGCAGACGCCTTTCTACCTGGCAATTCCCAATTATGGATACAACCAAGGCCACAGGTAACTGTGAAAAGCCACTTTGTGGGATGTTGGTACTATATGAGTTTGTTTTATGGGTGCTTTAAATTATTATTAGCTGATAAAGCCATCCAACCTGCTCAATTTTATTTTCTAGTCGGAGACCACAGTACCAGCCACTGAGCCTTAAAAGACTTCAGTACTTGATAGATCTGGGTAGAGTGGACACCTCCCAGCCTATCGACCTCACCCAGTTGGTGAATGGCAGGGGTGTGACCGTTCAGCCTCTGAAGAGAGACTATGGAGTACAGCTGGTGGAGGAGGTGAGGGACTCTTATTGTATATGCAAATGTACGGTACTATACACAGTGGTTCATAGGTAATATGTGGTAATGGGCACAAAGACTATAATAGGCTTATTTGCAGTTATTTTGCTGTCTTAATATGGAGTCTGGATGTTGAAATACAGTGTTGGGTTATTTGTGATGAGCAATAATAATCCTGTAGATGGCAGTATATAATAAGACTTCTGCGATGCCACCCCGATGGCCGACTTGGCCCTTTTCTACCATTGTTTTACTTCTTCTTGACTCCCTGAGATGCCTCTGACATGGCTTCCATGTGAAATACTCTTCAGAAAATGTCCGGTACATAATTCTTGCATGTGGTTTCAGGGCGCTGACATGTTTTCGGCAAAGATCAACATCGAAGTCCAGAGGGCTACCGAGGGAGCGATAGCGGCAGTAGAGAGGAACGGGGGAGTCATCACGACGGGTTTTTACGATTTTCGGAGTCTCAGTGAGTGTCCACTGGGCGCTTTGAACAGCACGATTTCCCGCGCCAATGTTGAAGCCTCGACGCTATCTCCCATCCAACTTGGCGTATGTTTATCGTTTCCATATTACAGCGATCCTGTGCAAGCCCGTGTCGTTTTTCCTGTCCGGCCAACCTATTCCCAAGAGGATGCTTCCCGGCGAGGACATGGTCAAATACTACACGGGCGCGGAAAACCGCGGCTACCTGGCCGATCCGGAGGAGGTAGAGCGGGCCAGGCAGGAACTGGCTCGTAAGTATGGTTACACTCTGCCCGACGTCTCCAAAGACGAGCTCTTCCACATGCTCTCGACGCGGAAGGACCGTCGGCAGATCTTCTTTGGACTCGCTCCCGGCTGGGTCGTCAACATGGCCGAGCGGAAGATCCTCAAGCCAACTGGCGAGCAGCTGCTCCGGTATTACGGCTCGTGACGGAACTGGAGCCCTTAAGGAGGAAAATTGTGGGGGTGTAACCACAGCATTATAAACCACAAGTCCCGGTATTGCATTTCAGCTACCGCATCAAACTGTCAATGCCAGTGGGAGGAAATGCTTTGTTGGTGTTTCCATTATCCAGGATTAATAAATTATGTAATTAGATTTATAAAAGTAACAATTAGTGGTCGGTTTGATGTGATTTTGCAGCACTTTGGGTGGGAGGTGGGGAACTGGATACAGGAAGTGAGGTTTTTGGTACAGGAAGTGGGGAGATGGACATAACATGATACGACCGTATCAAAGACAAGCTATTATTTCCCATCAGCCTTAGCTCTGCTATTAAGCTCCTTAGCCAATGAAAACTCGCTCCCAGTTTGGTCACCACGGGGACGGAAGGAATGGGCCTCGGCGCAGGTGAAAGGGAAGTGAGGCGAGGCGAGGCGGGTGATCCCGACTGAAAACAGGAAACAGGTGCCTTGCGGTGTGCTCCACGTGCCTGGGTTGTCGGGGGAGTAAACGTGGGATTAGTCATTAGCAGCTGTATCCTGGTCAGGGCCCCCAGTTCTGCTGGGGGGGCAGGGATGCCGGGTTGCCCCATGAGAGCCGGATCAGATACCAGGCATTTTTTATTTCTCTGAGCACAATGACAAGAATGCTAGGAATGTTTAGTGCTGACACTGGCAGGGACATACCTGCCATATTGGGAGAAATTGACAGGGCATTCTTCAGTCCACGGAATTCAGGGAATTCGATCCAGCATCCCGATTGCGTAAGGTCTGCCCTTAGATATGTGCTGTACATTTTTTGTGTGGGCCAAACCCCCAGACTGACCCATCTCCTATTTTCTTCCCCTCGCGGTTACATTTATTTCCGTTTGCTGCGCACTTGTCCATAAGTCCACCTAATGTTGTGGACGTGTTTGGTTGTCAGCCTTCACTTGACCTGCAACTTTTTTTGAGGAAAATAAAATACTAGCAGCGTGTGTGTGTAAAGGCTGGATGAAAAGTGGCTTGGGTGAACAAGAGGGCTAGTTCTACGTGCTTCCCTGAATAAATGCCAATCGGCCATTAAAAAAAAAAGAAGCTAAAAATCATGCTTGCTTTAAGCCCGATCGAGTAATTAAGATGCCAATTGTCTGAGATTAGCTGTTATTCCAATCAATAACTTGCCATTTAATTAAATTCTGTATGATATTTATTGCACAGGCAGTACATTGTTCCAGTTGTACTCTCTCTCTCTCTCTCTCTCTCTCTCTCTCTATATATATATATAAAATGTAGAGTGTGTGTCTTGGGTTGGGATAGCGCTTGCTATTAATAGAGCGGTATTTAACGACAATATTGTTTAAAGAGATGTGGCTGTAGAATGAAAGTTGGTACGACGGGGGTCTTTATCAAAGGAAGCATATGCTGGTGTGTGTGCTGGCTGCTGTCATTGTGTAAACTGGTACGTGTAGTTCCCACTACCACGATCTTCCTGATTCTACAGTGATTCTACCGACAGCGCCCCCTGCAGGATAGTCGGTGCAATGCCAAAACAAGGAGCTCACTTCATTTCCACTGCAAAAATGCATGGTAATTCGAGTGGGCTTTATTTTCATGCCACAGCTGGGCTATTGACTAAGACAAAAACAATTGTTGCATAATCCCATTTTTATCGGCCTTGCTGAACTGGCTTTCAGTCCAGTACAGGATCCAGCTGGAAGTGCTGCTGATTGTCTTTAAGGCTTTAGATGGGTTATGCTCCCCTTATGTTACTGCTTACCATGGTGGGCCCAGGCGGATGAGGTAATCTGACAAACTGTTACTGTCGGTACCACGAGCCCAACATAAGCGAAAAGGTGACCGTGCTTTTTCGGTGCATGTACCTCGTCTCTGGAATACTCATACACTGGAGATTAAATTCTTCCCATACAAGGTGTCTTTTTAAATCAAACCAATTTTTATAGATTGGGATTTAGTTCTGACTGTTGACAGCTATTAATTTCTTATTTTAGAATTTCTTTGTTGGTTGTATCGCATTGCGTCGTATTGTTTGTGTTAATTTTGTACTGCACGTTGTTTAATTGTGCTTTAGAAATAAAGCTTACATTACATTTCATGACATACCACCCAGAAACAGGTATGGAGTGCCCCCCCCCAAGACTATGGAGTAAAATACATGCAACAAGTGACAAAGGGAGACTTTATACAGTACTTACAATTAAAATGTACGAAACACTAGAGAGTGTGTGACAGGGGGGCTGGACATGGGAGTTATATACATACATATATACAAAGTCCATTATGTACAGTACCAGTCAAAAGCCTCGACACGCCAACTGAAAATCATTTTTCAACTAGATGACGGCCCTAAGCCCACCTGGAGGTGATGTAAGTACCGTATTATCTTGTGAATAAGGAATGACGGTGTGCGGAGAGGGATGACCTGGCCCCCATAATCCCCCAATTGTATTAAGTGCTTTAATTTATTCAATATGACTCATAAACACCAGCAGCTGCACATAGGAAACTGCATGTAAAACTGAATAAAAAATGCCATAAAGTTGCTTATTGTATCACATTTCATTACATAATGAATCCAATTTGCTGGGTAGATAATTTTTTCCCTTGCCCCACAATTTGTTTGGTTTTAAAAAACTATAAAAGATCTTTGTTTTTATACAGACCAGGGTATTATTATGAATGATTATTATAAATAACCTCTAAAAGATTTGAATTAACTTTAAAATAATCATAAAAATGCATAAGTGTTAAACTAAATGTGGCAGGGGGAGCTGCCAAAACAGTAGATTGTAATCATTATTATTTTGTCGATAAATGCCCCCTTAAAACCACTTATTCCAAATTCTTCAGAGTCTCTGCTCCCCCGTCATCAAAGTCCTATAAACTTGGGGAGATGGCTCAAATATGTCCGGCGAAGCTGGGGTTTTCCAGATTTATCTGTCACTTCTGCATCTGCTCCGGGGTGTCGGCGTGTTATTGTGTGTTTAGTAGGTCTCTAGAAGCAATTGTTTTCACCAAGTTATTTATGGAGGTTCAGAGGTTAAAACAGCAGCTCGGCCTGACCTCGTAAGATCGAGTGTCTCGTGCTCCAATGTGAACCTACAAGCTGGTAGCAGCTATTTATTTACATGCCAGCTCTTGGCAGGATAACCAGCCTGAAACCTTTTAGCGTTTATGCTTTAAATAAATCAAACCACAGGAAAGAAAGTACTGCAATATTGTTTATAGGAGAGTGGGTGTCCTTATCTACAAAGAAACAGGGGCCCTTTTGTGTCTGATAAGGTCTTGAACTGTTGGAACAGAGATGAAGAAACCGCACATACATTTAGATGTTTTCAGAAGAGTGTCGAATTGATTTCTTCCTCAGAATAGGGAAAAAAAACCTATAAAAGAGGATATTTTTCTTCGAATGAGTAGGGAAGTTTAATTACATAAGTGATAGACTTTCTTATTTAGTCAGCAGAGGCCTGCAACAACAATCTAAAAGACTTGATAAGCCCCACGACAAACACACTGCGTTCAAAATAATTTGATGTCTGTGTCTGGACACTTCACACTATCTAATCTAATACAGAACGATGCCGGATTGGCCAGCTCCAATTATTTTTGCCTGATTCCCTCTCAGACAACGGCAGCGATTCCCTGGTGTCTCGCGGGTTTTGAAAGCTACAGACTGATTCCAGTTAATAATTAAAATGTAATTACAGGGCAGTTCCCTTGTCTAAGGAAAACAACAGGGAAGAGGGTGAATCTTGGTCTTCCTTCGGTGTGTCCTGGGTGCCTTCATCAACAGGAAGATAGATCAGGGTTTTTAGGTGAATTGGAATAGAATGGAGAGAGAGTGTGTGTGGGTGGGGGGGGGGTGGGAGCTACCTACTGTGTCAATACAGTACCTCATCAAAGCTGAACGCCAAATACAGATTAGAGCGTCATTATGACTAAGGTCCTGAATACAAGCTACTATTTGCAAATAATGGAACCAAATGTTGATGCACCTTTAGTCTGATTAATCCTGTCTAGATTGGCGGTGGTGGTGGGTGGGGGGCATTAATTCTTTACACAATGTTTAAGTAGAAGTGAGTGCATTAAATGCTCGAGGTGGGGGCATAGCCGGTGTTACAAATACACCTGGAAAGCGGGGGTGGGGAGTAGTCCACTTTGGAGGAGTTTGGAGATTCCATCTGGGGTCCAGAGTTTGTTGGTTAAGGGCGTAGGTTAGGTGCCTGTCAGGTGCCTGTCCCGACTCATGCTGTGAATGCCCAGGAGTGGGTGGGGCACAGCCAGGCTGACAGCCTACCTACACAGGGAGGCGGGGGCTTCATTGTGTCCTGCTAATGAGCCCCCGTTAAGCGGGCACCACACTGGGGGGCTTGTAATCCTCTCAGCCAGCAATCAGAGCCCTAGGAGACCACACCTGTAGGGGGAGAGGGAAGGGAGGCGCTGGATCATACCCCCCCACACACACATACACACACCTGATTAGGAAGGGATGTCGAATTGAATGGAGTCTGGTTAGAGACTGAGATGCCGTCCACGGCCTGCTGGGCCAATACAATCGCCCTGCTTCTGGCGAGCAGGAGAGGTCCTCAATCTGTTCACACATCAACCCCGGAGGACAATGCTGCTGTCTGGATTACCGCCTGACCAAAAAAAAACTATATCACTGAGGAAGCACTGTGTGGGTGTTAGATAAACTCGACGTGACACGTTATTTTGCACACAGTGAGGAGCATAACTTGACCAGCTGACCTTTACACCTTGTTCTCCTCAAACAAGGACTGATGCTCAAGAGTATCAATAATGAAAATTTGCTGTCTGCTTCATTTTACTTTAATCTTTAATGTGACCAACTGCACAAAAACATTCCTTGGCTGTACATGCCAAATAAAGTGGACTCGGATTCTGATTCCCCCTGATAATAACGATTACCTGATAGAAATTGCACATTTGGCTTTTCTCTGTGCAGTCCATGTTAATCTAATTGATTAGTCAGCATTTACTTTTTTGTAAAAAGTCACTCCATCCCAAGAAAAATGGCGATTCTTATCCAGCAAAATCTCCAGGTCACAGATTCTATCCCGTTGGTCCCTTTTGTGGCGCACAGACACTTCCAGGCACCAAGCCATCCGGAAAGGGGAGCAGTCCAATATATCCAGCCTAGCAGACACATCCATCCCCTGGGCAAGTGAAGTCTCCTGGTCCCCTTGGCTCTGCAGTGTCCCACAGACTGCAGGTACAGCACGGAGAGCAAGAGAGCCATCTAATATATCCCCTGTCCAATACAATGGCACATTGTGATTTGAAGACCTCTGAAAACAATCCCTATTTAGGAAACATAATGGGCATTCAGGAGAGGGATATACTCTGTTTGGACTGTCATTGAAATGGTTGCGTCATTGAACTATACGGACCAATACTAACACATCTGAGAGAAGATTAGACAACGAGGTGACTTTTTTTGTACGCAAACTGCTCAACGACGATCAAACTGTTACATTTTAAAAACGAAATATTTTAAATAAATCGTCTAAGTAGAATGCGCACATGGTAAAAATGTAAGCATACTACAAATTAACTACAAATAACTTAGTAAGTATATATATATATATATATATATACACTAATGCAAACCACACGAATATGAATAGCAAAAAGTTACATAAATACGCAATAGCAGAATGATACGTCTTCAATAGTTCGTTAATTCGCAAAAAAGGTCAACCGAAACTAACATTATTGTATTCATGCTGTGTTGTTCAAGCTAATTAATTAACCCCATTAACACATTTAACGTGGCTGCGAATTTCGCGTGTGTTTAACGTGTTGATGTGGATTCCAAACCTTAATTCTAATAGCATGTAAAGCTATTCGTTTAGAACTCAATTTATATGGTGAATATCGCTTTGATGTGTCTGTGTCAAAAAAACAAATGACAGGGCATCTTCTCATAGAGCCATTAAAATCGGGAAAGTTTTTTATCAGGATCCTCACAGTTAATCATGACTCACTCTGTATTTCAAAACAGCTGTACTGATATGATTCGAAACAAATCAGCGGTAATGGGTTTTCTAGGCTTAATTACATTATAAACGATATCTAATCACGTGCAATACCATTTAATCTACACTTCTATAACATGCTCACGGTGCATGGGCTATATCAAACAGAAACATTTTATTTTCAATCATTGTGACATGAAATAATAAAAAGCGTGACAATCCGAATGTTAATTCCAAGGCAGATTGGAATCCGGATTGGAATACGCGGATTTTGAATCCGGTTTGTGCTTAATGGATATTAGACGTCATTCAGCATTTTCGACAAAATACTGTTTCACCGTCTTATTCTCATTAAACTACAAAACAAACTTCCTCGTAGCGAGTTCATACATGAATGCAATCGTCGTTTTCTTTTTTCACGTTGTGCGTTTTTTGTATGAAACGAAATCATTCAATTCGATTATCCTAGTTTCACATCATTAGGATATCAAATAAACATGCTTAATCCTATATTGATTAATTAGGCCTTCCATGACACGTCTTGCGGGACGCTTTTGGGCATAAAGTTTCCTCCCTGTAGCAGACGCTGGAACCTGTTTCGCTGCTTTGATGAAGGGTAACTTTAAAAAAGGAGGAAAAACCTCCTCCGATCGCTCCGTTATTTAATTAACCGGAGTCAGATTTGGAAGTGATCTGTCTGTTTGGGGCGGGTGTGAACGATTTGCTCAATGAGTTTTGTGAATAGTGAGGCCCTAAAGTCATACTCGGAAAGAGCTCGTCTGCCACGAAGCAGGTGCAGGCCAATATGCACCGAGATGCCCCCCTCCGGGGCGTGTGTATTGAGGCTGGTTTTGCGGTCCTCCCACCGGCGCGGGGCCCCGGCTCTCCGCTGAACTTAATCAGAATTGTGCCTTAGTTTGAAAATACAGAGAAATTATAAATAGCCCTTATCCGAGCTTTGTACGGACCATGACAAAGTAACCACACGAGACAATAGTACATAATAAAATGTACAGTTTCCGCAATAGGATAGGTGAACAAATAAGCCTATGCATGCATATGTATACTTACGCCATCAGAATGTCCGTCCGTAAAATACAGCAAATTCGATATCTGTACTTTTACCACTTGAAAGTAACTTTAAACCGAATGACATATAAACCAGCAAACAGACCATCTGAAAGCACACTACAGTGTATAATTACAATTCGGCCTACTATATTTTGACCTTTTAAATGATTTTAACTTATTTTATAAATGATTTTATTAATTCTTTTCCGGACCGCATTTCTGCATTCCAGCAAAAAAAACCAAAACTCATGGATGTCATTGTGCCATAATAATTCTATTGACATTTTGCTGTAAATTTGCTTAGATCAACATATACCTGCACATTCAGTAATTTAGATGTGCTCGGGTAGCAGAGGAGGACTGGGGGTTAACTTTAATTTTCGGTTGTTCAGACCGATGTTTCCTGCCGCTGTTACCGGACACCAGTGTCCAAAACACAGCTTCACAGGCATGAAAACCTCTGCGCAATCGTACCAAGCCGTGCCTGTAAATGCCCATGCGATGGAAAGAGCGCGTCTGTAAGAATACACATGTACTAATTCGCACTAGCGGCATCCCCTAAGAGCCAAAGGCTTTCCTTCCTGACCTTTCGGAGTTCCTGCATGAATCTTATCACTCCCAAAAACCTTACGCCGCGTTAGGAACACGGCTTTGCTCACAATGTCTAAAGGGTTTGTTTTTATAAAATTAAAACTAGGGGAAGAGGAGGGGAGGAGGTCGGCCGTATTATGATATCTCCGAAAAACATGACGAGATGTTTGAAATTACTATAGGCGCGTGCACGTGTCTAAATAACGCCATTCTATTCCAGTAACTTTCCTTCGAAGCAGAATGCTTCGTACTTATCATGTAATCTATATCTGGCGCTGGAACGATTTTCTTAACAAGCTAACTGGTCGTCTTCCCTCATCTGACACCTACTTTTTGTACCAAATAAATATTTATAAGTCTACCGTTGGAACGGCGTAGTAAAAAAAAACTCCATTGATCATGTTTGCCGAGATGTGATCTGACAGATTGGGTGAAGCTTGATAAAATCAGACAACACCTGACTTGTGACCTGGGTTTTTTTATTATAATAATGAATAACCAGTTCTACCAGGTGCTTTGATCTCCGGAGACGCCGGAGTGCGCTTTGTTTCTATTGATTTCTCTTATTTGTACTGAGCAGGTCGCTTACGTTCCCGATGTGATTTCGGGGAGATCGAAACAGAGATACCTTCACGGCAAAATGGACCTCGCCGATAAACATTTTGACCTAATGGCGTACATGGTGTGAATAAAGATACATAAGAATAGGGTAAATCAAAAATACGAACTCTTTGCAGACACGGGAAAGAAGGAGATAAAATGAATGCGACGGATTTGGTGTAATTTACTCTTAATATTAATACCAATTAATTATTTTTGTTTTCGTTTTGGTACAAAATACAAAATGTGAATTATTTCGATTACTTTATTATCGAACATAAAAAGGTTGAACTAAGATCTAAGGCCTTTATAAATAAATTATTCTCAGTCTCAGGTTTTCCTTTAATGCAATAATTATGCGGAACATTCAGCAGGCTTGTTCATGAGGCAAAAACGGAATTTGTGTTACACATTATTTTATGCAATGCCACATTTTTGTCTCAATAACACGGTCACTTTTATTTACGTTAATGTCCTAGAGCAATTCAGTGGGAGCACCTTGCCCTGCGCCAATTGAAGCATCCTTAAACTTTGCATCTGGCAGCCGAATAAACTTTTTTTTAAATGCTTTTAAATATTATTTTTATATTTTTTTAAATATATTGTGAAAATCTTATATGGGCAAAAATACAGGGTCGTCCAAGACATTTCTGACAACTTGCAAAATTGATTCCGTTGAGCATCGTGAATAGCGAAGAATTATTGCGCAAATATTACCGTTAATTTGTAGACTAACCCTCGTAGCACAAAGGCATATCGAGGCGGAAAACGGAAACCCAAACGGAAAACCAAAATAACATATTTGTATTACATATAGGAAATGTCAACTTAACCTTTTAAAGAGTGTTATGTAAGGATCTATTGTTATCTGACCGCTAAAAGATACGATAGTAGAAACTCGAGTCCTTTAAACACTTTGTTGCAAAAAGTAAAATCCAGTGGCGCAATTTAGATAATAAATGCACACGGTTTGTATCACTGGGGAAGATGACGTAGCTTACGGGCTTACGAAAAGGGTGATTTAATCATGGGAACAAGAACGTCGCAGAAATTATTTTTCAGACGCATTGGTTTTATTGAAGTGAAGGGTGATTAATTGCGGGACGTATTGAGAATAAATTGATGCGCAATGACAGGGTGGACTAAAGACACCCATAGTATGTAAGGATGGCAGTGGACGGGGGGGGGGGGGGTATAATTATCACAGCGGTGGGACAACGCTTAATTTTCACACCTTTAAATCCACTCCTACTTGTTTCCCATTGGTTAACGTGGTGCTTAAAATCAGACTTCTTCTCTACTGGCTTGCTACTGATCCCCGAGGATTAAGCATCGGCCGACACCCCTGCTTCAGCCATGTACTTTGATAGGGTTCTCCCCAACTTTGACATCAGCGCGTCTAGCCCGAACTTTTCAAGCGATCGCGGGCAATGCGGGGAGATTAGGATGGAGACAAAGTCTCCCAGCAACGGGGCCTGCAGCCCCCTCTCAATGGACTCCGAGTCCAACTGCTCCAGCCCGGACGTCAAACCTGAACCGGAACCGCGGGTTCGGCGCCCCCTGAACGCCTTCATCATTTGGACCAAGGAAGAGCGCAGACGTTTGGCACAGCTGAACCCAGACCTGGAAAACACCGATCTAAGCAAAATTCTCGGTAAGTTGCGTAATTAAAATTAACTTAAATGTAGGGATGTGTAATTTAAGCCTATAAATGCCGAGTTGCTTTATACGGTGAATTGGAGATGTAGGGAAATCGTTTATTATAATGTAGTTTATTATAATGTATTTTACTGCTTTAAAATACTATTTAATTCAGGGTACTGGGTTAAGTGCTGGAGTTTAGGTTTGTGTTTTTGTGTCCCCCCTCCCTGCAGGCCGAACCTGGAAGGGTATGTCTCTTGCGGAGAAGAGGCCGTACATGCAGGAGGCGGAGCGGCTCCGGGTCCAACACACCATCGACCACCCCAACTACAAATACCGACCCCGGAGGAGGAAGCAGGCTAAGAAGGCCAGCAGGGCGGCGACACTCGGAGTTACCCCGCCAGCCGCCCTCCACTGCGAGGGCTTCATCTCCGGACCCTGTGACCTGAGCTACCTCATCCAGACTCAGTACCACCAACGGATGGCCCAGCGTCCACCAAACTATGCCACGGAAGCCCCACTGCAGTACGTCCCTGGGCCACAGCTTCCCTCCCCTCCCCCGCCTTACCCAGCGGCCCCTGTCGCGCCCCCTTGTGGCGAACAGGCCGAATGGCAGTCCTGTGGCTGTCACCTATGCACGGGCACCCCCTCTCTCGAGTTCTACCTCGAGCAGGTCCGGGTGGACCTGCTCCAGGATCTGGATGCCAGCGAATTTGAACAGTACCTCCGCCCGGCTGCATGTGGACCGGAACCGATGGATGCGAGTTATTACACCCAGAACAGTCTCAGAGAGTTTGGCCTGATGTCATAATGTAATCTGAAAATGACAAATTCCTTTTTAAACATAGCTTTATTTATTTAATTTATTGGAGTTTCCAAAAATGTCAGAACAAATAAATAAACTTTTACAAATGCAGTTTGTCTTTCTGGTTGTCTTAGTTTTTTTTAAAGCCATAATTAGTTGTCTGGTTAATTTATTTGGTGTACATTAATTCTGTGTTAAATTTCCATAAATAGCATTGTGACCCTGTTCTGGCTATTGGATGCTGATCTGTTACCTGGCTAAATCTTATTCGGCCATTAACGGTTTTCCCCGTCAGTCTGCTATTGGCCATCTGCAGTTCTCCTAGCGCTCTTGCCTTGCTATCATGGGTAATGAAGTTTTACAAATAATTTGCGGGTAATCGGTACAGTTTCTTTGGAGACGCATGAATAGACCTTTTGAGTTCCTGCCCCATGGGGTTTTTAGAATCACTCAGTAGTGCTTTCTAATGAATGCGAAGGTCTACTGGCAACACGTACGCTCTGGCGGGGACCGCATTGTTGATATAATTTCCCACCTATTTGGCGGTGTTTGGGATATTGTTTCGTTTGAGCGGGAACTGTCTCACTCTTGGGCCAAACTTTCCTTCACTTCCTGTTTCGGTTGAAACATCCTGCAATTTCTCTAAAAATACAGCAAATATTGGAGTGTCAGTCCACCCTACAGTCTCGGGGCAGAGTCCTAGCCTGCTTCCAATGAAATATTAATTTTCCTGTGGCAGTTGCCTCGGGTCTCGCTATACCGAAGGCGGTGAGAGCCGAACGGATACGAGACCGCTCGACTAAGCTGGGTGACGACAGCTTACATTAAACAAATTAAAGCTGGGTTATTTATACATCAACAGATAGCCCAAACAGGGCGCCATCACTCGTCCACTGGTCCATCTGAGGGCTCGCTCTTCAGCTCATTAATGAGACGTTTGTTGGGAAATAATGGAGTGACGGAGTGGTGGCCGGGTAATTGTGCGAGGCGTGACTTAGGCTGGAGCACTGTCCCTCGGAATGGCCCGTGATTCAGGGGGTGTGGCAGGAATGCAAACACACTCACATGCAGGCATTCACATTTCTACTAGTTGGTCTGTGATGTGGATTCGGGTGCTGTACCTGTGAGGAAAAAAGGTCAAAGGTCAAATCAAGTCAGTTCAGCGATTTCACCGTTGGACCCCGTATTATGATAAAATTCACCAACACCCGCATACAAATCACCGGCCATCGCAAATACACAGGCGCGCAGAGGGGTTTTGCCCTTCAGGAACGCGTTTCCTCAGAGATGGTCAGATGTGAGGTGTCAGGTGACTCCTCCGAAGTGCTCAGCAGTGTGACGGACGGCAGTCTTATTCAGGCATGACTCACTGTCATGTACTCACAGGAATCTCCACATAAGAGCACATGCTCTACAGCAGGGCTGGCCCATCCTGCTCCTGGAGATCTACCACCCTGCAGAGCTTAGGCACAGCCTTAAGGTAACACACCTGATACTGATAACCAGGCCCTTCAGAAGCATCTCAATTAGAGTCAGCTATGTTGAAGCAAAGTCGACTAATACGGAGATGCTTCTGAAGGGCCTGGTTACCAGTATCAGGTGTGTTAAATTAGGGCTGCACCTAAGCTCTGCAGGGTTGTGGCTCTCCAGGAGCAGGGTTAGCCAGTCCTGCTCTAGAGTAACAAGAACATACATATACATACATACATACACATATACATATACATATAT
>JAODKM010000075.1:14181751-14203118 GCA_026780845.1 Petrocephalus sullivani
CTAATCCCAAGTGCTCCAAGGACACTGACCCTGTTCCCTAATCCCAAGTGCTCCAAGGACACTGACCCTGTTCCCTAATTCCAAGTGCTCCAGGGACACTGACCCTGTTCCTTAATCCCAAGTGCTCCAAGGACAGTGACCGTGTTCCCTAATCTCAAGTGCTCCTCGGTTCCCAAGATTTAGGAAAACAAGTATAGAAGCACATTACACCCCAATCCAAATTTTTACAGTTTGTCTCCACATAGGCAAAATGTTTCTTTATATTTTTATTTAAGGATGTTTTCTATTCTGTATATTTGTCTGTTTATTATGCCTTATGAATTAGCTTCAATTAACCAATATTTGCTGTTTGATACATTACTCAGGTCTGTGTCAATTTCTGGCTGCAAGATAAAAGAGATATCCTCTGTTACATCACGTTACAATACATCTGATCGAAGTCTAGGTCGGTCCAGGTTGCTTAACAAAATGTAAATAGAGAGATGATGGAAAAGCAGAACTCATTTTTTTCAGGTGAAATGAAGCCATTTCCCGTTTTACGGAGTTGGAAGTCAGGAAACAGCTCGCGGGGACAGGAAGGCACCAGAAACTGTCACTTTGAGGCTGACTTTGCAGTTGACACATTCAGCCTGATTATTCTATTGTGTTTCCAGTCATCTCTCCTTCAGCTGTATCTCTCTGAATTCCGGGGTAAACAGGAAGTACTTCTGTAGGGGTCAACAGGAAGTGTTCCTGGAAGCTTGGGATTGCATGTCTTGGTGGGGGGGCTTAGAGGGTATTTTCTGTGGGTATTTTAGTTTCTGACTGCCGGATCACTTGAAAAAATATTATTTGCCAGACAGAGTTAAAGTACACTGTTTAAGTTGAACATGCCCCCTGTGGTGGTCAGAGGGAATTATGCCCCCTGTGGCGGTCAGAGGGAATTATGCCCTATGTGATGGTCATATGGAATTTAGCCCCCTGTGGTGCCGGAGGGTATTATGCCCCATGTGGTCGTCAGAGAGAATTACGTCCTCTGTGGCGGTCAGAGGGAATTTCTCAGCGGTAAACATGGTTCAAACTTTGCTCAGACATCATAAGGGACAAGCTGATATAAATATAGACTTCATTAAGGTCTATTTAAAACTCTTGGCTGGAAAATTATGAAACATGATGAATAGTTTACAAGTCAGCTGTGAGACTGTTCTGTGGTTTGTCATTTCTGAAGAACCCTACACTGAACCCAGCTTTATTTTGCGGCTGTCAGCGGGTTTTCCTTCGATGCCGGCCCACCTGACAGAGATGCTGACGGCAATGCTGAGCACAGTGCCAATCGCTGGCGGATTCTGGCATGGGCTGTGACCTACCACCAACCGGCACTTGGACAACCTCTGTTTTACAGCATTCCTTAGCTAGTAATGATAGAACAGTGTTAAAAACTACTGCTGACAGAAAATTCACAGGTTGACCACTGTTCAGTGATTTGCAGTGCTCCTGTAGCTCTGCACAGTGCTATACTATGTTCTCGTAGATCTGCGCAATGACTTACAGTGCTTTTGTTGATGTGTGCTGTAATATACAATGCTCTTGTTTATCTGTGCAGTGATATACAAAGCTCTTGTAAATTAGCACAGTGATATACAAGGCTCTTGCTGATCAATGCTGAGATATACTGTGCTCTTGTTGGTCTGTGCTGTAATATAAAGTGCTCTTGTTTATTTTGTATAGTAATATACAGTGCTCTTGTAAATCTGCACAGTGATATACAGTGCTCTTGTTGACCTATATAGTGATATACAGTGCTCTTTATTTATCTGTGCTGTGATATACAGTGCTTTTGTAAATCTGCCCTGTGATATACAGTGTTCTTGTTTATTCTGTGCAGTGATATACACAGTTTCTGTAAATTTGCACAGCGATATATAATGCTCTTCTGTATCTGTGCTATGATAAACATTTATTCTGTACAGTTCTCATAAGTTTTCACAGTGATATATGGTGCTCTTGTTGATCTGTGCTGTGATATTCAGTGCTCTTCTGGCACAGTCCACTCCTGTTCGGCCCTATCCCACCGTTCCATTGTTCCGCTGAGAAGGCACAATCTTCCCTCTGAACTGTAATTGCCACTTCCAGCACAGAGGAGGCGAGGGAAGCTCCAGGCCTTTGTTGTTGAATGCCCTCGGGATGTACGAGGCACTCGCTAAATGTTTAAGTAAGGATCTGGTGCCGCTTAAGGGCACCTTCCGAGGATAATTATATAGTATTAATGGTTCCTAAGAGAATGAGCAATTATAGGAAATACTAGTAACTGAGCAAAGTCTGATGGCACTGTAAACAACACACGTCCGTGCTAATCGCTGTTTGCGGGAGCCGGCAGCGGGTGAGTTTGCAGTGCAGGCAGATTGCAGACCCACTGGGACGAGTCGGGTTTGGGGACTGTGCACAGCCACTGTGGTCCCCCGTTCAGGTTGTAACTGACAGCACTTCCTAGTACCGCTTCTCTGGGCTGCTCGTGTTAGCAGCTTCCGTGTCAGAGATGGAGGGATGGATAAACAGGCAGATTGATTAGGCTTCTTAACGCAGCATGGATTCCTGCATTTTGGGACACAAGCCAGCAGTACTGACCTTGCCTGTAGTCATCTTATATATGACAGCGTGACATTGTGTGTGCAGCTTATGAACTGTGACACTGTGCGCACAGCATATGCCAGCTTTAACAGACCTTCCTGGAGAACAGGCTCACCCATGTACTCTGACTATACCCACACTTTGCACCTTGCTATCAATTGCTATTGCTTATGAATGCAGGTCTATTCACCTTGTTTTCTATGATGTTTCCATGCCCTGGGGTATTTGGGCAGCCAGTCCACCTTGGACCCCAGAGGTTTTTTTTCTTTTTACTCTGGAGTTATTGGTTCCTCTCCTCCATTGTCCTCTGGCATTCTTCTGTTCCCTCTTCCCTCCGTGCATCGTATTGTGTAAATGATCTAGTAATGGATTAGCCACACACTCTCGGGGTGACGCTGTTGTGAATAAATTTAATTGAATATAAGATACAAAGGTGCCGGACCTTTTACATGATAGGAAAGAGGCACAGGTGTGGGGAGTGGCTGCTGAATACCACCCACTGCTCCCCCTGGCCCCGTCTGCATGTAGACAGTCACTGTGGTATGGTCCCGGTCCCCCCCCGCCATCTGTGCTCATTTTGGTCAAAGCACCTGCACAATATGAGGGCTCCTGGCCTTCCTCAGAGATCCGGGGGGGTTGGTCAGCTTTACACCTGGGTTCACATCCACAACCTGCTGTCCACAGTGCCGAAACATGACAATCAGTCTGGATAAATGTGATGGACGATAAAAACGGCACGTTTCCAATTTTAAAAAGCCATTCCTCCTTAACAGAGATTATTTAAATAAATAAAATAAATGTGCGGACTCTCAATCAATAGCTAGACTGCAGCTCTCTTGCCGTTTTTGCATACGGGGAGGGTGGTCTACAGTGCTGTTATATATTGTTACAGACCAGAGTTTATTGTCATAAGTAGTTCTCTTTCCGTGGAACTTTTGAGCAGTGTTTCTGAACCCGGTCCTCGTGGGGCCCCAGACACTCCATATTTTTGCCCCTTTCCAGCACCCAGCCAATCAGGAACACCGATTACCTGGTACAGGTGTGCTGGGAGCTAGGAGGAAACAAATGTGTGGACTGTCTGGGGGTCCCCAAGGAATTTGATAAAACTTGCTCTGGAGGTGTCTGGTGTGTAAAAAGACCATAACTTTATCTATTGGTCTGCTCAGACAATGAATTTATATTCCTCTTTGACCTATTTATTGTTCTCATTTTAATAGAGAAACACTGGGCATGTCATTTTCACATCAGGAAAGTAGCTAGGATGTCTAAATTGATTGTCCGTGTGTCCCCAGTTTCTGCTATACAAATAATTAGATTCTGTAACAGAATCTCAAAGCAGATTAAGAAATCTAATATTGGTGAGTGACATGAATAATTACGATCTCAGAGGTATGAGCTTGATCGGGAATGTATGGTTCAGAAGGTCTGTTGTATAGGGATTTTCTCAGATGATTGAAGAGAAAAGAATAGGATAATGGTACTCTGCAGAGATATATTATTTAGATCCAACTAAGCCTTATGTGAACATTCCAAAGATTATTTAGCATGAGTGATGTCAAAGGCAGAGTCAAACAGTGCAGAGATCTTCAGATCCTTCCTTCTCTCTCATCTCCCCCCACCAAATGTCATGCTTTCTCATCCCGCCGCTCTCTCGAGAGGAGGATGTGCGGTTTCTGGGCCTGGATTTGGCAGAAATAAATCCACAGAAAGCAGCATCGGAGCGAGGGAAAGAGCCGTCTTTTTTGGCTGTCTGGAATAACACCTTTCAGAGGAGGAATTAACTCTCTGTTGACGTTGGTTTCGAGACCAGCATGAGACACATCACTGATGGTAGATTTATGAAGCTGAAGTTCCGAGATGGAGCAAAGGTCCTGTTGAGGCCACAGGACACTGAAGGAGATCATCACAGATAGGCTCCCATGGCACGGCTGTGCCCCTAAACCCCCCCCCCCCCACCTTCATATACAGACATATATGGCATATAGTTATACTTCTTGCCTTTATCTTTCTAAACAGTCTGCCTTTTTTCCATCAAGGGACACAATTGTACTTGCAGACGTAAGTTCTGAAACGTGTCCGCAGAGCAATAACGTTATGCCACAGGCAACCTGGAGCAGTTGTTAGATGTCAGGAGGGTGTATGCAGGGGTGGGGCCACAGGGGCACTGGCCTCAGGTAAAAGCTGATTGGGCCCCTGGAGTGCCCAAACATCATTGGGTAATGATAATGAGATGACCATTCCTGGCATACAACCTGTTCTCCTGGTTCTTACCTTGGTGTTTACCAGCTCAGTCTTGTGGCTGTGTGGGTTCAGGCTCTGTACGCATTGTCCAAAGGTTGCTGGGTTGAATCCTATGCCTGTGAATGTGGAGTTCCTGTTAGGTTCAATTGTTCGGGGGGGATTGCATCTGCAACCCAGAAGTGATGAGATGTCACCACCATGCAACCAGCTAAAAGACCTTTAATTATGCCGCTTTGGATGACGGTGTCTGCTGAATGTGGAAAATGGCACCCATGGCACTGGACGTCCTGGGTCTGCGGTGTAGTGTCCCAAAGCTTCCACCCTCATCTGCCCTCCTTGTATTTTAATGCAGAGCTCTTTCCAAGCACAATGGGATGCTCTTCGGGTAACTCAAGCTGGATGACCTTTGGTTCCACATCAATTATGGCAAGGACTATAGGTGTTAAATCTCTTGTCCTCACTAGATTGCAACTAAGGAGCTCTCAGACCAACCTCCTGATGCTGGCCTCGTTTCTTATTTGCTGTATAAGGTATCTACTCAATAAGCATTGTTCTTTAGGGTACAGGATTCATCCTGACACCAAAGGAACAAGCTTGTTCAGCCTGTGAGCGATTCGTGGTGGTCAGCACTGCTCTGAACTAGTTGAAACAATTCAGAACCGGTACTTGTTTGTCAGCACTGCTCAGAACCTATAACTGGTCTTCATGGTCAACACTGCTCAGAACTAGTCAAAACGGGTCAAAATTAGATCGTGTTGGTAAGTGCTGGTCTGCTTTGGCAGGAAAGCTTTGTGGAAGAATGTTGAATTTCAAGAGGCATACGAGGTCATCCACTGTAATGTAGTTTTCAGATAGGAAGATCCTTCTTGGTGGATCAATATACTTTTCAGTGTGCAGGATTAAATAAGTAAGGATAAGTAAATAAATAAACTGAAATTCCGATGTCTAATAAAAATAGGTTTTACATGTGAATCTATTAAATTTTAAAGTCAGTTTAAATATTAGCTTACACTACAAACGTCTTTACATGCATCAATGCATCCCAGGGTGACTCCCCCCCCCCCCCCCGAAGTGCAGAGTCCCAATGTCCATAAGCGCCAGCTGCAGTTTTTGGACCAGTCCCAGGATGTCAAAAGCTGCACACCCTTTGGTTCTGGGTAAACCCAAGTATTCTTTCCTGTCTGCAGTGTGTATGTAATGTGTGGGGTTGGGGTTTGAGGCCTCTGCAGAACCCTAGTGAATTTCTGGTGTGAACCGCACTCCTGTGCATCGCCTGAATCTCTGTATCATCAACTGAAACTGATGCCATGTTTTGATGGACAAACTGAGTGTCAGTTACCTCTTAAAATAATAGGTTGTAATCTGTTATAACAATGCAGTTTATACATCATCCATCTTCTAGTTGCTTATCTGAATCAGGATTGCAGGGTAATACAATTTTATTAAATAAAGAATGTGATGTTTTGATGAGACCACGGAGGGTCAGAGGTTCGATTCCCACCTCTTCACCTCATGTTTTTCCCAGATTTCTGTGGGATCTCCAGATTTCATCCTGTAGCTTAAAAACACACGTATGACTAACTGCATGCAACCCCCCCACACAACCCCACCCCACCTGGAGCCCTATACTGCCTGGGATAGGCTCCAGTCCCCCAGACCCTGAGCTGGAAGTGCGGTTAAGTGTGAAGATAGATACAATTTATTAACATTTCCTCTTTTCATAGACTTTAAAATGCTTTAAGAGAGATGTTAAACTATCGTTATTCATATAAGGTTTGTTTTTCCATCTGTGAAAATGCAATGCAGGATTGGGGTGTGTCTTTTCTTGTCATGGGGGGGGGCATACACTGTTTCCCCCACAAAACTTTTATGATGCTGCCAGTTGCACCCACCAAGGTGGGGGCGGCAGCTAATAGCATGAGCATCAGCAGCAGGCCTCTATTTAACGCCATAGGAGGCAGGGGGTAACGACAAACCGCGACCCCCCCCCCCCACATGAGTGCGGATCGATAGCACCCACCAGCCGACTGTTACCGTGGAGACCCTGGGGTCCGTGATTCTATCGTGTTCTGTGCGCTCTTGCCCGGCTAGTGTAGCTAAAAGCACAGCATGGGCGACGTCACCAGAGCTGCTCACCCGCTTGAGTGAATCCATCCGAGCCCCATGACCGCTTATCGGCGTGCCCAAGAAGATCACAGAGCCAGGGTTATGATCAGTCCATCACAGGGCTCGTACAGACATCACTGGCAATTTTAAATATATACCTTAGCCATATTATACCCAGTATAACCTGTAATATAGTCCCAATTTATACAGCACAGTCGGTGAATATGCCAGAAGAAGCATTTCACTGTATGTTATATGAGTAGGACTGCATGTGACTAATAAAAAACTTTGTTGTTCCTCATTTAAGTGAGTAACTCTATGCTGACAGGAAATTGGAGTACCTGGAGGAAACCCATAAGGGTAAGCTGAGATCATGCAAGCTCCATGCATAGCAGAATCGGTAATCAAAGCCCCACCCCCTGGAGGTAGGGGGAAACAACACCCCCCCCGCTGGTTCACTATGAACTGGGGATCGTGACCAGAATTCAATTCCAAATTAATTGTTGAGTTTGAGTTTACTCTTTACTCATCATACTTTGATTGCTGTGATACTATAGACCAGTTTTCCTGGCATGAACCCAACATGACTCTTTCTTTACTGAAGCATGTTACTCATCAGAGCCGTCACTGGGCTCACCTTTGTTATGTTATGTGGTTTGTGGTGGCCTAGTGGTGAGATTTGGGTTATAGACCGAGAGGGCACGGGGGGAATCTGTTATCCCCTCCAGCTACAGGGGAATCCCTCTGTTCTATTGACTCCACCAAACTCGTGACTGAGACGTTAATGAGCAGCGCGGGCCGCCAGTCCCTCTGATCCAGCCTCTCAGCCTGAGCGGAGCGGCACTGTGTCCATTGTGCCAGTTCATAATGCCGGTGTGTAAATCCCCGTCTGGCTTGTAGAATGAGAAACACCTACAATGGAGCAAAGCCACTAAGACGGGATGAAATGCAGTCTGTATACAATGGGAGGCATGTGTGGCCCCTCTTTATATTATGAAGCCTTTATTATACACCATTTAATACATGTATTTAAAAATGGCATGGAAGGGGTGGCATGGTGGCCCAGTGGCTAGCACTGTTGCCTCAGCCTGGCTCCATGTGTGTGTGGAGCTTGCATGTTCACCTTGTGTCACTGTGGGATTTCTTTGGCGTTCTCTGGTCCCCTGCCCCCCACACTCCAAAAACATGCTAAGGTTCATTGGTCATACCAGTCATAGCCATTGGTGTGTATGAATGTTGTGGCCCTATATTGCAGTTATTATCCTCAACAGGTTGATACACCCAGAATGAGGTGTGGTTACAAGCCACACCCTTCTGATCAGGGAGCCAATCAGAACAAGTGGCTGTATTATAATTGTGGCCCACTCCTTTCATAGAGGTTATTACACCCTATTCATCCACTCATCTGCAATACCCTCTTATCAAATGCAGGATCATGGCCTGTCCCAGGAACTATAATCATAGGACTCCCTGGATGGGCAGTTGACCTAATCATGTTGTGTGTCTGGGAGGAAGCTGGAAAGTCATGCAAGCTTGGGGAGGACACGCAAACAGCACCAGGGGTAGAATTTTAAGGTTCAATTCAGGATTTGTGATGGTTAAATGCTACCTACTTATTCAGTCTATCACCCGTAATGCAGCTGTTATTTCAGATTCAAGAAATTCATAAACCTGGCCTCTGGGGGAAACCAGCACCTGCAAATGTTTAGCGAGCTTCCTCCTGTGCCCCCCCTGCACACCCACCCGCACCCTTTTGGTTATGCACAACAGTGGAGGGTTCCTTCCTGTCTATATTTTGTTAACTGATTGCAAGGTGCATTGTGGGACAGCACATGTGGCGCTGCAAATCAGCAAATGCTCTGTGATAACTCAGAAGTTGACACAAAGGATGCCTGGGAGGTCAAAAGGAAAGATTATGATTATCATTAGACTGCCAACAGCTGCATCCATGACATTGTACATGCTGGCAGTATATGGCGGAGGAATCTGAGCATTTACCCTTTACATTTCATGCTAAAGCTGTTTATTTAAATCAATAAATAAATTCTTTCTGTCTGCTCTTGGATCAAGCCTGCCAGAGCTCCCGTTTTATCTCGGCCCATGATATTTAACACAGGTTTCCAAGGGAGTCGATCCGTTTCTATGGCGATCGCAGCATGGTTTGATTACATAATGGGATGCCTTTGATTATAGGTGTTCATAATCCTGCTGAAACAGGCTTGGCCGGCTCAGTTCATTCCTGTCTCCCTCCAGACCTTAGAGGCATGAAAAAAAGAGAGTGATTCTGCTTTGATTAGCTGTAAGGGTGCGTAATTTATTCAGCCTAATCCCAAAGCTAAAGATTAGCGGTTAGCAAAGTGGGGGCAGTGGCCTTCCTTAGAAGCAGAAGATCTTCAGGTACCTCCCAGGCATCATTTCTAATCTAGAGGCTGATTTTTATCCAAGATGACTCTCAGTCTTAGCCTGCTGTTTAAACATTGCAAGTTTGTTCAGTGTGATGTTTAGCAGATGAATGTGGTTGAAAGTGCCATCACTCAAGGGTTCAACAGCAGGGACTCTTCTGGGAGGTCGGGATGGGTGTCGTTAAGATTTTAACGGTACTACAGCTCTTACCGGTGCTGCTTATCGGTCCGGTACTTTGACGGTATTCTTATTGGAACTTTTTGAAGAAAAAATCTAATTAACAACATAATTAATATTGCTTTATTTAACAAATCACTATTATTATTCAACATATTTGCATTATTATTTAAGAAATGTACATAAGATGCAAAACTAAGTTGATCTTTAAATCTTTAAATGCAGTCAAGTCTTTCCATTATGGCTTTTAATTAATAGATAGCATTAGGTAGTGAACTATATGTATCCTATGTATTTTTGTTGGTGTTTCAGGGGGTGGTTTACCTACATGCCCGTCATTGTGCTTTTTTCACTTTCAAGTAAAAATCCTTTTCTTTCTGGAAGCATTTATAACATCTGTTTGACTGAATCATCCAAATTACTGAGTGATTTGAAACTGAAATTGAGAATTTATGAACTTCAGATTATGTTTTGGGCATCTGAGGTTTATGAATGCGCACACCCATAACAGCCAGCCTGCTAATATTACTTTTAATTATTAACCCACGTTCATATTTTAGATAATCGTGTGTGTGCTGGCATGTGTAACATGCCTGGGGCAACGACGGATGAAGTGCCGTATGAGCCAAGCTGTCCAAAACTGTGCATCTCTCCGTCTGAATGTGATGCACTTTCGATAAATGCTTAGACAGATTGCTCGTGTTTCCGCCTTTACACGCAAAATACCCCTTGCACTTTTGGCAACGAGCACTGTCCGCATTGATTATAGTGAAGAGCAGCCGCACTTAGGATCTTTTAACTCCCTCCGCCATCATCGATCACTAGTCGCGGCTGCCAGATCTGCGGTCCCCGCCTGATCTGTGGGCGCATGCGCATCTGTTACGGTACCGCAGATCTGTACAGCACTATATTAAATTAAGATCTCTGTCCTATTTTTGAACGCAGGAACAAACTTTTCATGCAGTACCGTCGACATAGTAAGCTGGCAAATACTCCTCTGACATGGGAGTTACATTATTGCTAAAATCATTATAATAAAATCAAATAACATACACAATCGTTTTTGTTAGTTTTAATTCTTTCTAAGTCCACAACGAGTTCGTGTTTATTTAAGTGCTTTACAATATCACATAAAATGAAAAGCTGCATATATCCCTGGCAGGCAGGCTGTACTGTCATATATTACAATGTCCAATAACGGATATTATGTTAAGTATCATGTGATTGTGTACGTATGCTTTTATATCTTACAATGCATTCAAATCTAAATTTGTGCACATACTATGTCCAGGTCCAGGTAATGTCAATATACAAATCACACACAGCCATAAGTGGAACAGAACTTTGCGCATCGCGCACGCGGATCAGACAGCGGCACCAGCTTCTGTGCGCGTGTGTGGACTCGCGTGCTAGAGTTTCCCCATGCATCGCGCACGCGAGAGAATGCTCCAGATTAACCTCTTAAGCAGTAATAAGCAGATTGGCCGGTGATGGCTAGTAGTGGCTAACTGGAGAAGTGTGTTACATCATAATAATCATCTAAGCGCTATAGGCAGATTCCATCATCCAGGGTAACTTTCACAAATTACATTTTGACCATTGATGTGCAATGTTCATTTATAGTCAAATCAGAAAGAATACAACAGAAATCTTGCCCCCAATTCAGTTCCTTACCCACAATGTCGCAGTTAAGTGCTAAAGCCCCAGATTCATGCAGAAGTGACCTGCCCCACACAGTGGCAAACCTGGGGTAGGTATTTGGGTATGTTGGGTTGCACTCATGTGGATCACCCCAGCTGCCCATTGTTTGCTCCCTCATTAGTCTGATATAAGAGTGCTTCCCAGTCATGTGTTCCCGAGTCCGGGATGTCCGGGACATCGCCTCATAAAGGCCCCATGTGGTCTTCTTGTTTGCCTGGTTCCCGTTCCCTTGACGCGAATACCTTACTGTTTTCCTTTACACCTGCTCCTGACAATGGATCCACTTCCATCCGGTCGTTATGCAGCTGTACGCTGGCTGGCCATCAGTCACCCGGCTCTGTGTTTAGCGTCATTTTCGACTCCAGAGGTGCTTTTAAAGGGGGTAATGACAAGAACTTGACTCCGAGCCAGAGTATGGTAATACTCATTCAGCGCAGAGCTGTTAAAGGGTCCACCTCTGTGGAAAGGGACCCAGGAATATTAGCCCCCACTGTGTGAAAAGAGGATATTTACAGGCATTAAAGGGGAGGTTTCTAGGTGATGATTATGCCCAGAGGCACAGGACAATAGCATAAACCCTGACCCTAGTCCTTGTAGGCCTTCTGGAGACAGTAAAGGTTGTCGACTAAGGGGGTGGTGCCGGTGAAAGCTGTTGAGCAGCCACACATAGAAAACAAAAGGCACATCACATGCATGCACACTATAAGTCCTACATGTCGCACATCACATGCACGCGCACTATAAGTCCTACATGTCTTTTCTTATCATCTCTGAGTGATCGTTTTTGGGGAACCCCAGGCTGTCGATTGGGGGTGCCCCTTGCCCATGACGCTGAGACCGCTTAAAGCTGATGTGACGTCCTCCTTTAACAAACAGCTACCTGGCAGTGCAGAAGCCGGGTGAGGGTATTAATTTTGAGGTAACATCCACGTCCCAGACATTCCATGTACTTAACATTTAAATGGTCGCAGTTGGAAACTCCCAAGTAGCATTTGACGCCTTAGCCCAGAGGATAGAAATCTCTCACGGTGATGAGGCATAAATGCATGGGAACTCTGTTAAGCGGTAGTAGCATGCAGCCATTAACTAAACAATTGTTAGCTACCTGAAGTGGCCATTGAGATTCTTCTTGCGAATCGCAATTAACTGAACAGTGTGTGTCGTTAGTACTCCACTGCATGAAATCAGCAATAGTAATGTTCTTGTGGAAAAAAAATACTTTCATGGGTACTGCGTACTGTATGGTAGCACAGTGTCAACTGGGGTCTGTAGTGTTAATGCAGGATTCTGCAGGATTCAGCCATGCTGATGCAGCATTCATAAGTGTTGACACAGGATTCAGCAGTGTTGAGGCAGGAATCAGCAGAGTTGATGCAGGATTCAGCAGTGTTGACAGGATTCAGCAGAGTTGATGCAGAATTCAGCAGTATAATTGCAGGATTCAGCTGCACTGATGTAGGATTCAGCAGCACTGATGCAGGATTCACCATTGTTGATGCAGAATTCAGCAGTGTTGATGCAGAATTCAGCAGTGTTGATGCAGGATTCACCGGTGCTGATGCAGAATGTAGTACGCTGCTTTTTCCCTCAGGCAGTGTCTCTTCCACATTGCTTCTTCCCTCAGGCAGTGTCTCTCATTAACCAAACCAATCTCTGAATGGATGTTCAGTTAACTGTCATGTAGTGAAATAACGACCAGCATAACCAGTGAACTGATAAACTTCCTCTATGATTATATTCTGCACTCTTGCACATTATGCAACATACTGCAAACTCTGTATACATATTGCACTCTTGCACATATAGAGTTGACCTGGCTGCTACTTAATAATTGCACTAATTCAAATACACTTTGAATTATTATATAATTTTTATAGTTTATATTCATATTATAGTTATACTACAATTATTACTATGTACACACATACACATATATAATTACATGTTTAACAATATCATTATCATCATTACTGCTATTGTTAAAATTAATTATCATATAATTATCATATTGCCCAATTCCCAATCCAGTGTTTATTACCTTTCTGTGTATGCCTTTGCAAAATGTTCTATGTTCTTTGTAATGTCCTCTAAAAGCACCACCAAGGCAAATTCCTTGTAGGGAAACATACTTGGCTAATAAAAGGATTCTGATTCTGATTCTAGCAGCATAGCTGCAGGTTTCAGCAGGATTCAGCAGTGTTGGTGCAGGATTTGGCAGTGTTGATGCAGGATTTAGCAGCATAAATGCAGGATTCATCACCACTGATACAGTATTTAGCAGCATAAATGCAGGATTCAGCTGTGTAGTCTGTACTCTGTAGTCTTCATATACGATTTAGCAGTGTTGATGCAGAATTCAGCAGTGTTGGCACAGGATTTGGCAGTATTGAAACAAGCATAAATGCTTGTTGGTGCTGAATTCAGCAGTGTTGACACAGACCTCAGCAGTGTTGATGTAGAATTTAGCAGCCTAAATGCAGGATTCAGCAGAATCCTGCATCAACACTGAATCCTCCAGCTACACTGCTGAATCCCGAATCAATGCTGCTGAATTTCCTGTGGGACTCAATGCTTCTGTTAGACCAAATCCCATGGCTAACAGCATGATGTCATCAATGCAGGATTCAAAAGCAGTGATGCAGGATTCAGCAGTGTTGACGCCAATTTCAGCAGTATTGAAGCAGAATTCAGCATTGTTGATGCATAATTTGGACATTTTAACAGCATTTAGCGGCATAAATGCAGGCTTCAGCAGCATAAATGCAGGATTCAGTGGCACTGATGCAGGATTCAGCAGCACTAATGCAGGATTCAGCAGTATTGATTCAGGATTCAGCAGTGTAGCTGGAGGATTCAGTGTGAATGCGGAATTCGACAGTGTCGAAGCAGAATGTACAGTTAATGAATTTTTATTTTAAGTGAGTCATTGGTGTTTAACATTTGCTAAGTGTCCCTTGTTAATATCATCTCTCAGTCTCTGGCAGGATCACACTGAAAGCGCTATAGATCTATGTACCGTATTTTTCAGACCATAAGATGCACCGGACCATAAGAGGAGGGAAATGAAGAAAAAAAAGATTCTGAACCAAATAGTATCTCCAATATCCCATAGACCATCTCTCACCTATACATAAGTTTTAACCCTCTTCTCACCGGCATAAAATTTTTTTTATACTGTATATATATAATTCGATTAATGGAGCTCCATCGTGCCTCCATCATGTCACTGTCATGCACGTTGTCACGTGCCACGGGCCTTACGTGCATGGCACTGCCCCGTAATAACGTAACAGAGCGGTACACTTAAAGCTGTAACCGCTTCTCCCCGCCGAGCACTGGGAGGAGGAAGGACAGGGAGCAGGAAATGGGCTAAGAATTACGAATAAAACGGAGAATATGCATGCACATAAAAGGTGGGTTAGCCGTAGCATAGGGACCAGCACTTTACTGCATATCTTCTTCTATAAAGCATGTGAGTAAAGCAATATTCGGACTATAAGACGCAGTGATTTTTCCTATATATGCTTCGTACACATATATGGTGAAAAACCCATTCTAAATGTAATTGTCTGTTTTCGTTTGGCTTTTAAACAGATCATGTGCACATGCTGCTATAAATCTTCTGGGGGCCTTCAGTGGGAGGTGTTTCAGGCCACATTACGGGAGGAGAGAAATCAGAAGCCTTCTGGCAGGGGTGAATTATGAGGACAGCTCAAGACTTGTAGTGCTAACACTGGAGTGGCCTGAGTTATGGTTTCTGCCGTTCAATTGAATTTGGTCCTTAGAGACCTTTAAAAGTTCATAAACAGCTGTGGGAATGAGTGAAGGCTTTAGATAACTGCTTTGAACCTCTCAGTGGCAGTCAGTGTGAGATTAAAGGTTATTCTATGATGGAAGAGCACTTGGATGTGTCAAACTCAGAAACAGAACCTACGGCTGCTAGTCAAAGCATTTGGATAACGGGATCCATTACGAACCACTTGCAAAGCAGACTTTTAATTGGTCTGTGAGAATTTGTGATGTTTATATTGCTTAGGGTGATAACAATGGGGGTTGGTCTTTGGTTCAGTGGATCACAGGGTCAGCCTATATCACCAGTTACAATTTTGTGGTTAGGGCTGAATATGGGTTAAGTTTGTCATTGTTGGGATTACAGTTATGCCCACAGAAATGAACGGAATTTCCCCACAGAGACTAACTGTGTGTGTGTGTGTTTTAATGTAATGTGTGTTTGGTACTCTTTTTTATAATTCACATCTTTGAATATCTTTGCATTTAATAGCTCGCCAAATGACGTCCTTCATGGCCATGCATTGCCCGAAAGGCAAACTTTAGCCAGAGCCAAACCGCACACCATTCTCACTGAGGAAGGCAGGCAACAGGAAAGTAAAAAGACAATCTTCCTTAACGACATAAATTTCTCAGCAGTTCCTCTCTCCTCGGCATCAGGAGCTGCATCATCAACGCATGTTTTATTAAAATGCCATAGGCAGACCCTCATTCCACAGCTTTCTTATGTTCCTGATGATTCTACCCATAATTCTGAGTTATTGTGGGTGTGGCACTTCAGGACCATGATGCTGACTGATGCACATATGATAATCGGAGACAGCGGCACAGAGAAGCTACATGAGAAAACATGCGGCTGTCAAAATCCCCGAAGCCAGTCAAAGGTGGGAAAAGAGAACATTTGTGACCCTGCCTGCTCATTTTTCAATGTACGAGTATATGAGTATGACAAAGAAACAGACCAGAGTAGGACACCAGCTGGTGCTGGGATCCAAATCCCTTTGCTTCTCACCAGGATAGGAGCTGACCTGGTCCTTGGTCAGACCTGGAAGAACAAGCTGGGTAGAGTGGTCAGGAGTTTCTCTGTGGATGTATGTGATCCTGTGGGACTCAATGCCTGTGGTCAGGAGATTGTTAGACCACATCCCATGGCTAACAGCATGATGTCATCATTGAGCCTTTTAATTAATTAATTAAGTAATTTTAATCAATTTCTCATATGTTTCTTTTGACCCAAAATATCCTGATAATGAATGACGAATAGGCTGGTGTGTTTTGGATGGGTACCTCACCCCTGAATAACATGGTTAGAGAACCATAGTAGTTAAATGTGACTGAGGTCCATATTAAGGGCACAGCAGTGCCTGAAATCAATGAAAGTATATCCTCTATATACTCTGGTAAAAGCACTTTCAGCGGAATCCTTTAACAAACTATGTCGGTCAAGCAGTTTCTTGTTCGGAGTGTATCTCTCTGATCCGCTGAATCCTCACTACATTTCCTTCCAGTTCTTGAAATGCATTATGGTCACTTTCATCGTCAGTCGCTGTTATGCCTTTTATAGGGTTATGAGAACCTGGCAGGAGACACAACGAATGTACACCAGGGAAAAGGCTAAATCAGTGCAGGATTCAGCCAGAGACTGCTGAAGGTCATGGTGGCCTGGACAAGGACAGGACACAGCAGTTAAATATGAGTGGGTACTGTACTCATATATGGAGCTCTGGTCTTTTCTTTTTTCTGTGTTTATACACAGCACTACCCTGGGTTTTCAAACTTGTTTAAGACAGGGACCCCCAAATGGAAACAGAGTGGAATTAGTCGACCCCTAACACTAATGCCTGAACATTTAAGTATCTAAGAACTAAAGGCAGGGAGCTAAGAAATAAAATTTAATTTTTTTTTTCTTCATTGCCAGGATTGTGTCAATTTGAATACCATCACTGGCTGGGTGCAGTTACACCCTGGTCAGGAACCCCTGCCCTACTGCATAGGCAATGTTGGGAGATGGAGAGCAGGGAGTAGCTACGCGCATTTGAGTCCTCTGTGCTGCGGCAGCTGATTTTACAAACTGCGTCCAACAATGGTCACATTGGTTAATAACGAGTAACACTGATTCACAGTCACATGGTATATTTGGGAATAGACCACGCTCTCCCTGTTGCTTTTAAGGTGTGTGAAATCATGGGATGGCTTCCCACCCAAGCTGGTACTGTGGTGACGTCACACCCTTCATAGGAAAAAAGAAAATCATCAGTCTACTTTCCAGAGACCTTGTACACAGGGGCATAGGAGGGGCATGGATGCCATGACAAGTTTTGGGGCCCAGCCCTTTGTACGGGCTCCAAAATCCCCCCACTTGGCAAAACCAATTCAGCGATTGAAAGTACAACCCAAGCAGGGGGCCCAAGATGACAGATCTCTAGCTACTTCCCTGTTTGCGCTGCTTCCTGCTGATGGCCCCGCCCATTAGTATGTACAGACAGGAAGTAGAGGGGCGGGGTCTTGACGCAAACATCTGCAGATAGCTGCGGCTAAGGGCCAACTTAGGGTCCTTTCTGCTGAGAAAAAAACGTTCACTCTGGGTTTAGTTAAACACTCAGGGATTCTCCAGCTACTCGCCTGTAAGATATTTATTTAAGACTCTGCTAATGAGTTTTTCCCTCTAGATTAAACCTATTATAGCTGCATTCTAGTCACATTTCGCACAATAAAATCAGCTGTTTCTCCCGCTGTGCTGTTGTCTGTGTGATAAGCAGATTACCGCCAGTTTAAATCAAATTTACCAATTTCATAACCATAATGTCCATCCATCTTCTGGCTGCTTATCCAGTGTAGGGTCATGCTGAGCCGGGAGCCTATCCAAGGCAGCAGAGGGCAGGGGGGCACCCTGGATGGGATGCCAGTCCATCACAGGGCACGAGACATGGGAGTCCCTGGACAGGATGCCAGTCCATCGGAGGGCACGAGACATGCGACCTGCAGGGAGACCATGGAGGGTGTCGGCAGGCGGTTACATAGCAACAGTTACAGCAAAGAAAAGAGTACAAATCTTGGGAGGAGAAGGAGTGCATATTTATCACCAAACGGGTGGTCTTTTATCATCTTGTTATATTTTTATTCTATATTTGTCCATCTGCCCATCTTCTGTGATTGCTTGTTTAGTGCAGAGTCAGGGTGGTATGAGCCAATCACAGGGCACTAGACAGGGGGAGACCCTGGATGGGATGCCAGTCCTTCACAGGGCATGAGGCAGGGGGACACCCTGGATGGGATGCCAGTCCATCACAGGGCACGAGACAGGGGACACCCTAGATGGGATGCCAGTCCATCACAGGGCACGAGACAGGGGGGGTGGGATGATACGATTAAGATTTGGGGTATTCACAAACCCTACAGATAATTTACAAACTAATAAAACTGTTACGTATATGTAAATGCGTGTGCATATGTGTCCAGACTTGTCTCAAGTTGAAAATCTCACACCAGCCAGCTGATCAAAGTTAGCAGCCCTGAAATTCTATACTTACATTCCTTAAATCACAGATAAAACAGCAGGTTTAGCTGCAAGCCACTGCAGACACATTTCAGTACCAAAATAAGAGCCATTGCTCTTTTCAGAAATGCTACATGCAAATAAAAATGTGCACAATCTTTTTTTACGATTCTCACGCCAGTGATAAATAAACACAGGAAGGAGATGTTCTTTTAACCTAGCTTTCTTATTTTCTTTATGGTTGGGGTGTTGTGGCACGGATGCAAAAAATATTGCTGGCTGAATAGTGAACGATATATTACATGTATGTAATATATATGTATTATGTACAGGGGCTGACATAAGTGGTACGCAAGGACGCATTCTCCCTATAAAGGTGTAAGGTTTATGATACTCAGTAATTTCATCATAACAGCCCTAATGCGTTTATACGCCTATGTGCATTTGCACTGTTATAACAAGAAATTACCACGCGTTTTACCATTTATACGGCGATTGCGTACTTGCATACCACTTATGTCAACCCCTGATTCTGTATATATGTATGTGTATATACACACACACGTGCGCGTGCAAAAATTAGACAGTCACACTAAGTCACACTATTTGTTTTTTATGTTTTTCTTTGCATTCATTAATTTCCCCCAAACTTTTGCAGTTGTGGGTGCTGATGTCAGGCTGCTTGTTTAGAACTGAAATACACACTTTCATTGCTTTAATGTAGAACCCAGTCCAAGCTATTAATGATGGGCGTGTTTGTTGGATTTCTGAAGTGAGATGACAGTCTGAAGGTTCAGGTTTTCCGTGTTCCTGTCTAGATCTCAGTAGGTTAAAGCTCAGCACCCACATTTTTCCTTGGTCATTAGGTCACAACCCAAAATTTTCAAATTTTGACCCAAATTTATTTCACAAAAGAAGTGCAGTAATAGTAAATAGAACACAATGTATACATCAGCACATCTGTATATCTGTCCATAGTACATCTGTATATTTGCTCTCTGTATATCACTATAGAACATCCAAATACTTAACTTAACTATTCCCCTTGTCGGTACATATTCTGCTGTTATTGCACTTTTATTTTTTATTTATTCCACTTGCTGCTCTTTGCACTTCTGATTAGATGCAAAACTATATTTCGCTACCTTGTATTTATACATGTGTAATGACAAAATTGAATCTAGTCTAATCTAAACAATGCAGTAACTAACACAATTCCTTCATGCACTGTTAAAAAATGAAAAAAGGTGTGACATTAGACCATCCATCCATCCATCCATTTTCCAACCCGCTTATCCGAACAGGGTCGCGGGGGGTCCGGAGCCTATCCCGGAAGCCAAGGGCACGAGGCGGGAACAACCCAGGATGGGGGGCCAGCCCACCACTGGACATTAGACCAAAAAAATCAAAATGATTTTTTTAGCCATACACTCTGCAACCCATGGAAAATAGTGCCATGACCCACATTTGGATCACTAGCCACCAGTTAAGAACAGTGGTCTAAGTCAATGTTTCTCAAACCAGTCCTTGGGGACCCCCAGACGATCCATGTTTTTGCTTCTCCAAATTCCCTGGGAGTTGGGATCAAAAATGTGGACCGTTGGGGGTCCCTGAGGACCGGTTTGAGAAATTCTGGTCTAGGTTATCTCCCTACGCTCTGCTACTCCTGATATCCGCAGACTCAGGCTGAGGTCCAGGGTTCGAGTGATGGTACAATCAACTCACCATCGTCAAGAACATCTTGGGCCATCTTGAATGGTGGACCCTATGACCTGACCCCAGTCTTCACTCTCAAATGTATATGTGTGTATGTTTTTAAGAAGAGAGCATTATGGGAAATTGAGCTCCATTTCGTTTCGAATAGCTGCCTACAGCAACCTAAGCTTTACACTCATGTCCCAATGCTTTGCACTTACTAACTAGGCAAGCAGGAAAGTAAGAGTTAGCCTGAACTCCACCATAAATTATTTGCTTGGCCTGTGTAATCAGTCACCCTGGATCTCCTGTAGCTTGCTTGCTGGTGGTGTTATCAATCAAGGGAGCGTTCCCTTCTCTCCCACGGACTCGGCTTCCGGAAACAGACAAAGGGTCTTCGGAAACCCAGGGAGAGGCAATAGAGAGATGGCGCTGTCAAGGAGGGCTGCGGGAAGTATTAGCCAACAGGGCTTTTATTTACAGCAGAGTTACCCCACTGACCTTCGTCCTGGACATGTAGAGGGGGAAAAGGATGCTGAATAATGGCAGGATAACAAGGTTCACTTGATTTACCATAGGAAGAGATGGGAGGGGACATCTTGGCAGAAGCAGATGAGAATCGATCACCCCTTGGAACGGGACCTACTGATTCCACTATCTGTCTCCTGGGAACGGCGGAGGAGTGGGGGGTGTTGCTGTCCAGGGGCTGCGGATAGGACTAGCTGTCCCTGTCGCTGTGGGGGGGGGGGCTTTCTGTGTTTACTGGGTAGAAAATGAGGGGTATTAGCTGGGGAGCGATACCTGTAAGGCATGTTAAGTGGAGAGTTCACATTTGCAAGGGATTATGGGTAGGACATCTGAATGAGGACGGGGTAAGAGACACTGTTGTTTTTGGGCATCAGAGGAGTATTGACACTTGCAAGGGATTATGAGCGGGAGATGATCGTGTCTGAATAACCGGGGTAGAGCAGGGTAGAGCTAGTTATGTGGTGTTTACCAATATGCATGCTTGACCGTATACACTTACCTAAAGGATTATTAGGAACACCTGTTCAATTTCTCATTAATGCAATTTTCTAATCAACCAATCACATGGCAGTTGCTTCAATGCATTTAGGGGTGTGGTCCTGGTCAAGACAATCTCCTGAACTC
>JAODKM010000075.1:14203218-14228919 GCA_026780845.1 Petrocephalus sullivani
CAGTTCTGAAGGCGAAAGGGGGTCAAACACCGTATTAGTATGGTGTTCCTAATAATCCTTTAGGTGAGTGTATGTGTTTTCACATCCTCATTTTTCATCTTATATTGCTAAAGTACAGTTCCACTAATGAAGAATGTAAGTGCAGAGGAAGGTAAAAATTCCAGGATGTAGTTCTTGCCCCACCCCAAATGTCATGGATCCTCGCTAATAAGAACATTCCCATGATTCATTGCATCCCAAGTTTGTTCTTGGTAGGCACATTACCTAGAATGCCCTTGTCAAGAACAGAAGGATGCTCTTAGAGTTAATAGCTTTGAGAAACATTCCTGATCTTAGGGCTTGAAAGGAGTGTTGACTTTTGCAAGGAATTATGGGTAGGAGATGACCACATCTGAAAAAGACAAGAGGTAATGCTAGTGTTGATATTAAGGCATTAAAGGACGGTTGATAGCTGCAAGTGCTTATGGGTAGCATTCTCATGACTATGTGTTTATGAGGGTGCAATAGTCCCTTTTTGTGTGACTACATGTGTTTGGCGCCAGTCACTTTTAATCAGTTATAGGAAAACCCACCTAATGGTGTTGTAATTTATTTGGCTTTAAGTCATTCCTCGTTGACTGTAAATCATCAGATGAGTCTGACCACATGTTGCCAAGCAACTGGACACACAAAGCTCAAGTGAGTTTTTACCATTCTCTTTGGGTTTGTCTAAGAGCCAGACCCTTCCAGGAAATGTTACTCCTGTGAAAGGCAGAGGTGATCAAAGCTGCCTGTTATAGTCTGTGGATACAAGTAGGATGTCAAGTGATATCCATCCAAACACTCAACAGGAGCCTAATGGTAAATGACAACACTTTTTTTTTCTCACACATCTATATGAAGTGCAACACTGAGCAAAGAGCAACCTGCTCAGAAGGAGAAGTCCTTGTCCTTTTTTGTTCCTGTTTGTTTCCGGGAACATTTTGTGGTTATGTTACTATGAGTTGATCTGTGTATCCATCTTCAATAAATACTTACCACATACAGGGTCATGGTGAGCCAATCTTTGGAAGAACAGTGCACAAGGCAGGAGATGCAGGTCATTGCAGGTACAGACAGGTATACAACGGAGACATAAATTCACACAAGTGTGTGTTTCTGGGCTGTGGGAGGATACCAGAGAACCTAGAGGAACCTCATAAAAAGGAGTACATGCAAACTCCACACACACACATAGCTATGGGCAACAGTGATGTTCACCACCAGGGGTTTGTGGACACCAACAGTCATTATACTAAATAAGCACATTCCAGATTTAGTAGATTCTGAAGCAGCACGTTCTGCCAGTGATCTGGCTAGCTATTTATTTAGTTTTTTGAAGCATTTAAGGGGGGACTGGGGGCCCCAATAACACAAGCCCACTGCCTGGCTATGAGCAGGACTCAAACCCCTCAGCCTGGAGGGACATGCAACGCCATCACCAACTGAGCCACCCTGGCTCAGCACTGCAGCAGGTCCTACCTGGATCACACCTCTGACGGACTTCAGCTCCATGCATCCGTAAACAGAGCTGCAAGTAGGAGCCTTTCACAATGTGGCAGTAAAAATGTCAACAGAGATTTAATTTCCAACACAGATGCAAACAGAGCAGTGTTTGTATGTCAACAGATCTGAACAATTATATAAATAGACATTTTGTGTGCAGTACTGTTGATGTTCACAGCTGCCAAGAATAATCTTATATATATATATATATATATATACACACCCCCCCCCCGCATTAAGGAAACTGTTTTTGTACTCAGTGAGCAGAAAAAGACAAGTTGGTGATTATTTCTTTTTTTATATTCCATGTCTTGTCGGAAGAGGGAAAATGTGTACATATAACAGGTTTGGCCGGCAATTTAACCCATATAGTCCCAAAGAAGAGACACTGAGGGGACCATCACTTCATGAACAGTGGCTCTCGAGGCTGGTAATCGCTGGTCACGTGACACAGTGACGTAAAAGACAAAAAGACAGCCTCAATAAATTATTTACCAATTCCCTCCCAGGTAATAGGGTTCAAACACAAGGCAGATAGGACTGCAATATCTAATGCTTGACAAAAATGAAAGAAACAGAAAAACACGGAATTACCAGGAGGGTCTGTGCTGGGCTATTTGGAATGAACTACAAATGAAACAGAAACACACCCATCTTAACAGAAACCCAAGGGAAAGGAGGACAGGTGTGAATCATTATAGAAGTTAATGGTCCATAGGCCTTGTCACCCACCTGCCTGAAATGGATCATGTCCCCAATTCGTGATGTTTTACTGCTCCGAGCTGAAAGGCTGGGGCACTTGCCTAAGTGGTGGGTTCACGGCCCATGTCTACATCAGGCCCTCCGGACATAATTATTTAAAGAGAAAAGTGGGGTGGGGTCCTGCAGTTCAGCATGGGCTAACTGACTGAAGTAACACCTCACAGCATCAGCACAATATATTAGAGATCCTGAGGGTCTTGACTCAACCCTAAATGCCTTATACTTACTAACTAGTTTGGATGGTGAGGATTTTGTAGCAGCTATGGGCTGAAACTGTGATCTCAAAGGCCTGTATGGTGCCAACATGCTGAAGCTGTGATGCTGAGGGACTTCACAGCACCTACACCCTGAAGCTGTGAAAGTGTAGGGACTTCACAGCACCTTCACACTGAAGCTGTAATGCTAAGGTACTTCACAGCACCTACACACTGAAGCTGTGATGTTGAGGGACTTCATGGGACCTCCAATTGAATATTATGATGTTGAAGGATTGAATTTAGTGGGATTTCACACCAGACCTTGGCTGGCTAGCAGGCTGAAAGGTGGGCAGCTGGACATGCTTACTATGTCCTTCAAGCTCACCTCACTGGAAGGGAAGCCAGTCAGCGGGTCTCACACTGCCATCAAAAAGGGGATGCACACCCACAACTGATTCATCCTGCTCCAATCAAGTTCATTATCCCCATGACATGCTGTTAAATTAGTGAATATACATGATGCAGAACTGATGTGTCTGTTTGAATCACTAATCTTGCTGTTTCATAGGGGTGTGTGCCACTCCTTGACATCCTCAAATGAAGGTGCTTGTCTTCATCCCATCCAGGAACCAGGTCTTAGGACGTTATAATACTTCAAAGATTCACGCTCTATCCAGATACTTAGTTTAATCCTATTCAACCTCTTTTGGATCCTCTTCTTAACTCAGTGATTATGTAACTGTTGAATCTCTGACCCAAATGCTGTACCATGTATTCAAGAGCCCCTGTAAAGTGCTGGGCTCTCTGAATCTGCCAGGCTCCATGCCACTATTGCACTCCTGTGTGTGTGGATATGTTTTTTTAGGAGAGCAGGATCAGATTTGTAAAAAAAGAAACACTGCAATGTCCCTGTACAAACAAAGACTAATTTCAGTTTCATTAAGATATTTAGTGACCAAAGAATAAAACAAATGTTTAAATGAACTGACATAGGCATGACTTCCTGCCTCCTTCAGCTTTGCTTGGAACCTCACTTAAGATGTCAATGAAATTCATAATTATAGTTCAAAGCGGTAGCTAAGGCAAAGGTGATGCACAGTTGTACCTGTGTTACTCAGATTAACTGACATCTTAAATGGACACAATTTGTTAAATAGTAGATTATGAATTTCTGCCACCTTTTCCTTGGTTAGACAGTATGTTCTGTTGACCAGGAAGTTGTTCATTTGCTGCTCATGGTTTATTTTGTTTTGTTTTTTTTCATCCTGGGTGTTTTGGGATGAAGGAACCAGTTACGGTAGTTAAATCACATGGACAAACCCTGGTAATGGAGTGAGACTGCTGTTTAATTACTGAGCAGGCAACAGAGATAATCATTCATTTATAAACGATTATGTGCCCACATTCCATGCTTGGGGGGGAATCGTCAATTTCCTAATCTATGTGGAGCAGGAAATACATCTCTGACATCGTTCTTCTCAAAGTGAACCAGTGACAGAGCTCTGGATAGACCCCACTATTCTATTAGAATTTAGGATCAGATTTGAAATGTTAATGTTTTAAAATGTTTTACATATTTGTTATGTTTCATCATAAACGAAGCATTTGCGTTTGCATTTAGTATAATGTTTGTTTGGGTATTTGTTCATTATGTATTTGTTTTTGTATTTGTAGAGAGCGAAAGACAGGCAGGGGAGTTCAGTGAGTAGGCAGTCCGAAGGTGAATCTCAATACCAAGAATGCAAAGATCATACTTGTGGTCTTGGTAAGAGAGGTCCTGCTAACTTTCTTTGAGAGAACAAACTTGGGCTGCAGTGAATCATGGGATTGGTCTAATTCGGGGAGGATGCAACCGATGAATCTTTGATATTTGGGGCAGGGGCAAGATCAATGGTGTATGATGAACGGTGCTGTGGTTCCCACCTATTGGACCAGGGTTCAAGTCCCGTCCATGACTGTGTGTGTGGAATTTGCATGTTCACCCCATGTCACTGGGTGTCCTCCTGGTATTCAAGTCAAAATTGACCGGGCAGTGGTGGCGTAATGGTTAGTGAAGTGACTGTAATTGAAAAGTTGCCGGTTTGGGCTTAGGCTTAGGCCTATATGTGACCAAGGCCGTGAAGCAATGGGGAGTGGCAGAAGTAGCCCAGAAGGCAGCTGATTAGAAGATTTCAACTGTGAACACTCTGGCAAAGATGCTACATAGTCTTCTACCACGTTACGCCACCCTGGCCACCAATAGAGGTGAGAGACAAGGCGCACAGTGGCCAAGGACCTGGGGTGCACAGTGCCCTCCGAGGTATGCACCCACTGGAGGATCGGCGATTGAAACTGAGGTGGAACATATAGCCTACCTGGAGGGCAATTAGGAGGCGGTATGCTTCGCTGGTTTGCTGCATGAATAGATCTGTCCAGATTTCACACAATGGGGCACAGGAAGCTGGAAGGACAGGACTTGTTGGACATCTTCTTGGTTGATCTTAAGCTTTGGGGGCATCATATAACTGGGACCGGGCATCTGCCTTGTCGTTTTTGGATCCTGGAAGGCATGCCACTTTGAAGTCAAAACGAGCAAAAAACAATGACCATTGTGCAGGTAAGCTCGTCCTGGAGCTCTGGAACCAGGACCATCAGGCAGTCCTCCAGCCAGTTTAACCCGGCCCGCACAGTGCTTGGGCCAACGGCTGGGTGATTGAACATCTCCCGGAAGGTTCTTTGAAAGGCTGTCGCGGAGGTGAGGAGGAGACTCCCCTCTGTCCAAAACGCGGTTGCCCATTCGAGAGCTCTCTCAGAGAGCAAAGAGATAACTAAACATACTCACGCAGTATCTTCGAGAAACTTTTCGGGATGTTCCTCGATATATAAGCCACACATTAGAAAAGCTTTGCTTCCATTTGGGTTGCCATCATACTTATCAGGCATGGCCATGGGTACGGGAACAGCAGTTCATGGTGGAGTTGGTGGAAGGGTGACTCGAGCCGCTTGCCCTTCCAGGAGGTGGGTCACGAAGGCTTTGAGTTGCTGGACCTGCTCCTGTGTCTCACGAAGTTGTTGCTTCTCTGCGGGGTCCATCTTTGTAAAGTGAAGTATTCCGTTACACCAAACAGGACAGGAGACCCACTTGCAGGAGATGGGAGGTTTATTCAGGAGCCAAGGAAAGCAGAAAGTGAGGTTGGGGTCACGGAGTGTTTGAAGTCTGGAGCCAGGGAAGTCAGTCCTTCGAGGATCACACCGGACGTGAGGCAGGGGACTGGGGTCGAACGGATGGGCAGAGGAAGAGGAATGGGAGCAGGAAAGGGAACAGGCAGGGCAGGGCAAGATGAGAGACAAGGTAGAAAGAATGCTCGGTAAGGCACAATGGAATGAGGCACTGATCGTTGTGCGATGTGACTTTAAACTCTACTACGTTCTATTGGAGGGGTCCATCCTATTGGGCGTGATGCTATTACTGTCTTCTGTCTTTGAGTATTGGAATTGGTCTGGAAATGGAAGATGATGTAAAACGGATGCATGAGAACACAAAAACAGTCAAGTATACATACTGAGAAACACCCTGAGTGAGTTGAGCAGAGCAGAGTTACATGTCCAAAGTTCTTTTTTATTTCTCTTTAAATTCTGTAAAATTGTATTGCTCTTTGTAACATATGATCTGCTTATTATTCTTAACTTATTATCTGGTTATTAACTGCTGTTTACTTATTGTTTACTTTTTCTTCTATTTATGGTGCATCTTATCTCTAACTCGCAGAGGCTGTCATGAGGCCGGGGTTTAATGCCTTACCGTGCAATCTTGTGGCCTGTAGAGTCTCTTACCAAATCATTCCATCTCTTTCATAACGTGTCTCCAGTCTGATGCCACTGGAACAGGCACTTAATGCAGATGCAAGCATGTCTAAGAAATCTCTGCACGTCGCCTCAGTGGCTGTCTGACATCTCAAGTCAGGTTCTCTCTACGGCGTGTCATCCTTAACTATGAAGGAAAATAAAAAGCTTAAGTCTGCTTTTACCTAAAGCAACAGACTTCAGATGTTTTTAGAAAAGGCGTTTGTACACAAAAATTGTAACTCCTGAAATGACTCAGCCCACCCTATAATTGGAACTACCTTAAACCTATAAGACACACACCACCAATATTAGTTTGCAAGCTGTGGGATCCAAACCAGCAACCTTTGAAGCATGTAGCTTTAGCCCAAAGAGCCACTCTAATTGTATGAGGACCCACCCCGATTTCAACTCAGATCAATGGATTCAACACATAGAGTACTAACCGTTATACCATGGGACATTCGGGAGAGGTCTAGGGGTGTCTTGAGTCATATGTCTAGTTCCTAGTACAAACTCCTCAGCATTCACACAGTATAATCGTATATCACAACATCTCTCAGACCCCTTTAAGCTTAGTCCACCATCCTCTGCCTCATCACATGTTGGGCATGGTGTGTGGTTCAGTGGGTTATGACATCATACCTATAATCGGAAGGTCACTGGTTTTAATCCCAGAGTCAGTTTGCTTGGCTGCTTTCTCCAAAAAAATGCTGCTTTGGAGAAATCTGTTATATATAAAACTGTTTACTTGGCGAAGGACTGTTAGTCCTTGTTTTTATTTAGCTATTCATTGGTAATCAATCTGCCCCATCCTGGGTTGTACTCTGCCTTGCACCCGTAGCCTCTGAGATAGGCTCCAGATCCCCTCGACCCAGAATAGCACCAGCAGTTATAGTAAATGGATAGATGGATGGTAATCAGTCTGCTATATTTATTCCACCTCTTCATGCTGCTATATATATATATATATTATATAATTGTCATTTATATATATTGCACTATGCATGGTGTCATCCCTGGCATTTGCCATGGGAATATTTCTGTTGAAGATGTTTCTGTCAAATGTGCTGCCACTGGTGGGTTATATTTAAACTTCCTGATACAGGGGCTTATACAGGGGTAGGGCCACCTGGGCGCTGGTCCTTCTCAGCTGAAAGCTGATTGGACCCCTTCCCTGTCGCTCACTGATTCAAAACATATCATTGGCTAATGCTAAGGTTTATCCCTCTTATTATGGCCCCTCTTATACTCCCACCTTAAATTCTAGCACCGCCCCTTTCCCGAGTACAGAATATCTCAAGGTGTAATTCAGATGACCGGCATCCTAAATTTCACAGAAGGATCAGGTGGAGTTGGCTGTATTACAGAATCGCATCTAGCTGCCTGGAGGCTCCGGGGTTGTGGGTTTTAGCTCAGAGAGCTGGTTTGATCCTCCTGGCTTCCCTCTGGCTGATCCAGTCTCCTTCCACAGTCCAAAAACATGCACTAATGACACACAACTGACTGAACTTTTTGAGCATACAAGTTCCATCGACAGACTGTGTCATCCAGGATGCACCACGGTATATGGCTCTCTGGCTTACATTTCCGTGCCTCTGAATGGAAGGTCATCAAATCTTGTCCTCTGCAAAGTGGTGTCATCTTTGTTGGGCCTTTGGACAAGGCTCTTAACCCCCCAACAAGCTTGAGAGCTGCTGGATAAATGGCCGAGCCTGCACTTAGACCCCAAACTTTGCTTTGAATTGAATACATGTGTGTATGTCTCAAAAAGGAAAGCAAGATGGGATATGTGAAAAGTAACACATTCTAATATACTTGTGCCAATGGTAAATACAGCATCGTTTCATTTGTTAGTGATTATGAAATGCCTCAGCTGCTGTTAATTCTTTTTTTTCTCTCTCAATTTGGATTCTGCTTCGTACTTGCTGGTCTGTATCTTGATCCGACACCCACATCTAGGGGTGAAAAGATTACTGGTTTCATGCCACACCATCGTAAAATTCCCGACATAGATCTTTGTATTACCGTTCTAAATTTTAATTATCATTAAAACAGTGGTTAATTGCCGTGCTTTGAAAAACATGAAATACCATCCAGCATCAACCAACATTAGTCCCCTCGCTCTCATTCCAATCCTTAGTCACATGGATCCTCTAACCATTTGGCTTTGTCTAAATCTGTTGCCAGCCCCAGATTGTAGAGTAGCTTATCCTCTCCAGGTTCGCCAGTCTCACTGGATTACCACTTTTTAATTACGGCTTGAAACACATTTTTACGCCTTAGCATGTGTTTTAGTTTTTAATACTTTCAGTAGTTTTAATTACTAATTATTAGTTGATTTGTCATAATTTTTATCTAAATCCATCTTCCATAACCACTTATCCTGTTCAGGGGGGTTCAGAGCCTATTGGCACAAGGCAAGGAATAACCCAGTATGGGACACCAGCCCGTCACTGGCCAGACTCACACATCATTCATATAGGAACACATACAGGCAATTTACTAACTCCAATGAACCTCAATATGCTTTTGGACTGGGAGGGGAAACCGCAGTACCCAGTGGAACCCCTAAAACAACACAGGGAAAGCATACAAGCTCCTCACACATGGAACCCTGCTGGAGAGTTGAACCCAGGCCCTAGAAGTGTCAGGCAATGATGCTAACCACCGCAACAGGTTTTTAATCTAAATCTGCCTTATTATGCATTAATTCATTTTAAAATTCTGTCCAAAATCTCTTTGTTAATTCTCTTTTTTTGCACAGCAATTTGGATTAACAACTTATTTTTCAAAGTAGAGAGAGATAAGAGTCAGTTATTTATCAGCACACTAGAGCAGTTTACAGGGTTAAGCTGGGGTCCAACAGCAATATGATCACTGTTGGGTCATGGGATTTAAACCGACAACCTTCCATACACAAAACTCAGCACAACGCTAAAGGTATAAGGTCCCACTGAAATTTGAACTCAGATCACTGGAAGTCCAGAGGGCTAACCATTACACCATGGGGCCAAGCACATTGGATTGCTAAGGGAACAGGGTTTTTCTGTGGTAGCTCTTCAGAGATTGGCTGCATATTCAGTAATGTATGAATCCATATCTGAATATTTTAACATTTGCTTTGTCCACATTGTTCTATAAACAGCTGAACTCCTCTGTCCTGCTTGAATCCATGGCAGGTCCGGGAGGCGTCCTTATGAATTGCAAGCAAAAGTCTGGTAAAATCCTATTAATGTCAAAAAGCCGGGATTCAATTAAATATCCTGGAACGGTTTAGTCATATTAAGGATCAGCGGGGTCGCTGGCTCCGTAACTAGATTAATTCGCGGTTGGGAGTTTCAGCCCCGCCGGCCAATGGCAGTCGGTGACGCGGATTAAAGACGGATCGGCGAGGAGTGGGTGGGAATGGTGGAGCGCGGCAGGGAGCTGCCTGATGGGGCGTTTGGTGTATGGCACAGGGTGGCAAGGCGTAGGAGCGTGTCCGTGACCTTCTGCCGACACTGCTGCTGGGATTCCTCTCTGCCCATCCGTGTTTTAATCCGCTTGCATACCCTAACATGAATGTGTGCTTATGCCTGGCTTAAATGCCTTTATGGTCTTGGTAAATGATATGAAATGGAAAATGGGTAACACTTTATTCGAGGGGGCACAAAAAATAGAGTACCACACTTACAGTTAGCGCATTAATTAACCTGAAACTAAGTGTTACGTACTCATGTTTTTCATCATTAATCACTTAATAGTTCATGTATGTCATGCAGTTACTATATTTGTTTATGATTTGTACTTGAGTAGTAATTGAGTTAAGTTGAGTAATTGAGTTATGCCTCTTCAAGTAACTTATCAAAAAAAGAAACTCACGGTAACATTTTACTTGAGGGGCCACAAATAATGCAGTAATCCCTGCTTAGTAAATGCATTAATTAACCATTAACTATGCGTTACTTCATCATTAATTAATGATGACGATTCATGTATTCTTTGCAGAAACTTCATTAGTTAGTTTATTAGTTAATCATTAACTAATTCATGTTCATGATTAGTACTTCAGTAGTCAATGAGGTGGTACTATGATTTGTGGCCCCTCAAGTAAAGTGTTACCGAAACTCACTGTGCACACAGTGGCAATTGCTCTAAGGTTACGAAGGAAGCTCCGCTTCCTCAAATATGTCAGAAAATAAATATTCAGATATGCACTATCGTACTGATACTGCTTTTAGTAAAAGTGCGCTAAAATGTGTTCAATTTCATGACGAGCTTGTTCGGAATCAACTATTTATCGTAGACTGTCTGACCTGATTTTCTTCTCATACATTTCCGTGGCAGCACAGTACATTAAACCCTATTGAAGCGCAGCTTCAATGGACGTCTATGGCACGGCACAGGATAGCTTTTTTCACTGCAGAGAAGTTAGACGCTTATTGAATAAATGCATCAAAATCGTCACTTCCAGGGAAGCTCAGCGTCTCTGGGAGTGAATGGAGCAGTGGGCGAGCCAGGACGCTGGGCTGATGCATTGGAGGAACTGTCTAAAAGGTGGAACCCCTTTTTGATTGACAGCAATTTTAAATATACACCAGAACTGGAGCGATTTCGAGCCCAGTCCCATGCGGATTTGCAAGTGAAGTCGTGAGACAAACTGCTGCACATAGTGTGTTATTTGTTCCATGTTTCAGCTTTGTTCATTCATATAATCAGGGCAGAATTTATATACAAATATCGAATTTTATGATGTAGGCCTAAAATGAGCTTCCCCTGTTTGAACGACTAACAGCCACCACTGTTGCACAGGTACATTGAAATGTGCTGCTTCTCGCATTTCCCTTCTGGCTCTCCTTTTTAAAGACATGCACACATCTAAGCAGGTCTCAGTGACACCAGAGATTCTTCAAAATCCTAAGAAAGCAACAGCGACGGTCCATTTCTGACCTTTCTGATGTCTTACATGTTACCCATCTCAGGGAGCCCGGGTGGCTGTATTAGGAACTGCCCTGCCAAACAAAAAGGTTGCTTATGACTGTGCTGCACGAACTTCGAACCCGTCACCTCGACAACTCTGCTTTGGCATTAAACCGAACACCCAAGCATCTGTTCTACCCAGGAGAGGGTCCACAGACTCCTTTTGTGTTTGTTAAACTTCACAGTGACAACATCAAAACACAGGTCTCCTTCATCCTGTAGGCGGCCATTTCATGATATGAAGTCTTGAAGTCTATGAAGTCTTGTATAGTCTTGAAGAGCCCTGATAGTCTCAGGGGTGCCATTTTGGTTCTGTAGTCTTTCATATTTAAATTCCTGGTGTTTTCTTTCCCTGTTCTGAAAGGGTACGTGTCAGGCAAGTCGGAGATCAAAGGTCAGTAGTCATGTTCTGAAAAGCATCAGTTTTCAAGGGGCTGAGTCAAATTCATAATGGCTACAAATAATTAATATTTTTAGAAATTTGGATGCATGGGTAGCTCAGTGCATGCCACTGTTGCCTCGTTGATGTGAGGTCGAATTCCAGCACTACTCTGTGTTTGTAGGGCTTCTAGATTTATAGGTTTCCAGTGTTAGGCACTTCAAAACAGCCAGTGATGTCCTGTGATGCACTGGTAACACATCCATGGTGTCCCCCTGCCTCATACCCTGTGATCAACTGGCATCCTGTCTAGGGTGTCCCCCTGCCTCATGTCATGTGATGCACTCATAGGAAGAGACGAGCATTCCCAAAAAAGCTGGCACTTACATTGGGACACATTGTCACTGTACTACTTTTCTGAAGCAAAATGAACACTTTAAAACCATACGCCTTTGCCATTCAGCACCATTTACAATCACACAGGCAGATGAGCGCCCCCTGGAGATTGCGGTATGCCTCCTGTTCTCACCATGGCGGTATCGGGAATTAGCCAGTGACTGTCCTTCACTTACGCTGCTTGTTAGACTGCACTGCTGACAGACTAGCAGAACCACAGGAAATGCAGTGTTTTACAGCTTAATGTACAGTATAAGTAAAACGTCATACAATGTTAAGATAAGTACGTCTGTTTGATGTTATCCACTGCATTTCCTGCATGTATGTTTGTAATTTGCTTCATTTGTACGTTGCTTTGAGCGAAAGTGTCTGCTGAATAAAAATAAATGTAAATCTTACATGTAAAATAGATTGTTTTATGAATTTGTATGGGATTGTGCCTTGTGGATAGATTACAGCTCAAAGAGTATTAAATGCATGCAGTTCAAATACTTTAATATTTTAATATTAAATATTATAATAAAGATTTTTGAGGAGAAACAGTGACCTCACACCTCCACGGTTGTGGGCTCAGGTCCCGTTTCCATCCCTGTGGGGCGAAGTGTGCATGTTCTGCCCAAGTTGTGCCCCAGGCAGGAGTAGTGGGCGTGTCAAAAGGTTATTTCTATTGGCCGAAAATGCTGTCAATAAACTTTATTTCAGAAAGAGAGCAGATACTTACCAGACATATCGGTTAGGCAATAACTATGATTAACAGATATGACCTTTTGGCACAGCCACTCCCTTTTATACACGACCGTAAAGCTTTCGACACGACCACCGTATCGCAGAGCCACACGTCTCATCTAGGCTCCTGTCATAGTCCAAAGACAAGCAGTTGGATGGCTTTATGTTGCCCAGAATGTGTGTGTACCCAGGCGTGGAGCGGCATCTCGGCCGCGGTGTCCCCCTGTGCACACCGGGCATTCTGGGATAAGCTCCAGGCTCACAGCATCCCTGTAGTGGGTAAGCGTTTTGAAGATGGATGGATGGATAAATTAAGATGTACGACACTCGCAAACAATCGATCCATTTTAATTACTCGGTGTTGACTGAAAAGCTGGACGTGTGGATTTTCGGGGTGGGAGTGTAAAAATGTATATATAAAGCTGAACTATGCAAAAAAAAATGATAACAGATATGAATTTCTGCTTCTGCCAAGTTAGAAGGACACCCAGTTCTGTATCTACATGTGCCCGTAACGGTTTATGGGAAACGAGAATGCGGCATCACCGGTGCCCCCACCACGGCAGACGCTGAGAGGTCGCGGGCAGCCCATGGGCACGCCGAAGTTAAGCACCGTTAATTAAAGTTAATTAAATCTGCGGCATGAGAGGAGGAGAACCAATTCGCCGGGACTGAGAACAGGAAAGTGGATGCATATCTTTTAATTGTTTTTTTCCGGACCGCGGTCTTCAGTGGCTCGGGGTCGTGGCTGTACCGGCAAGCCGCTGGTCCCGGTGGTTAGCCATATATTTAGGGGTATATTTAGAAGCTACCTGAAACGTGTAGCGCCTGAAAGGAAAGCCAGGAGGCGGCCTGTGATTCGTCCGATGTGGGATCTCAGCGTCGCTGGTCACAGGGATAAAAATAATCTTAAATAGGCGTCTGCTTCTCCGCGTCGTGTTGGAGACTAGGGGTGGGCGGGGGAGGAATGACTTGGTGGTAAAGTTGAGGATGTGCTGAAAATTCATATTTTGGAAAAGATGCTGCCGTATTGGATGGATGGTCCATGATTAAAATCCTAGGGTCAGAGATGTCACTGTTGGGCCCCTGAGCGAGGCCCTTAAGCCCAGTTGCTCTCGGGACTGGCTGACCCTAATCTCTCTCAACCTCCCTTTGCACGAAAGCATCTGCTAAATAAATAATTTTTCAGTGTGATGATGTCTCGGGGTATCGGAGATTAATGTAAGAAACATAAAGAAAGAAAACTAAAACTACAGCAGCAGGTGGGTAACAATGTCCCCTCCATGGATGTTGGGTCCAATCCCACCCCAGCTCTGTGTAAGGAGTTTCTCTTAGTATCGTGCAGGTTCCACCCAATGATGTGCAGTTAGGTCAACTGGTGTCTCTAAAATGACTAGTGAGTGACAGCCCTGAAACGCAGTGGTATTTAATCCTGGGTGCCACCTGCCCTGTGCTCTGCGCATAATGGGATAAACTCCAAGCTCTCTGTGACTCTGTACCTGATAAGCAACTCGTGAATGAATGAATGAATGGATGGTGCACCAGTTACTCTGAACTTCAGTGCTACGGCCATCCGGCTGACATTGCCGTCTCACCACAATCGCGTTCGTTCCGGGTCTTTGTGGCTAAATCCGCTTCCACATCCACTTGTGAAAAAAACAAAAAACGTCCAGCGATCATCAGGAAGGCGTACCCAAAAGCCCTGTCACTATACAGAGAGAAAACCCTTCGTTCCAGATGGAGAGCGTTTCTTAAACAGAGTGCTGTTCTCATTTTGAAAAATAATATTTGTGTAAAATAGGTGAATAAGACTCCAGAGGGACAAGTGGACACGTTTCTCTGTCTGTGCTCAGTCCGTTAATTTACTGTCAACTATCAGCATAAAAAATAACGTAAGTGCGGCTTTAGCCAGACGTCAATATTATCATCAGGCTGGAGCTGGGGTCTGTTAATCGAATAATGGAAGATGGATTACAGTTTAGTTTGGTGAAATGCCTGGGGGCTCATAAATCAGTGGGCCCACAGTATGCCATACAATGGGGAAAAGTGGGTAAGGTTTTTACTCAAGGGTCCTACAGATTACTGGTGCCAGACAGACAAACAGAAACTTTAGCAGCACAACACACACATTTATACAGTAAAAAAAGATGAATGTAGACATTAATAAGGGTTACGACCTCCCTGTATATTGCCTCCTAGTAGAATGACCACTTACACAGCGCTTATTGTTCTAGTTATGTCCTGAGCATCTGTATTTTTTACAGTTGCGTTTACCGGCCAAATTACATGTAGCGATTTCATCACCCAGTAAGAATCTCACTGATCTTCAATAACCCAGCAGAGAGTCCTGGACGTGCCAGTCCATCACGAGCCAATCACTTACTAACTAAGAACAATTTTGAAACATGGTTTCTACTCGTTGTATGATTTTGGACAAATGACAAAGGAGAGAATGCATGAACGTCTAGAGCATGTTAGGGCTCTGTGCCTGTCATCGGAAGGTCAGATGTTCAGATCCCATGGACAGCAGAGGGGCAGGCGGCTGGTGTAGTGGTTAGGGATGCAACCGCGTAATCAAAAGATTGCCGATTCGAGTCTCCTCTCCACAAGTACCGCTGAGGTACCCTGAGCAAGCTACCGTCCCCATGCACTCCCCCCCGGGTGCTCACGTAGCTGACCCCTGCCGTGCCACGATATCACATGGGTTAAAAGCAGAGGACGCATTTCGTTGTTGCATGCTATGGTGCGTCAACAATGACTATTAATTACATTCACTTCCATCATCTTAGCCTGAATTACACCAGGGAATGTCAACCCTGCTTTTTCAACTGTATGTCACTTTGGAGAAAAGTCTGCCAAATAATGAAAAGAAAATAAAATGTTAATCAATAAATCAAAAGCACATGACTAAAGATCAGCAAAGTGCAATTTGGGGACCATTTGAGCGGTACGGGGCTTTGTGTTGGGGTCGTTATTCTTCCTAATCTGGATAAACAGCAGATTCTGGGATGTTCTCCTGAACTGCAGGTACTTCCGCACCATCTACCTGGGCGTCAGGAGTCGCCGGAGCAGGGCGAACGACCGCTGGCGCTTCTACTGGCGGATGGTGTACGAATACGCCGACATCAGCATGCTGCATCTGCTGGCCACCTTCCTGGAGAGCGCCCCACAGCTGGTCCTCCAGCTCTGCATCATCATCCAGACGCACAAGCTGCAGGCCCTGCAGGGTAGGGGCTGACCGGAGCCACCTTTCTCACACCAGCTCGTACCCCAGTGCCGGTTTGTGCAAGTGGGAACCTGCCCAGGCTACGCATTCTAAATAAGCTGTAGGGTTGCTAAGACACAGACTACAGTACCGGGAGGTTTTTGGTTCAAGTCTCAGGAGAAACCATTACATTTTTTAGCAAATATGAACCAATAAGTTACAGTGTGGACACTATAAAAAATGTATAATAATAAGTTTAATGCTTGCATGTTGAAAAACCTTCTGAGGTGACAAGGTGATCGTTTGAGTCCTCCAGTGTTCTTGCTGTGCAAACTTTTAGAATCATAGAAGGTTTTGAGAAGTTCCTTGTACATGCCATTACACTGAAATGTATTCTGGTTCTGCTCTATGTGACATATCCATCCATCCATCCATCCATCCATCCATCTTCTACCTGCTTATCCAGTACAGGGTCGCTAGGGGGGCACATGGCATTATTGGGCACTGACTTCTCTGGGATACCAGAGGGTTTTAGACAAGCTTTTTCAAAAACTTTTTTGGTGTTAATATCCCAGCATGCTCTAGGTATGTAAGCTAGGATTCAAAGTCCTGAAGGTATAAAAACCATATCAGGCCTCATAATGATCTTTCGACAGCCCCGCCACCTTATGCTAGGTCTTTTGCCTTTAAAAAAAGAGAAATCTACAAGACAGGCTGGATCTGAAGATTATATCTGCACCTTAATAATCCCAGTAATTGAAAAGTTATTTGGGCCGTGCAGATTGATCTGGGGCTGTGGAGGTGGCAGATCTTCTGATAAATTAACTGCAGGATGCTTGTGCTCGACATTTTTACTCATTATACACTGGCGGAAAATTCAGGCAAGATCTGATAAAATGTGATAAAATGAGACACAGCCTACATGGGGTGCGCTGGAAATGCGTCAATCTGTGTAGCAAATGTGTGTCTGCATTAAATAAACATTAAGGGGGAAAATTAATTTATATCTAAAGACCATTTTATAAGGATGTGGGAGCTGTAAGCAAAAACTTTAATTAATATTATAAAAATGAAAAGGGAACCTCAGATTGCCTATGGCTAACTCAGCAGTATACTAAAAATATATGTGTCAGAGATATGTGAAAGTGTTCATATCCAGGATGTGGGTTCGAATACCATGCCATGTGAGTCATTATATCCCAAATGGGCTGTTTACCTCAACTGATCCTGCACTCTGACCCCAATTAAATCTTTCCTCACTGTACAGTACCAGTCAACATCCAGACAGACACTGAAAACCATTTTATAATGACCCTAAGCCCACCTAGTGCTATAAGTACTGTATTATCCTTTGAACAAAGAAAGAGATGGAGTGCTGAGACAGTTGACCTGCCCCCCAAAATCCTCTGACCTCCAAACCCCATAGAGCCGGTTTGGGATGAGTTGGATCGAAGAGTAAGTGCGAGGCGGCCAACCTGTGCCCAGAACGGCAAGCCCTTCAGGAGTGTTGGGGAAGCATTCCAGGTGGCCACATCTGGAAGCTGGCTAAAATAATGCCAAGGGTCCGCAATTCTGTCATCAAAACAAAAGTGGCTCTTTTGAAGAGTCTAAAATTTGAGAAACATTAGAGGTTTTGGGCACTGATCTTTGTCGTTGTGATATTGATTATGTCTTCATTGCCTCGAGGCCTATACAGTGAATAACACAGCAGACCGATGCATTAAAAGCAGATGTGTCCAGACTTTTTACTGGTACTGTATGTTGCTTTATATAAAAGCGCCTGCTAAATATGAAAGTTTAAAATATCGAAACTACTTTGGGTATTACAACAGTAAGTGTTTAATGAGCAAATGAGTATAAATAAGGGAAACGATTTATGGTAATATTTGTTTGCTGGAGAGCAAGTACACAGCCAGAGATGATGAAGGGGTTATTTGCTGCATTACATAATGTTAGCGTGTCTGAAGCTGACAGCGTACGGGGTTTAGCTTAAAACAAACAGATCCTGGTGGCATTTTCTCTGGAGGAGATGAGAGCTATTATCAGAACTCATTATAAAATGGCCAAACTAAACTATAATAAGAGGGATTGAACCTATCCTGGTAATGAGTGACTAATTTACCTTCCTTCTGCGACAGCTATACCCACTAAAGCTATAACTGGTTTTCAGCATTGGACAATTATTTTTTTTTTACTTTCACATTAATTTAGCAGATGCTTTTATTAAAGTGACGTACAATACAGAGAGCAGGGTCAGCCAGTCCCTGGAGCATTTGGGGTAAGGGTCTTTCTCAAGGGTCCAACAATGATATCACTCTGCCGACCATGTGATGATGTGTCAGGTAATGGCATTTTAAAGTATGTTAATCAGCATAGATTCAGGAAAAAACGGAGCTAACCGGATTAATAAAGCACATAGCAGACAAAACATATAAGACTGATAGAATCGGCTAGCAAATGGGAAAATCCTGGTAACATCCTGGTAACCAGTGATTAACCGGTAGTATGCCAACTGCTAATTAGTAAAGCTAACGTTTTCATTAGTGGATTACCATTTCCACTAACTATGAAAACTATGAAAAGTGGGTCATTTAGCTTCTGCTAAATTTGATTCTGCTAACTATAAAACCAGTAACAACAATGTTTGTAAACCCTGAAATCATACATGTTTGTTCCTGTCTGTTGTGAATGTGTCAACAGTCTATCTAGCATGCTGTTGGCTGACTACATTTAAACACAAGACATGATTGGTCGATAACTTGTTAGACTTAAGATAGTCTAGGCTAAATTTAAGTGAACGAAGATAAAGTCATTCACTTAAATTTAGCCCAGACTACCTTAAATACGACAAAATCTTGCTTCATGATATAGGCCCCTGATTGACAGTGCTAAACCCTCCTTCCTAAAGCTGGGTAAGTGGCACTATATTTGTAGTCCCCAAGGAACTTCACTGAGGGCAAAATGTCAGCACGAGCCAGCTGTGAAGGAGGACTCGTAAAAAACACGTATATCTCGCAAACAATATCATAGAAAAAAATGTATCACAGAGACTCTACAGAATCCAACAGTACCCAGTTGGGTCCTAAATATCCCCTGGCAATCATGTTAACAACACTGACATACAATATAGAAGTAAACACTGGTGGAATGTTTCAAATGGGCAATGATGGAGCAGCAGAGTGGTAGGTAGGAGTAAATAAATAATGCAAAAAATAGATATTAGATATTAGATAAAAATATATTAAAGATATATACAGGAAACAGTGCAATAATGGAAGAAGCTGTTACAGAGTCTGGCAGAACTGGCTTGGATCCTTTGGTACCTACTGCCAGATGGAAGGGGGACAAAGAGCCTATGGAAAGGGTGGGAGGCTTCCTCCTCGAGGCTGGAGACCTTTGAGATCTTGGCATTTGACATTGAAAAGGACTTAGGAGAGAAGTTACAGCAAATTATGGTCAACAGGGAACAGGGAAATCTACTCTGGCTCACACAGAGGCTGCAAGGGAGGATGTGCTTAGTTAACAAGGTTCAGGGAAGATCTAAGGATATCAACCTCAAGTATACTAATGTTAGTTAATGGGTACTAGAGAGCAGTTTAGACCATGGACAAAGGATAGGATAGGATAGATAGAGTGATAGAGTGATTCTTTCAAAATTTGAGACACAGCTGCTTCTAATGCATTTGTTTCTATCTTATACCATATTCGCCTTGAGGAAATGAAGTCGTCCATATCCAATATTGCAATGGTCCACCTTTCACTTTGATGACAGCATTGCAGACTTTTGGCATTTCCTTCAGCTAGCCTCGAGGTGTAGGTATCTGGAATGCTTCTCCTGTCCTAAAGGAGTTGGCTACCTTCCTTATATTCTTTGATCCAACTCATCCCCAAGCAGTAGGGCTCTGTAGGGCTTGAGTTGGGAGATTGTGGGGGCCAGATAATCTGTCACTCCATTTCATTCCCATAATAATATACTATTTTTTTGGATATGGTCTCCTTTTTGTTCAGTTTTACATTCTCCTGCTTTAACTGAATCACTGTCATGCTCATTTTCACAGTACATTGAACACACACAGTAATATATGTTTGGGTGTCAACATTCATAAAATGAATTGAAGATATATAGCTTCTAACTAAAGAAATCGCTAGTCAAAATCATAACTAGGATTGTGGCTGGTTAACAGAAAATGCTGCCTCACCATTTCCTGAAAAAGGAACATGTACATTTAATATTAAGTGTAGTGACTGTTTGTGGCCACACAAGTGTGCAGTTTGGGTGATGATAAACACCACTGCTGACCACAGGCTGAAAAATCTAACTCTGCTATTCAAGGTTGGGGGACAAAGATTGTGCTCCTGGGTCTCTGGCCTACTTGGTGAGTGAAGATTACAGCGGGTGACGTCTATCATCAGGAAGCAAGGGCAGATTAAGTGAATTGCCGTGGAGAATCGCAGTTATCCGCTGCCCCGTCCTGCGCTAGCTCTCCTCGGGGGCTCTTATCCAGCCGTCTCCTCTTCGATCCTCCTCTCTTTGTTGTGCGGGTGTCTTTGTCTTTTTCTGTGGCTTGTTAATCCCTCCCGCCCCGGCTCCCACCCAAAGCAGCGGTGACAGTCTGCAAACCAGTGTACACTTAGGATGGATAATATCACCCGTGATGCCGTGTCGTTGTCCAGTGCAGTAACAACATAATAGTATTTTGTGTCGTCCTGCGTGACGCCTCAGGCGGCGGACTGGGCTTCGGCCTGTGCGAACCACACAGCGGCAGCTTTAAAGGCACAGCGTTAGCTGTCATGCAGAGGGAACGCGTACGGAGAGGTCACAGAGGGGTCACCAATGTGGCGAGAGGAAAAAGACAGGAGGCAGTTGCTGAGACCGTGAAAAGGATGGGACTTTTTTATTAGCAACAAGAAAGAAAAAAGGAATATCCGGTCGGCGCCGAGATACCAAAGAAAACTCTGACCGGAAGTCAAACAAGCCTTCAGAATGAGAGCACATCTGCCCTGAGAATTCTGGTCACTAAGAACCCGCTACACCATCTTGGAGTGGGCAAATCTCATCAGTTACACCGGAACAGGAGGGATCAGGTCACGGCATGTGTTTCAAACTCGTCCCTCTCAAGTACCATCCACATTGCCTGACCGTGACCCGCTCTTTATCAACAGCGAAGTTTGTATTCATCAGAGCTCATACTAATGGGGTGATGTGATAATTCAAATTGTTTGATTATGTCTGCTTTGGTTCAGGAGGATCTTCGGGTCTGGAAGATGATTTTCTCATAGTAAACATCCCTCAAGTCTTTAATCTGAGTGTAGTCTGTGAATTTAGCTTCCTGACCCTTGAGAGTTCTAGCAATATAATTATTCATATTACTGTATAAAATAGAAGGATTACTTTAAGTTCTGGCCTGAGGATGAGGCCAGTGCTTGCTAGTAGAGAATTTTCAAAGCTTTCGGAGACCTTGGCGTTCGACTGCATGTGGCTCAGTGGGTAGGATGCTGTGCCTGTGATCAGAAAGTTCCAAGTGTGAATCCCTGAGTAAGCAGAGTGATGTCACTGCTGGGCCCTTGAGCAAGGTCCTTAACCCCAGTTGCTCCAGGGACTGTATGACACTGTGTATGTTAAATAAATGAACAGGACATGCAGGGCTAGATTAGGAGTATCAAGTGTCCCTGGGCAGCAGCACACATGACATCACATCATAAAGAAACAGAGCTGCTTGGTGGATCATGAAATGTATCTCTCTGGGTGAGCCTGAGGAGATTACTCTGTCCCCTGTTAACATTTCAGTTAGTGCTGTATTAAAAGAGTAACATACAATCCTGTTAGATATTAAGTTGCGTTAACTGGTCAAGAGACATTTGTCAATGGGACTGGGGGGCAGGCTTGTAGAGGGCTGCTCTGTTTGGTGCTTCTGGGCACTTGGCTAAATGTCCCTATGGTTAATTCAGGCCAGAGTATATGATGGACTGGTGGCTTTGATACTGTAAGCAGATAACCCAATGTTGCTTTTAAAGACTTCATGAATAATAATAATAATAATAATAATAATAATAATAATAACTATTACACTGACATAATTACCCAGGAAATCACGCTGTTGTTCCCATCCGAGCACCATAGATATAGGGTACACTAGCAAGGAACCTTTCCCACAATGCTTTGTTAAACCCGTATGTCAAAGAATAAGTGAGTGCACTAAAGCATCATCTGATAGCTTGAAGCTTCACTGGCATTCGTCAGACCATACCTTACACCCTCTCCTTCTGAATCAACTGACACAACAGGGGAACTGGGTCAGCAAAGTGTGGGACGAGCTTGTTTGTTTAGGGATCTTACACCTGCAGTTTCTGCAACAGCTTTAACCAATAAAAGCTCTTCGCCCCCGTCAAGCTAAATTGGGATGGCAAACGGCAGTGGGAAATTCTACTTCTAGCTTTGAAGTCTTGTTTGCATCCAATAATAAATTCTCCTGGCAGTACAGGGTGACCAGCACCTACTCAACACTCTCCTCTTCCAAATGTTTTACACAGTCAACAACCATGAGATTCTTCTGGAGACCATTAGCTTACGCTCTAAAGATGGGTGGTCTGAGTTGTAAGCAGGCCACGTCCTCTGCTCTGGCAGGAGTTTAATGGTATAGTCAGTTCTACTTCCTCCCCCAGCTGGCCTCCATCTTCATCCTCACCATCCTATAACTATGTTAGCTACAGATAGCTCAGAAGTTCAGTCCACTATGTAACTTCTCTAGGACACGTGGTACGGGCAGCTTGTTCCAACTTTGCTCTTAAAGAACCTCTGTAACCAACCACTGACTAAACTGAAGGAAAAAGTGTAAAGATGTAATATAACACCTTATATTTACGCACAGTCTACAGTGAGTGTTAGTACGAGGTTACAATTGGTGATGTTAAACAAAAGAGCTATGTTTTTATGACCGAAATGATGAGATTTAGGAAAAAAAAACCCAGGTTCAGCTATGCTTGATTTTGAAGAAAACACTATCATGGTTGATAGTGATTGTATAGATTTAAGGGCAAACAAATTTTAATGGTATATCCATCCATCCATCTTCTAATCACTCTGGTCAGGCTCTTGGGAAGGTACAAGAAACAGCTAAATACGAGCAAACAAAGCACTGATCACCTACAGTATTTACCAGAGACGATGAATCTCAGAAAGGAACACCACTTTTACCTTAAAAAACACCACCGCCTACTTAAAAGCTCCTCTCTGTCATCATTCTCCTCCTTCCCATTACCTTGCACCTTAGAACTGGTTTAATAAAAAGGTGAGCGCTCCCCCTGGTGTATGGGGAGCATACTACACCAACAGACATAGGGGGTACACTACCTCCCTTGTTGGCCCTTGGAGTTTCACATTCAGCTGTGCAGTGTCACGAGGTCCTGGTTGATGACAGTGACACCCATGGAGAAAAGTTTTTATGTCTATTTATAACTATAGTTTTTAAAACTCAACAAACAAACTGCTTACTCCTGCCCTAGTCACGTCAAAACCACAGCACATCATGTCCCAAAATCTCCAAGACATGAAGCCAGCTGGAGATCTGTTGTCCTGAAGCAGTTTTCTGCACATTATTTTACAGTATCCGGCAAAGGGGCTGTTTATACCCATTTAAAACAGCTGCATAATTTTACTCAAGCAGCCTTGAACCTGTGAATTCCCTGCATTTTTACATTTACAGGCAGGGGCATATTGAGAGGCGGGGCTAACAGGGGCACTGGCCCCAGGTAAAAGGTGATTGGTACCTGGAGTTCCCATGCTTGCTACTCACTAATTCAAAACAAATCATTGGCTAGTAATAAGGCTAGCCCCTCAGTTTGAATTATGCACCTCCACCTTAAAAGAAATTCTAGAATAACCCCTTATTGGATCTTCCCCATTTCATGTCAGCGGGAAGAAGGTGTGCGGTAGATTAAAGATTTGTGTTTTAACAGAGACAAGAGGGATATATTTCAGAGACCAATTATTTTGGTGAAGAGTAAAAGCTAATTTCCGTGCTTGAAAATATTTGTTTTAGTTCTGTTTTTGAAGTTTGTACCTAAGGACGCCCAGTTCAACATCGCCGTCTGCGATTCAGGAAGCCAGGGTGATATTACATGTACAAGTCACTCCTCGGCGTTCCGATTCCCTGGGAGTCTGTCTCAGGGCGGGTAACCATAGCGACGCAGCCCTCAGCATTCCCGCAGAACCACCACAAGCCTCTGTTTTTGTTTCCATTCCACCAGGCCTCTGGGTCCCATCTTGAGCTCCAGCTTCCTAAACGATTTCCCGAAGAACAGTGTTTCCCAATCCAGTCCTCAGGGAGCAAAAGCATGGACTGTCTGGCAGGGAGCTTGGAGGGAGCAAAAACATTGACCGACAGTGGGTCCTGGAGGACTGGATTGGTAAACACTACTAAAACACTAAGAATCTCAGGGTTCGAGGTGATGACGCACCAAAGGGTCATGTGACTTGTGACGTGTTACAGGTGCCAGCCAATGAGAGGTGAAGTGGCCAAGGAGGGCAGGGAGCAGCAACATAGGTGCTTTGGGGGCCCAAAATAGAGGGAAAAGAGAAGCAGGTGTTGGAACAGTGACGGCGGAGCGCCATTCCTGGCAGGCAGATTGATGCTGATTCATGCTCGTTTTCAAGCTGTTGTCAGGCATAAACGGCTTTAATGGAAGCCCTGCATCTCGGGTCTGCCACGATGGGGCCCTTCAGCTACCTGGGCAACACGCAGGTCCTTCTGACCTTCTGAATGGGAAGCACTTAGACATGCAGAGGTTTCACCAGAGTATACTTGCTGCTGATCTCGGGGCTGGTGTTTGGCTTCACCTGTTAGAATGCTGAGCTCATGATCAGAAGGTCATAGACTCAAATCCCTGGGTCAGCAGAATGATTTTCCAGTTGAACCCTTGAGCAAGGCCCTTGACCCCCAATTGCTTGTCCATTCCTAAAAAACAGAAGAACTGGCATAAAGCAACATACAAGCCTGACAGCCCAAACCAGATCAGCACAGCTTTAGTGGGTGTGGCACAGAGGTGTGTGTCATGCTGTTAGCCTCACTGTCGCTAACGGACATGGCTGACTGTTTCCCAAGCCCTCCTTCTCCTCGCCCATCTTCCTCATCATACCCCGATTAAATCCCGATTCCCGAACACCCAGGTCAGAGATCTCATTACAGTGGTGGAATTGAAATTAACAGCCCTGCCCCATAAATTCGCCGTCAGAATCCACGGGAACATATTTAACTGCCTTGTCAATCACAATGGCTTTTGTGACATGGAGACCCTCAGTCACATCTGCCATAACTGCATAGCCATTGTAAGTGTATGGTCTGGAGCCTATCCCAGGAAGGAGAGAGCACAAGGTAGGGAGCACCCTGGACAAGATGCCAATCCATAACACCACATGAGGCAGAGGGACACCCTGGACAGTATGTCAGTCCATCGCAGGGCGCAGGGCAGAGGGACACCCTGGACAGTATGCCAGTCCATCACAGGGCGCAGGGCAGAGGGACACCCTGGATAGTATGTCAGTCCATCACCGGGCGCAGGGCAGAGGGACACCATGGACAGTATGCCAGTCCATCACTGGGCGCAGGGCAGAGGGACACCCTGGACAGCATGCCAGTCCATCGCAGGGCACAAGGCAGAGGGACACCCTGGACAGTATGCCAGTCCATCACAGGGCGCAGGGCAGAGGGACACCCTGGATAGTATGTCAG
>JAODKM010000075.1:14229697-14245821 GCA_026780845.1 Petrocephalus sullivani
GAATGCCCAGAGCCCCACCCCCAAACACCCCTGGTGTCCACCTGGATGTGAACAGGCCCTACCCAATCCACCTGTGCTCTGAGCCCGAAGCTAAATACCCCCCCCCCCCCCCCCCGGCAACATTTCATCAAGCAGATATGATTTAACTAACGGTGAGATGAACTGTTTGAGTAATTAAATTCAAAGGATGCAGGCAGAACCTCCCCTGCAAGGAGCGTCTGGATCAGGAGAACAACGTCTGGACTACAGGCATTTATGTTTTATTTTTTTAGCAGAAATTTTTTTATCCAAAACAGCACATGATTTTGAGAAAGCAGGGTCAGTCACTGGAAAAAAATAGGGGTTAAGGGCTTTGCTCAGGGGCCCAACAGTAAAATCACAGAGATTTGAACCAACAACCTTCCAAAGACAAGAACAGCACCCCAACCTGCCAAGCCACATATGGCCCCAAGACAGCTACCTCCTGCAGAGGAGTGACAGCTTGTCACTCCATACGGCCAGAGCTCCCTGCGACCCTGCTCACCAGCTACGTCACACGTCACCTACTCATGACTTGTTTGTGTTTGTTTTCCATAACCCTACAGGCATGCTGAAATAATTGGAAAATGATGGTAATAAGAAAAAAAATGTAAATGCTTGAACAAAAACGCGAGCCTGTAGACAGTGTTTGACGTCTTCCTCCTTGAGAAAGGTCGAAACTGTCTTAGAGACCTGGTATGGTCCACTGCGGTGTATTTTGAGGAGGAGGTTTAAAGTCAATCGAGATGTTTACAGTATCACTGCGTCACAATTCATTCATGATTTAGCCACTTGGTCCCTAGGGCACAGCTAAATGTTAAATTCCATCCACCAATCAGGGGGCATTTCCCTGCGGTCAGGTGAAACTGACTGCTGCCAGCCAGGATTACCAAGGAAACTGAGATCGCAAATGGAAGATGATACCACATACATTCAGCCTAGGGATCGATGTATAAGAGGCACTCCATAAAATGGGGACAACCTTATCATTATCCAATGGTATATTTTGAATCTATGAGTGATAGAGAAGGGAGCAGTAAATGCCCTGGTAGCCCCGCCCCTGTAAATGCCCTAATTCAGCAATTAAATTTTAAAGTCACTTAGGCTCCATCCCAGAATTGTTTATTTGACTGTTCCCTCGCTACCTCCCTCGATAACTCACTGTCTAAAGTTGAAAGTTCATGAAGCTGACAGGGAACGGCGTTATCGGGACATGCGTGCATCCTCGATGACTTACCACGCTCTGCCTGTTAACAGCGTCTCCAGACCAGTATCTTTCTGATTTTATACATTGTGCTGCTGACATATGATTGGCTAATTTGACACGTACATCAACAAGCAGCTGAACAGGTGTACCTAATAAAGTGACCAGTTAGTGTATATTCGGTCATTGTTTTGTTAATTCAGCCCCATGTACCACCTGGTATTCAGCAGCATTTTAGGTAAACCCCAACTTGTTTAGTGTTTACCAATAAACCCAGACTTGTGTACCGTCTCATTTAGCCAAGTGAAACCGGACTGTAAAGTTTGACTGGACTACGAGTGCATTACATGGGTAAACCATTTTGGTATTTAATCACTGACCACTGGTCCTGGTCCTCAGCCGGAAGCACTTTACTTTTATAGTGTCTGTTAAATAATGTTCGAGTAAACGATTATGATTGCACATGGATTTATTAGCGTGATTCGCCTGGCCGACACTACGTGTGCGGTTATAGAAAATTAATCAGCACCCTTAAGAATCGAGAATTTGACAGTGCTGTGGTACAAACTAAAATAACACCACCAGGAGCCCGCTGTTACCACGACAACGTGTCATGGCCGAGGGCCGGGTTAGGCGGTGAGCGGAGAAGTCAGTCATTGGGAGCTCTGTGGCAGAATGCGGACGTGAGCGGATCCCCGGGGAAAACTTTAGCTTAGAGATGAGGAAGCAGAGGGAGGGGGGCTTCTCACAGCAGGCATTTGGCGAGGGCCTGTTCCCCCACCCGAAGGCCCAAGGGGGAAGCAAGAGGGGACACAGTTAATAATTTTACAAGGCATTAATAATCACAAACTAAAGAACAACAGCTTTGGTGGTCAGGTTAACCGGCTGGCTGGGTTATGTACGATGCAGTATTATTTTAGTATACATATCTGTCATATTCAAAGTGTGCGCAATTAAGTGCGTTTAAATTAGCTTTCAGTGATTATTTCTGTGGAGATAGCACGTAAATCAATTATGTTTCGTAAATGATATTTTGGGAAGCTTTCCACTTGAGATAAAAAAGTAGAAAATTCCCTGGTTAAAAAAAAAGTGGCAGATATATGTTATCGGAATGATGGATTTCGGCACCTTTCAGCACCTTTCCAATCCCTTTAACCGGGCTTCTTTAATGTTTAACACATTTGATGATCACGTACCTATAATAATGTGAAATGCTGAGAAGTCATTTGTGTGCTTCAACAATTGTTGTTGAGCTTGTTAGGTTTTCCCTCCAGAAAAGACAGAAAATAGCATATTCTATCTGAATAATTTCCAGAAAGGGTATATGACAAACATTTAATTTTCTGTAAGTTCGATTTACGCCTTGCGGTAAAAATGTAATTGAGTGTGAGAGATTAGGGGAGTTTCATGTTTGCACTTTATGGGGGGGCAAAACTGCATTTTGCTTACCTGTGCTTGTTGTGTTAACGCACGTATCTGATGCACGCATAGTCTATTAATTTGTCTATCTATAGGGGTCCAACAAAGCGGATATACGAAGGTGCAGAGTGCCAGCGTGGAACATAGGCAATGCTTATCTCGCCAAATAACTGCAATTTTGATACAGACCCCCCACCCCCTAAATCCGGCCCATGGCAATAGAGCCTGCTGTATTTCATTCAATACATTCATGAAGAAAAATTTTAAAACAAAAGACAATTAAAGCCCGTTTTTTCTTGAAAGCGTAAGGCTGAGGAACTCTGGGTATTTGGCTCATTTACATATTTAACCAATAAAGGGGTATTTAGCCTTAAGTATGAGATGGATCACATCCGGGAATCTCAGAGCTGAAGAACGTAAATGCAATTCATCTGGAAAGCAAGGTCTTGAAAAGCCTTTAATTGGGAGAAAGTTAAACCCAGTGAAAATCACAGTCTGAGGGAAAGAGTATAACCTATATAACCTTTCTATCTCATTATTGTACCATCTTTCCTGAAATTTGCAAGCCGTTCAGAGACACCAGTTCTTCTAAGGGGATGTTTTTGAACTAGGGGAGTAACCCAATGAGCATGTCAGCTGCTCACACAGAAGAGGTGGGGTTAGAATCCCAGAGGGCTGCTGTGTCAGCGCCACCGGCAGAGTCACCCTAAGTAAAACGAAGCATCAAATATAATTATATTTATCAAGGGAAATAGTGAGTATAATTGTGAGATGGACTCCATTTGGGGGAAGCTGTGTGCATTAAGCATCGGCAGGTCGCTGGTTCAAGTCCCAGTCTCAGCAGAGTGATGTCACCGTTGGGCCTCTGAGCAAGGCCTTTAACCCCATTGGCTGTAGGGGCTGGTCGGCCCAGCTTTCTCAAAAATGTTTTTCGCTTAGAATTAAAAAAATGTTTATGCTTCAATACCCCCCCCCCCCCACACACACACACACATCCACACACGCATGCACGTACACTATACACATTCTTATATAATCTTCCTTCCTTAAGACGTACAGGACGGACCCGGAACGTTAGCCTGTGACAAAGGGACGGGCTTTCTGCAGTCAAGCCATCCAGAACAGTTTTGATATGGAAGCAATTAAAGAACACTCACTGGAACCATGTGCCTGACTCAGATAATTTGTGTTTTGTTCGCTAATAGTAAAGTGCAGCAATTCTCAGATTGATGTGATTAAATCCTCTCATGGTACGCACGCAATAATGGGCTCCTTGTAACTGCAGCCAGAATGTTGCAATAATTTGTATATGGCTAATTTCATAGAGGATAAATACTGATGTCAAATAAGTGATGATGTATCTGTAATATTGCTCATACTTTTCACATTTGAAAAGCGGTCAGTACAGTGTGAAATACAAGGTTCCCGTAGACTTCCATCCATTTTCTGTAAGCACTTGTTCTATACAGGGTTGCAGGGGGGTCCGGCGCCTATGGGCACAAGGCAAGGACCAACCCAGGATGGGGCACCAACCCATCAGAAAGGACGCTCACACACCATTAACACCTATGGGCAGTTTGGCAGCTCCGATTAACCTCGGCATGTTTTTGGAATTTGGGGAGAAACCAGAGTACCCAGAGGAATCCCTGCAATGATACAGGGAGAACATGCAAACTCCATGGACACTCAATCCTTGGTCCTAGGGGTGTGACACAGCAGTGCTAACCACTGTGGCAGCCTCCATAGAGCTCAGAATCAGAGTCTATCCCAGGAAGCATAATGCAGGGGACACCCTGGACAGAATGCCAGTCCATCATAGGGCACATGATTTTCATACGCTCAAACAGTATGGACTGTTTAAAGATGATAGTTAACTTATCTGATTCTATTGGAAATCTACACAAACACAGGGAAACCATTCAAATTGATGCACAGTATTTGACTGTGCAATCCTGGAAGTTTGTTATCCCTTGAGCCTGCCTGCCAGCCCTCTGCTGTGCGAGGGTATTTTCATAAAACCGTGTGTTAGCTGAAGAACATTCAGTCCAGCTGGTATTTGATACATTTTTTCAACCCAATAGGAGCATGAATCCATGTAATCAATGCGGCGGTTCGCATTTGTAGATGTTTCCGCATATAATCATAGCTCTCGAGGAACGAAACACCTGCGAAAACGTGCCTTTCCACCGCCACTCAATGCAACACAGTGTAACCATATCCGTCGCTGTTTGACACATCGTGATTAAAATCACGGTGATCTGCAGATTCATCCCGAATGAATTTACAAACCAGGGGAGACGGAGTCTGCAGTTTGGTGCATGAAGCCAGATAAAATAAGCAATTAGCCCATGCGAAAAGTCGGTTGAGGCTCCTAACTCCTGCGCGGCAGTGAGGAACACCCACATTTATTCTGTAAACGAGAGCATTCAGCTACGGAACACTCTTCATAATCAAACGCTGCTTGCCAAAGAAGGAATTCAGACCCATTCAGAATGAGGTTTATTGGCCAAGTATGTTCACACACAGTGAATTTGTCTGTGTTTATCTGGGGCAGATACACAGAACTGGGGAGGTGTGTAGTTCAGTGGGGTCAGATGCTTCATCTGGGATTTGAATATCCCTAGTTGAAATCCCAAGGCCAACAGAGCACTCCAAGGACTATCTGATCCTGATTTCTCAAAAATGCATGTCATTTTGATTGAAAGTGTCCACCAATCATATTGGTCACACATGGTTGCTAAATGTAGAAGAGTGCAAGGAATGTTGGAGTAAATATGGTATATACAATAAGTAGAGTGATCAATGTTAAGTTCATCTTCTAATTGCTTGTTCTAATCTTGGGGAGAATTAATTTATTTTAATATTAGAAGCATGAGTAGAGACCCCCAGAGCCATAACCCCACACAGGACAGCGGTTTCAAAATGCATTAATTTTTAATATCTGCCCTGAGTTTCTTGCTTATAGCAGTGGGTAGCACTGTTGCCTCCCCCTTCCAGGTTATAGGTTCGAATCCCATAACATTGCTCATCGATTGATAATTAGCATCATATCCAAGGTGTTCTCCTGCCTGGTGCCCCAACAGTAATGTTATCTTTCTACAAGCTGGAATTTAAACCAGCAATCTGCACATCACACACTCTTAACCCACAGAGCCACACTGAAGGTAGAAGGTCCCACCGAGATTTAAACTCAGAATGCTGGATTCAAAATCCTGAGTGCTAAACAATACACTATGGGACCAACCATTATGCAGCTATTAGTAGCTACATTAATATGGTTGCCATCATGTTATCATGTACATGTTAATAAAAAGGCCTTGCTACAGTAAAAAGGCCTTTATTGCCATTGAACAGGTAGTACAGTAAGTACAATGAAATTATGAGATCCCAAATTTCTCTACTATTAGCCACAAATATAGAGGTGAGAGTGAAGCTTGGGGACAGAGCGCAGACTCAACAATTCATCCAGTGCACCTGGAGCAGTTTGTGGGGTTAAGGGCCTTGCTCAAATGCCCAACTGTGATACAGTTACTCTGCAGGTTATGGAATTTGAACCAACAACTTTCCAGTACAGACATGGGACGCTAACCGACAAAGCTACTTAGAACCCCCTACAGCCCTGAACACACATATTTTCAGCTGTTGAAAGCTGCCAGTGAGACAGATGACCGCCTGTTGCCCCAGTGTGTGCAGCACGGCTGGACACGGTTTGTCCCTGTTGGCTCTGTTTTGGCCGATTCAGCCTGTTGGATCAGTGTCAAAGCTATTTGGTGAAACTGAGTTCCTTGATTGAGCTGCATGTCGGCTGTCTCGTCTAACCATGCTGATGTGTTCCAGGAAGCGATTGTTTGTCAGCCTTGGTTGGTGCTAGCATTGTGCTGTCAGCTTGGCATGTACCCAGCTTAAGACCCCAGCTTCGGCAGCGTCGAGTCCTTCCTGAGCTTCCTGTGCAGAGTATTCCGGAGTGTTGGCATGAAAGAGTGTTTTCTAGACAGCTATGCAGGAATATAGGAATGTCCTGCTATTGAACTTAGGTTACAGCAATTCTTCTCCCTGATTGACTCTGCCCCTCTCTCAGTCTAAGCCAACAGCCAAAAGAGCTTCCTAAAAGCATTTTGTGGTTGTTGAGTAACCGTGTCTCCTCTCCTAGACATCACTGACTCTGATACCCCCTCAGACACTGACATCCAACACTGCAGATCTTACCATCTTACCATGAAACAGTCACGGACAAAACATCATGTATTTGGCATTCAGTTTTATTGATTCATTTCTTGGCATCTTGTAGCAGCTTAGCATTTTAGCTGGTGAATGCAGTGAAATTGCTTTTGTGCTCAAATACAGCACCTTTCATGTGAAAATGAAAGATTCACACGTTGTGGGATTTGACCCCAAAGATTATTAGCTTGCATGCTAACGCCTACGTTGTGAATAATACTATTCAGTTACCAGGTAACATACAAATTCTAATGGTAATAAAAAATGTCCATTGAGTTTTGCATAGAGTCATGGAAAAGTTAGACTAATTATTCACTGTTTTTGGATCCCATTGTCTCCTTGAAGTACCCTGACGGTATGTGGAAAAGCCACAAACTCATAAAGGAAATATAATAGCAAAAATGGTAAGCTAGATTGTCTTGGTTATTCTGAGAAACAAACACAGCCCCAATCACCTATGAGAGTCTGCATCTATCGCTCTGTTTGATGTCACGCCATTTTCTGATGAGTTTGTAAAAGGCTGTTGATTAGAGGCTCCGGTCCCCAGCGACGGGAGCACGTTATGCCAGGATCCAGGGGAGCCAGCCTGCTGGATAGCGAGCAATCCGGTCATCAGCAGCCGCTGTGGAGCGAAGGCCGAAATCGGCCAGACAGACGCATCACGCTGAGGTCATTTCCAAAGATGAGCTCCATGTCATTACATCACGCCGGTGAAAATAAACTAATCTCCCAACGTGTGTGAGACGATCCTAGGTTATTAAATATGAATAGAGCTATTTGTTATCTTTAACCCCAAGACCATGAAGCTGATTTTTAAAACTATTTAGCCCTCGGGTGTTTATTAGCCAATTTAAATCTAAATATTACAAGTACAACAAATAAATGAATAGTTTTATGGATGTCTAATATTGACATTGATACATTGATATTTCTCAAGCCAAACAAGTGACAGGACAGTTAGTATTGAATTTATATGCCTAACAATCCTATACATGCATGATAATCATGTGACAGTTTCTCCTCAAGGTTAAACAGGTGCTATGCTCATACAATCTTACAGCTACTCATAAATAATCACGCTCCCTATTTAGCAGATGCTAAAGCAGCACGTTCTGCTAATCAGCTAGCTGAGCAGGGCCCTAGGAACCACAAATCCGTCTGAAGGTAGGAAACGAAACACAATATGAAGGACCCAACAAATATACTTCTAAATGGTTTCCATGGTAACATGGCAAGTGCTAATTGGTCGCTGTCCCAGCGGACAAACCCCTCAGAGAGGATGAGATTTGCAAAGCAAGATTTTCAGCTTCTTACACTGCATTGGTCGAGAGCCCAGCCTCTTCCCCAACAAGCTTCCATACAGCTCAGCCATAAAACACGCAGAGATCAGGAAAACCCCACGGGATCAGCGAGTCAAACGGTTTCCACAGTAATCCCCGGCACAGCTTGCGAAAGCACGTTATAGGGAACCTCGCCAATTTCCCGAAGGATTCCAAGCATTTTTTTATCGGCTGAATCTTGGGAGGTTGCATGTGGCTGACTGGTTTAGCGTACTGTGGCTGAAGGTTGCTGGTTTGAAACCCATTTTTGCTGTAATTATATCACTGTTGGGCCCATAATTAAGGCCCTCAACTTAGTGACTGTTTGCAGCTAGCAGGGGGCCTCCAAACCATAAGGGCTTCACACAAATTATTATTATTATTATTTTTTTGTCCATCTACAGCTCCCACCTCCAACCTCTAGGATCCTGTAGAGGAGTACAGAGTGGGTAGCGGTCAGTAAATAAATGGGGTGGTATGCTGCAGGTTACCTCTCTTTGAAACTGGCGCGGGCACCATGAGTTGAGAAGGAAATGCTGATGGACTTAATAGGCCATTCAAATCTGAATCACATTAAGGAATAAACATTTTCTGCAGGATTGAGCAAGCAATTAACGATTAACACAGTGCTTGGCTAAAATGACCTGGTATATAGATGGACATATTCGCAGGTTTAGCAGGTGTTTCAGATAGATGTCCTGGCTCATTATCTGTACATTGTTGCTAACTACTTTTAAATGTATGGATGCTATCGTCATTCACTATAGCATTTTCTGGAGTATGTAGCTGGCTGGTAATTTATTCCATTTCCTTAATGGCCAACATGCCTGGACTGCTTGTCAAAGCCTTGTTGAGCTGAATGACAGCTTGTCTGGAGAAGCAGTTTTTTTGTGTGATCCAATAGACCAGGAGATGCTGAAGAGTTCTGCTGCCTGATTGGTTAGCCTCGGGTGACGATGCAGGGACTGAAATTCTGGCTAGACTTCTCCACCTGGGGGCAATGTTGAGCACTCAGCTCAAATCCATATTTCCCTGAACCTCTGGGATGTTGTTCTTCGTCTGGTTCACATAGTGACTTTCAAGCACTCATTCCTGCTTGCTTTGGTTGGCATTGACTTTTCAACCACAATTGGCTTAGTCTGGTGCTTTTTGTTTTAAGCGTAATTTTACAGCTAAATACATTTACATTTAAATTTCTATGGATGCAAACAGCATCAACAGGTTCACACCACTCATGTCAAGAATGTTGTTGGCATATTTTTGGAGAATCTGTTTTTTTTCTGAAAATAAATGGTATGTTTTTTATATTTATATTTATTCCGTTTTTTATTTATTCAGTTTTATTTTATTTATTCAGTTTCAGGGAACTGCCAGGGTTAGCAAATTGGACAGACCCCTCAAGGAAGCAGTTCAGAAAGAGCCAGTGTGCTCCGATATGAAGAATTTTGAGGGCTCGCTGGCAGTGCTTATATTGACACCCCACCAGTAGGGGTTGAACTCAAGTCAGGGCGCTGTTTGATTACATTCCCCTATTCCTCAGAGGTGCGTGGAGTGGGGGTCAGGAGAGAGATGAACTCATCTGTGTTCATTTTTATAAAGGACAGACTGATGGGATATCGACCTGAAGCGATTGCACGTCAAGAAGGGAACGCAATTTCGGGTCTCACTGTCCCATCGTAAGGAATTAAACTCAGAACTTTGTTTTTTGCTTCTTTCGTTATTTCTTTTGCATCTGAGTAGCTTGATAATGATGCTCCAGACTAACAGGCAATGAACATACCTTATGTGAAAGGTGATTAACTGTCATATTTAACACACCACATCGAAATGTGTCCTCTGTATTTAACATTGTAATATAGCCGTGGGCAGTTACTTGAGCGTCTGAAGAGCAGTGCTTGCGGACGGTACCTTACTCAGCATACCTCAGCAGTACTTGCTGTCTGGGATTCAAACCGGCAGCCTTTCAATTACACGGTTGCAGCCCTTAACCATTATGCCACTGTTGACCTAGAAGACACTTATGCATTCATCCCGAAGGATGGCACTGTGCCTCAGTGGTAGCAGTGTACCCTCACACCTCTGTGTGTTGGGGTTTGGATGGCTTTCGTCTGGGTTTTCCAGTTGAAGTTAAATGGTGTCTTTGAATTGCCTGTATTGCATGCTCTGTGATGCCCTGGCATTCCTTCCAGGGTGTCCCCCTGTCTCGTGCCTTATTATGGACTGGCGTCCCATGGAGAGTGTCCCTTGTCTGATGCCCTGTGATTCCATCCAGGGTATCCTCCTGTCTCATGTCCTGTGATGGACTGGCGTCCCATGGAGGGTGTCCCCTGCCTCATGCCCTGTGATGGACTGGCATCCCATGGAACAACATTCATTAACAATGAATGTTTGCCCTGGTTACTGTATAGTACAGTAGCAATTTCATATTTTGTGGCAAAGAATGGTGTACAGGATAAGAATAATGAAAAGGAAACAGGACTATTGAAACATGACAATTTCAGAAATTGAACATACTGTACCTATAGAAATAGAATCTCATACAACCAATTGGCTTGAATACTCAAACTCTAGACAACAAATTTTCTAATATAAGTTTCCTCTTTTGCCGCAAAGGCCCCTGCCATCTCAGATCACTGTACAAGAGCCTTATTCTCACTCATTTAGCATCTTGTCAGGAGGCGTATCTGTAATAAACAAGTATCCGTGGGGGGTGGCCTTAGGGCGGGGATAATACGATGACAGACAGCCGGTTCCACCACTCACAGTTGTGCACATGCGCGGGCGTGGCTGAGTGTCTAGATCCTGGCTGGTTTTCCAGCTCTCAAAGGGGCACTGATATGTCTTGACATGAAACTTCACAGGACATTCTGTCACGTAAAATCCTCAAAGGAATATGCCGTTGCAGGATTTAAATAGGTTTTTATAAGCAGCAGTGGGAGCTCCGTGGGGTAGGATGCTGTGTCTGTGATGGGAAGGGGGGCCCCTGTCTCGGTTAGCCCTGGTGTCTGCATCCTTTACTGGGCTCTGTTAAGCCACAGACACACTTTGTTAAGCCAAAGTCTCCCCGGGGGATGACATCAGCTCCTATCCTTACAAATGGCTGCGACTTTTAAGTAGTGCAGCTCAGGTTCACATTCAGTAGGTACGCGGCATCATATTTGCATTAAAAAGCCAGTTTCCTTACAGATCTTCTTGTGCAGTACTTTTTCCTGTCTTTTGTGAGGCCTTTGCTTCCAGACAATGTGTGAAATTCACAGAAAAGCTTTTTTTGTAGAAGGTCCCAGTCACTGTGCTTCTATTTCCGGCCAGTTAAATTTTTATAGTGCTTTTCCCAATGAACCCAACATTAGTGGAACCTAATGGCGTACTACAATGTACGGTAGCACATAGTGTCGATCATGGGCCAAAATGAAAACAGATTACAAACTATGTATGAAGCTCTCATAGACTCCCAGTGAAGCACGGCATCCAGGTGGGCTCTCATAGACTCCCAGTGAAGCATGGCATCCAAGTGGGCTCTCATAGACTCCCAGTGAAGCATGGCATCCAGGTGGGCTCTCATAGACTCCCAGTGAAGCATGGCGTTCAGGTGGGCTCTCATAGACTCCCAGTGAAGCACGGTGTTTGGGTGGGCTCTCATAGACTGCCAGTGAAGCACGGCGTTTGGGTGGGCTCTCATAGACTCCCAGTGAAGCATGGCATCCAGGTGGGCTCTCATTGACTCCCTGTGAAGCATGGCATCCAGGTGGGCTCTCATAGACTCCCAGTGAAGCACAGCGTTTGGGTGGGCTCTCATAGATTCCCAGTGAAGCATGGCATCCAGGTGGACTCTCATAGACTCCCAGTGAAGCACGGCATTTGAGTGGGCTATGAAAACACATTATCAAAGAACATTTGTTGAAAAATAGCTTTCGTCTTTTCTCCATTTAGACAAAGCGTACATGAATCTTCCATAGACTTACAATAAAGCATTGCATGAATGGGTGTCTATGGGCTGTGTTTATCCTGGTTTCAATGGGTAAATATATGTTGGATTTCAAAGGGTAACATATATGTTGTTGAACACAACTCCTGGAAAATTATCAGTGCTGTGGTTCAATTAGTAAGATAGCTTACAGTTTTTATTGTGAATAATATGAATTTACATCAATACATTGACTAATTAAATTCTTTTGGCAATTGCATGCCGATCTTCCCATGTAGTCTTATAGTAATGGTTTGTGGTCCATATCCTATGGTTGGCACAGTGATGTTAGCACTGGGCCTCTGAGCAAGGCCCTTAATTGCTGCTGGGACTGTCTGACCATCTATTTGAAAGACGTATGTTGCTTTGGCATCTGCTCAGCAAGCATTCTGAGATGATAATGAACCTTGTGATGTTCCTGGTGGGATGAATCTAGCATCAGATATCCATCTTCTTCACCTGCTTCTCTAATATAGGGAGACAGTAGGAATCCTAGAAAAACCCCATGATGAACATGGGAAGTATGCAAATATAGGGTTGTGGAGGGTGGAGACTTAAACAGAGTTTCCATTCCATTCTGAAACGTACACACCACATTTTAAAGGTGTTTTACAGGCCCATTATTTGACCCTATAAAGAAACAGGCCATTTTCCCCTTTTTGTTGGGCTCGTTAATATGTTGATGAGCTCTGCTCTAATAGGTTGGCATACAGTGAGGCATTACGATGTCTTGCACAGAAGCAAAATCCCTGCAGTCATGGGCCACATAATGACGTTTCTGTCAACAACTGACCGCACTGACGACAGTGGCCCGATAAGATTATAACGGAGCTGAAAAACCGCCTAGTGACAGCACAGAGCAAACCTACTGTGCTGCCAATTGTGCAAAAGTATAACAGACTCAATTATGTACAGAACATAATAGTTGATGATGATAAACAACAATTTCTGGTTTCTGGTTTATGTATTTACTATACTGTCCTTTTTATCATTATTTTAGAGTGTATTCTTGTTACTTTGCCACACGTAAGTGTAATGCTCCCACGTCAGCCTAGGCACAATGCTGGCATAGTCATAACTTTGCTTCTAACATTGTGACAAGAACATTGCCTGTCAGTCAACAAATGAATTTTACAATACTAGCTTCTTCAGAAAATTTTTATCAAGAACAGCAAGCGGAGGAGCTTGTAAATGTGTTGTTTGTAATGAATTTGGACTTCTGCTTATATTTTTCTTGACTGCAGTATTGATTGGATATTTGTTTAGCTAAACGAAAGTAGGCAACAGGCAGATACAGACGCTTCTTGTCGATGTCAGCATCACAGACTTAGTAATGTTGTTTACTACTCAACTGCTACCTTGGGGTACATTTCCCAGAACCATAGTTGCTAACAGCAACTATGCAACTGAATGGGTCCAACTATGTAATAAGTTGCTAACAGGAGCTTTTTGGAAAACATACCCCTGAATAGGACGTACCTTCTTAGCCTATTAACAATACATAACCTTACATCAGTGGCTGTCAGCATGTACTTTTTTCCTCACCAGGTGCATTTGAGGAAACTCCGTACACGTGTCTCTTAAAAAAGCAGATATATGTTGCAGGTTGTGCAGGTCCATTGGGTTTGAAAGTGGGCTGCTGTTTAGTAAGTTTGGGGGGCATAGTTGACACTGGTACGTAAGTCTACCTTCTCTAACATATGTGCGATTTATATTTGCAAGAGGGAACAGGAGTGTTTGAGATTCACAGCATGTCAGTTCCATTTACTGAACTCTGCGTATTCCGTTATGCCAAGCTAAAGTCTGATTTTCATTCTGTGTCACTTATAAGGTGACCCCCTCCTCACCCCCACACACAGACTTCATTTTATTTGCAAATTGGACCTACAGTGACATCTCACGTCTCCTGTTTCCTCCCCGCGCCCCTCCAGGACTGACAGCGGCCGCCTCCCTCGTGTCCCTGGCCTGGGCCTTGGCCTCCTACCAGAAGGCGCTGAGGGAATCTCGTGACGACAAGAAGCCAGTCAGCTACCTGGCGGTGGTGATCACCTTCTGCTGGCACTTCTTCACGGTGGCGGCGCGCGTGGTCACCTTCGCCCTCTTCGCCTCTGTGTTCCAGCTCTACTTCGGGGTCTTCATCGTGCTGCACTGGTGCGTCATGACCTTCTGGATCGTCCACTGCGAGACCGAGTTCTGCGTCACCAAGTGGGAGGAGATCGTCTTTGACATGGTCGTTGGCGTCGTCTACATCTTCAGCTGGTTTAACGTCAAGGAGGGCCGCACGCGCTATAGGCTCTTTGTCTACTACCTGGTGGTGCTGCTGGAGAATGCCGCGCTGAGCACGCTCTGGTATCTTTACCGGCTGCCCTCCAGCACCGACGCCTTCGCTATCCCCGCCCTCTGCGTCATCTTCAGCAGCTTCTTCACTGGCGTGCTCTTCATGCTTATGTACTACGCCTTCTTCCACCCCAACGGGCCACGATTCGGCCGTTCACCGAGCTCTGCCCTGGAGGAACCAGTCGGGGGGGGGGCTGCCGCTTCGCCTCCGCCTCCCGAGGGGGCCACCAACTCCCTGAGGGCGGGGCAGATGCGGGGGGGCTCCTCAATGGACATCAAGTACACAGAGAGGGACGGCTGTACACCCGTGTTCCAGGTGAGGCCGGTGGCCACGCCCACACCATCTTCCCGCCCCCCGCGGATAGAGGAGACCGTGATAAAGATAGACCTGTTCCGGAACCGCTACCCAGCTTGGGAGAGGCACGTGCTGGACAGGAGCATACGCAAGGCCATCCTGGGTTTCGAATGTTCTCCAATGCCCCCTAGGCTGCAGTACAAGGACGACGCTCTAGTCCAGGAGCGCCTGGAGTACGAGACCACGCTGTAGTCACCTGAAGGCTGCAGAAGAAATCAAAAGCAGGTGATCAACTTGGGTTAACAGCAGGACTGCGGCAATAACTAGCTTTCCCTGAAGGGGGCGCTCACCTGTGGCGTTTGTGGTGTTGAGTGTCAGACCACGATTAATTTCTGAATTAACAATGTCTGTTTTCCTTTTCAAGGCTCACTTGGTGGGGAGGCGATTTTTTTAGTAAGACACAAGCTTAGGTCACTATTTGCTCCATCTAAAGGACCGTTGCGAAACAACATCTTGGTCCTGGGAGACAGGATTTGACCAGTCACCAGGTCCCTTATTGGGCAACCACATCAATGCCTGCACTCTAAATTAACATTAACTAACATTTGGCTTATTAAACAATTAAAAAGATGTTGGAATTCAGCAAAATCCCCCCCAAAAGTGGGTAAAACCAATAAAATCTGCAGCCAAGATAAAAAAAAATAAGAGATAAGGATCATATTCATACAAACAGGGGACCAAATTTAGACAATTGTTAGGCATAGTAATGAACTGTATTGTATGTATAGTGGTCCATGGCGACCATGTTTTCTAGAGCCAGCTTGAGCGCCACAAGGCAGCATCTGTGCCAAAAAGTCACTCATTCATTTTACGGGCTCTTGGTGATCGCCTGGACTGGGCTGTTGCTCGCTCAGCCTGTCTCTGTCTCACAGGGTGAAACCCAAGCTTAATTCCCCCCAGTCACGGTGACCGAGAAGGCATGGCGACAGTCAGCTTCATAGCCACAGTGTCGCTTGTCCCAAAGGGGCCCCCAACACGGGTCCCTCCCCCAGGTCCCATGATTGGTGACTATGTGGTTGACTCATAGTCCGGGGTGAAAAACAGATATACTGATATACTTTATGCATCTGAAGCACTTAACCTGTACTTTGCTGCTCTTCTTTACATAAGAACAAGTAAGGGCTTAAACCAGCAATGTTACTGAAGCGGATGAAAAAGGTGGCTGCCAGGGGGCATGACGGGGTGGGCGGGAAGGCCGAGGGGTGCCGGGCGGGAAGGCCGAGGGGTGACGGGCAGGTAGGCCGAGGGGTGCCGGGCGGGAGGGCCGAGGGGTGGGGGGCGGGGGGGGCG
>JAODKM010000075.1:14245921-14265141 GCA_026780845.1 Petrocephalus sullivani
GGGGGGGGCGGGGGGGGGCGGGGGGGGGGGGGTGGGGGGTGCGGGGGGGGGGGGCGGGGGGGTGCCGGGGGGGAGGGTGGGGGGGTGCGGGGGGGGAGGGTCGAGGGGTGCCGGGCGGGAGGGCCGAGGGGTGCCGGGTGGGATGCGATCGCGGGTTAGCGTAGCGCACTTTGAAATCCCAGGAAGGATCCATCCACCGCCCCCTTTCCAATCTGACAGGAGTCATGTAAAACAACGGTGGCTTGACACCAGTCTCATCCTTACGCCTGTGCTTTTCATGGTAGACGGAAATGTACTCTAAGAGAAATAACCCAGGACTGTTTGGCCAAAGCTCAGCTTTTGAAAGAATATGGATTGTAAAACAAATCAGATCTATGCTTTTAATGAGAGAATATTTATTTGAAAGTGACAGGTCATTTCCTTTAGTTTCTCTCATTGTCTAAATTGCATGCAAGAAAAGTCTCAGATTAGAATTGTTTCATCATTTCCTGTCTTGAAATGGATCAGGGGCCGGACTCCATCAGTAACAGGGTGTTATTGTCTTTCAGTCATAGTTATTATCGTTTATAAATCTGGGTCAGGATAGCATCATTCATTGCAGGGATTGGTTGAACTCCAGTCTCTGTTCTGATTCTCATGTGAGAAATTAACAGAGAACTGAATCTGCCCTCTTCCATAAGTCCCGTGTGATATCTACCTTCAGCCTGGACTCATTTAGAAACAGGATCCACTATGAAAAGGCAATATATTAAGAAATATAAAATCCTGAAGTAGGAAATGACCTGCACACATTTATTTGGGCACAAATTTGGAAATGTGTTTGTTATATATTAGTATAAATATAATTATTGCTGCGTTCTGATTTTATGCATATTTATATATTATGCTGTCCATATATTAATATATTGAGCTTTATTTCTGTAAAATTCATGTCAAAAACTGTAGAAAAAAAAGCAATGATATATTTATTTTGTAGTACATATAGTGCACTGAGATGGTGGTCACAAATATTTACCATTACTTGGATTTTATATTTTAATATATTTCTTTTTGTAAGGGACATTTATATTTTGTGTAGAAACCCATCACAAATGCCAGAGCAAAATATTCTTATTCCTAAATCTTATACATATTTTAAAAGGGTTATGTCACTCTTTTGGTGTAAAAGGTATAAAACTCCTGTCGATATTTTGGGACAGACTTATGTTCACGACCCTGAAACCAATGACAGTATAAGCATGCTTTCATTATGTAAGCTAGTCTCAGAAATATATATCTAAAAAAGGATCGTGTGTTGTCATGGCAGAGGGCCCTGGGTGTAAGAAGCCAAAAAAAAGACTTTTCAGAGAGAGTTTTGTTGAGAAAAGAAGGAAAAAAGCAGTTATGTTTCCTTCCCGTGTTTGGTTAGGTGGCTCAAATTCTTCTTATTATTATTAATTAATTAATTAATTTATTGGCATTTGCCTGTGAATTATTGCTGTTATTTCCGAAGTTCCTTTTTTTACATTATTACTGGAGAGGAAGGTGCCGCGTCCAGTGAAACGTCACACCTAGCGCACAAACCTCCTGTAAGCTGATTCCCTTATACACGTACTCACGTTCCCCCAAGGGGCTTTCAAAGACAATATCATATCTTGTCCGAATGGTACATAATTCTAGGGGTGGTGCAATGCTGGTTTGTAGGGCTTGTGTTGTATGGGGTAGGAGCAGGCTGTCATTTAATGGCTTCGCTTTTCCACTGGCTTCAGATTCATTCCGAATGAGAATTAGCATCCCACTTCACTCATTGATGGTCCACATCCCAGCCATTGACAAGATCCATTAAGATAATGAAGTTGGCAAATTCAGACGCTCGTTTGGGAATCAGAGTAATCAATATTAAAGCCCCAAAGTCATTTGTATTATTGCTCTAAGAATGGACATGCTGTAATAATGTTATAAATTAATGAAATGTCATTATGGAGAATATTACTCTTTAATGAGCCCTTTTTGAGGGTTTGGCACTATAAATAGCTGCAAACGTGAATGACACAACAGTTTTTAAGGTCTCCAATGTCCAGTTTCCCGAAGTTCCTGTATTGTCCACGAGAGATGCAACCTGAAACTCCCATGTGGAGCAAATGAGCTTAGGAGGTTATTTTAACAGGTGGTGTGAGGCAGCCTACAGGATAAGCTGGCCTGTGGCATGCAGTTTTGGTTTGGGATTCTGTTTTTGATTGGTCGGGGTGTCAAGGGGGTGGAGCTATAAAATGTCTGCATGGAGGTTTACTTAGAGCTGTGGCTAGGGCATTTCATGGACAAAGACAAGATTCCTGGTGGCAGAACCATGATAAGCTGGGTTTCTGCATTTTCTTCAAGCATCGAAACAGACGTTTTTATTTTCTCCATTATTAATAAACACAGGTGTAGTTTGGCTAATACAGTCATCACGGCCTCCCCAGCAACGTGTGTGAAGCGAGGGGTAAGATCTAAAGTCTGTACAGCCTGGTTTATCTACTCAAACCTGAAGGTCTCATCCATTGTTGTTTTAAGATGTAAGTAATGGCAGAAACGGCCCCAGCTGCTTCTGGGGAAAATAAGTAATCCATCCATCCATCCATCCATCCAACCATCAATTCCTCGTCTCCCCATATATCCTGGTCAAGGTCACTGTAAGGGGGGGAGGGGGGCTGGAATATATCCCAGGCAACACAGGGCACGAGATTAAGGTAGCTAGGCAGAATATAACCTTGGCGAGCCCCACCCCAACACCACCTAATAAAATGAGTAATTCCACTTATTTACTCAGGATCCCTGAAAAGTGGGGGCCCCCTGAATCTGCCAGGATATCCATGCTCCTGCGACAGCCCTGTGTATCTCAGGCCCAGGAACATAACATGTGAGTGTTAGTTAATTAACTAATAGTCACACATTGCATAATGAGATAATCATTAACACAGACATTTCCGTGACAGCGGTGTGCTGCACAGGAAATGGGAATTCGGCTTGCCGATCCCTGATAGCAGGGCTGTCTCCCAGCATACTGTGCTCAGAGCATGTCAGCTGGGGACAGAACTCCTTCCATCTCTCCTCACACTCACAGGAAGAGAGCAGAGCTGCTCTATGTGCCTTTTGGGGTTTGTGTACCTGAGTCCACCAGGTACCGCACTGAGCCGGGGGAGGCGAGGTGTGTCCGTGTCCGCGAACCGCTACCCAGAATCCTCGGCTTTTCTTTCAAGCACAACAGGGGGAGATGTTGACACTTCTAAATAGCAATTTCGAGGCTGATTAATTCCTTTATCAACATATCAACAACAGCACATGTGACAGAGGGCATTTTCTCATAGTCCTGAAAGAACAACATGGAGAATGTTTAAAAACGTCACGTGCCCCTGATGTTATAAACAGTCCAGAGCTCATCGGCCAGCTTCAGATGAATCAACGTCAGACTGGGTTCAATCTGGACTCACTTCCTCCTGACACTGCATTTCCTCCGATGCTGCCTTGCAGGCCGAGCCCTGCGGTGATGAAAGTCACAGGAGAACTTATGAGAAAACGATTTTAATTATGTAATCCTTCCACACGCCATTTATTATAAATGATCAAATTTCCTTAGCCTTGTTGAGCGCCATCTGGCTTCTTCGTCTTTGATTTTGATGCTTTCCTCCCTGGTTTTTATAATCAATTTCTTTTGATGAGGGTTCTGGATTCCTTCAAGTAATTAGACTTTATCACATCTTATCTATCTATCTATCTATCTATCTCACTCTCTGCCTAGCATTAATTAAGAGTATGGCTGATATATTGACGGAAGAGCGGCTGGACAGCGCCCCCTGGGGCCTGGGAGGCCGTGTTCGATAGTGACTTGGGAGCTGCTCTCTTGGTCATGGCAACTTGCATACGTACCCATGCAAGTGCAAAGGAGCTGGGCTGTGTGTGCGTGCATGTGTGTGCATGCGTGTGTATATATACTGTAGATATATACTCAGACTTTATGTATAATTTCTTTTATACGTGAAACAGTATATTGAACATGCTACTCAAGTATTTTATAGATGACTAATATACTGTACATAGTCAATATTTATGTGTGTGTGAGTATGATAGTGAACAGGACCTTGTGACATAGGGTGCCATTATTCTGGGCTTTATTAGGACTTTATTTAGGGGGTTAAAGGCTAGCAGCCATTTTGGCATCAGCAGGGGGGAAACATAGATGCAGGAACGTGAAGCAGGCGCAAGGTCACGGGTGCGTGGGGGGGCAGCAGAGCGAGTGGTGTAAAGCTGCTCTGATTGGTCCGATAGTGTTTAGAGCGCTGGTAAATGTTATTACGCTTGGAACATGGTCAGTACTTGGCTGATTTGGGGTTTCTAAATTGCCCATTATAGGTCCAGGATGCCCCCTGTCAGGTTCCCTATGCTTCCTGGGACGGCCCCCCACCCACCCATGTAGCCTAAAAGATGAGCAGTAATGGAAGACGGGTGCACACTGGTTCCTCTTTTCTGAAACGGCCCCCACAGAAGTAGTGAACAGCCGGTCAGCTGATTTGTTTGACAGGAGCGGAAAGCGGGGGAATCTCGCCGCTCGATCAGCAGATCCGGGGGCTGGGATGTTCAGATACCGTTTGTCCTTGAGGGCGTCTGCAGGCTCAAAGTGCTGAGTCGAGTCCGGAGCGGACTGCTTCTCCATCTAATCACCAGCAGGTCACATTGGTTCCACACCGTGCTGAGGATAGCTGGGCCACTAAATTCTAAACAGCCACAAAAATAAGAGAATTCGTAATACAGTATCGTGCCATACAGTAAAATTAGACAGACCCCAAAGGCTTCTGGGAAAGGCTGATGTGTTGTTTGTGAGCTATCAGTATGTTATGATATATATTTTTAAATAGTGATTATAATAGAAAGAAGTAGACATTTTGAATAAGGTGATTATCACTGAACCACACTGAACACTCTACTGTAATGATGTTCATTACTAGTATGTTTGTTTCTTTTTAAAGTGATGTTTAATTAAATTAATATTTTATCAAGAACATCTTATTAAAAGTGCATGTTCCTGATCTGAGCCAATCCATGTGAATAAGGCAAGAGAAAGAAAGCAGAAACACACAGGCAGGCGGCAGGAATCAAAGCCGTGACCCTGGAAGTGTGATGCTATTGTGGGGACCACTGAACCAGCACACCACCCAGCTCATCAATTAGGCTCAGGCAGAATAAACAGCAGCGATTAAGCTAATTGGACCAGTTAATGTCTAATAATTACACTTCATCCATCCATCCATCCATCCATCCATCTTCTAATCACTTATCCTAGTCAAGATCGTCTGGAGTCTATAGTATGCAGCACAGTACACAGGGCTGGGGGACATCATGGAGCGGATGCCGGAGGATGCATAGTAAACTGCAGGTTATATTGCTTGGAGTTGTGAGCTTAATCTCAGGGGTCTCTGATTTTCTCCCATAATCAAAGCTAATGAAGGTCAGCTAGCCATTCGCCCATATTTTTGTGAGTTGCCTTCAATGGACTGGTATCTGTTCCATGAGAACTGGATATGGATGGATTAGTGAATGAATGGAGTTTAGTTTTGCATTGAACAGTAATGACGTTCTGAAGATTGTTCACATCAAGTCAAATCAAGTGGGCTTTATTGTCATACCATCCATATACAGGTATACAGTGGCAAGAAATAGCGTACCCCACCAGGACCATGGTGCAACATAAGAACTGCAAATGACGGGGAAGTTTTTCACTGGACATGGCATGTAAAACACAGGACAGTGTGAGAGAGGGGTGCTGGACACAAGGCTTTATATGCATAGTACAATAACTGGGTAATGTAAATTTCTGCTTCTTCTCCTTCTGACTTCCGTCACTTACTCAGAGAACAAGGACTGCAGAAATAAACACGAGACTCAGAAGTTTCCAGCGATTCATTCCAAAACGATGGTTGTTATGAAACGTGGCCTAGTCCCAAAAGCCCCTGAGGAGCAAGGCACACGGCGGTACGTGCCGCTGACTGATGTTAGTACGGCTCGCGAGGAGCAAGGCGCGCGGCGGTACGTGCCGCTGACTGCTGTTAGTACGGCTCGTGAGGAGCAAGGCACACGGCGGTACGTGCCGCTGACTGATGTTAGTACGGCTCGCAAGGAGCAAGGCGCGCGGCGGTACGGGCCGCTGACTGCTGTTAGTACGGCTCGTGAGAAGCAAGGCGCGCGGCGGTACATGCCGCTGACTGCTGTTAGTACGGCTCGCGAGGAGCAAGGCACAGGCTGTTTTGATAAAGGTTGCATCCCTCCTGCTAAAAGACAGATCTCTTCTATGCACATGACACCATCATTTGGTCAGGTTGGGTGTGTGTTTTTTGGGGCTTAGATCCTCTGTAGTGTGAAGAACACATCAGTCAGGGTTTATGTCAGGGGCAGGACCTCAGGGGCACTAGTCTGGGCTGAGTGCATGAAATCACACCATTGGCTAAATGTCAGGTTGGCCCCTCTATATGAATTAAGGCCCCTCTTGACCCCCAGCCCCCCCCCCCATCATCCCTGCTTTACGTTCACATACAAGCACTCTCTGGCGTTCTTTCTTTCTTTCACTTGTCTTCCCTTTTCTTTGTTTTTAAATTATTCTGTATAAATAATGCAGGAATGTATCACCCATGTAAAGCACCTTGGAGCAACTTGCGAAGGCGCTATATAAAAACTAATTGAACTGAATGACTACACTTCCCTTGTTGGGGGGGCTCCCTCGCTGTTCCGGCATTTTCTTTTTTATTTCCTCTTCAGTTTTCAGACGGAGCAGCACGTTGTACTTTTAACTACCTCAGCTGGAGATCTCTGTCAAATGACGGCTGCTTCATGTTCTGTCATAATCGTAACCATGACGACCTAGGATTGTTGTTTAAAGGTTCCATTTAAAGGGCCAGTTATCCAAAAGTGCCCATATAAGGTAATTAAATCTAAATTGCTCCTGGGAAACGTTTTCACTAGACAGAAGAATAATATTAAATGTGAGAGTGATATGAGACACTACTAAATGTGAAGAATACAGGCTCAGTGGCAGCACAGCTACATGCCCACGATGAAGCGGTTAAAGTTTGCCTCATTGAGCATTTCCAAATAAGAAAACAAACACAAAAACATTAACGAGAATCTGATTCACAGTGCCATCTGTTGTATCGCTGCAAGCAGCTTTTATTTCTTTAATTTGCCTTAAAGTTGAATGTGCCTGGGTATGCTTTTGTTTACATTATTGGGGGTTCAGGACCGGGCACTGAAAATTGTGGGCAGGGCTGAGGAAAGGATGAGAGCCAATCATAGTACACAGTTTCATGGAGTTCTGCATCTAGCCAACCCTAAGGCCACAAGGACAAGGGTATCCAGTATCGTGAAAGTTAGAGCAATGTTATAGGTTCGAACCTTGGAGTAAGAAGGCAGATCTGTTGCATATTTCAGTCGTTTAACTGAGCACAGGGTTTATAGCAGTCAGCTGACACGAGTCATGTGACTGTATAAGCACGTCCTCCAATCGAATGGTCCCTCAGATACAGCAGTATTGCAGCACTAGTTTCCAAGCCCTGAATTTGATACCATCCTGCTGCTGATCAGTGAGTCTTTTAACCAAATATAGTTCAGGCTGGTCAAGTAAACAGGTTCATGGTCAAAGATGCTCAGGGTGTGAGGATTTAAGAGCAGTTTTATGTGCAGAAATATCATTTATATAGATAACTGACTGGTTTATTTTGTATAGTTGTATAATATGGATTGTGTATAGTTTTTTTTCCAAGTAGCACAAGCACAGTGGGATCAGTAGTGTCTGGGTTTTGCTTGTGATGTAAACATCATGTACAAATATATTCTGAATCTTATTTGCAGTGGCGGATTGAATAGCCAGTAATAGAGGATATTTTAACTGTACATAAATGTAGGCACATTTAATGTGAAAAATCACAGCATTCCTGGGCAATATCTCCAGCAGAGGCTGTTGCCCCAAGATGGTGGCGATACACAATATGGACAAGAATCTACTCTGTGGTGCAAGTAATGTATTCAAATGTTTAAAAAAAAAAAAAGTTTTTTATTTGGATCTGTTAAGTAAATTTTGTGCTGAAAGTATGAAGTCGTGCTTGAAATGTCCTTCATTCCATTGTAAAATTAAATGAACTTTACATTTTTTGTAAATATTGGATTTTTGTACGTTTCTTTTTTATTTTATTGCAACACAAGGTACCAAATTCATTTAATAAAGTACACTGTGGTCATTGAATCAGCCTTGTGCTTTCGTTCGTTCCGGGTCACGCAGACTCACTAACTGAGCTTAACTTCATTCGTGTCACACATGTGAGAAACACCTGTAGTGAGGACTGGAGTATTTACCTTGATTCTGAAGCTCCCAGGAGCACAGCATGTCATTTTCAGCATAGAGGCGCTTAATCAGGCCAAGGTGTGGCTTCATGAGTCAGGCAGCTGTGCCTCCAGACGGTTGTCAGTTCAAAGCCCATGACTGGCAGAGTAACCATATTACCACTGTGTCTTTGAGCAAAGCTCTTAACCGCCCAGGGGATGCTGGTTGATTGTCTACTCTGACCCCAAACTTCTCCCTGTTGTTCAATGCTTTGGACAAAAGCATCTTCTAAAATTATTAGTAATGAGTATTACCCAGTAATGGCAGTAATAAATTAAAATGAGTGCCTATGTTGTCAGATGGACATGCATTAGAAAGGCACTTTATCACAGCTAAATACAGAAATGCTGACCCTACTGGCAGTTTAAAGGGACTTCTTCATTTATATATAGAATATCCACTTTAAAAACATTTTCAGAATAGTTTCGAAACAGAATTCAGAATTCCTCCCCACTATGATGGATACGCGGTGTTGTCCAGGTTAGTATCCACCAAAAAAAACATGCGTCTGCAAATATATTCAAGAAGTAGAAACTGCAAAGAGTGATATAAAACTGCAAGACTTTCAGTTTAACTGCATATTTTGAGGAGACCTGGTTCCTTCCACTTTATTCCTTGAAAATATTCACACTTTTTAAAATCAGTTTCTTCTTTAATACAATTTTGACTATGCCAGTGTGCATATTTGATATAGCTGGTAATCCTATACAATGCAATCCTATACCCCCCTGCCAAAAACAAGGTTCAGCGGCACAGTGTAAACTTTCAATGCACTTACTTATTCTGCATATGCTTTTATCCAAAGCGTTGTATAGCTGAGAGAGCAGGGTCAGACAGTCCCTGGAGCATTTTCGGAGCTAAGGGCCTCACTCAAAGGTCCAACCGTGAAATCACTCTGATGACTACGGGTTTTGAAGTGACATCCTTCTGAACACGGTCACAGAATCGTAACCCACAGAAGTACACAGCACCCCTCTAGACCCCTGTAACCATAAAATGGTACCAGCTGATATCAGGCTGGTACGTAAAAACACCGCAGCACTGTGAAAGAAACTTCACAGACTTTATCTTACATTTAATTTCTTTCAGGAAATGTAAGAACACCATCATCGGGAGCCCAAATATAATTTAATATCATAAAGAGGGACTGTTCTATGGCTTAATGTGCCACATAACCAACCTGAGACCTGTGTTTAGGCTTTACCTCACTGCAAGGTCTGTTACTCTGAGAAGTGAGTATATTTCATGCAAAACACTGAAACCAAAGTATCACTGAACAACAGTTCTGGGGCTTTAAAGAAACATACGCAATCCTGCAATTTTACACGGCTATTTTTACAAACCTACAACACAAAGATAGAAAAGTGGCCATTCTTCTTTATAACCTGCGTGAAATTGCTCTTACACGCCCCAAAGGTACTTTCTAACGTCCGTCTCTAAGAGCTGAGTGGAAATGTTTGGTCCACGACCCAGCATTCCAAAGATGAATCGATAAAAGCAGAAGGATCACCATGGATACGACCAGCTCATGTAAACGTGCGGAGAATCCTGCAGCCTGAGGCCGAGGGAGCCCTTCGAGCAGTGAATAAGAGACGGCCCTTTTAGGCAGACACTTAGGAGTCCCCCAGCAGGCCACTGCTCGATGGTGCCCCCACCTGGCCATGCTGCCTGCTGTCATCAGGAGATTTGGAAAACACAGACAGCTTTGCCTTTTGTCCGCAGCCCCACCTTGAGAGACTGAAGCGGTCCAAAAAAGCTTGTAAGCCTATAGGATTGACACAAGGTGGTAGGATAATATCACCCCTACTGAGATGGCGGGGAGGTGGAGAGTGGGAGGGGGCAACTGACCCAAAAAAAAGGGAAAGGCAAGAAGGGAAAACGCATATATGGATAATACATAATGTCGCTTACATTTTTGCAACCTCAGATGTAGCTATCTGTGTTACATTTCGGCGCTTAACCACCAGTTGCTCCAGGGACCGGCTGACTCACTTTGGATAAAAGCATCAATTAAAAATAAATTGTAACAACTTTGGAGCAGCCAAGGGTGCTATAAAAATAAGCTAAACCTTTTTGTCTGACTACTTTTATTGACCTGCATTCTGGTTAAGGTTTAATAACACTGCTGTAATCTATGCTGCTATCATGCCAAGTGTGTGAGGGATACCTAATGCGCCCTCGTAATTACAGCGAGATACAGGCTCTACTAGCAGCCTGGTCAGTGGGAGATGACTGCTTATTACAACCTTGCTTCCAGGCCGCAGTATCAGCCTTGGCATCGTGGGCAGAGGAACTTGGAACTTCATTTACATTTCAGACGAATGCTAAATATTGTATGAAGGGCCACAAATCAGGTTTCATCCGTTTAGAATCTGCCCACTTGCTGTCGCACCCAGACGGCAAGATTTGGCTTGAAAGACAAAATTTTTCCAATTTCATTTATCTTTCTTTCTTGCTTATCAAGCAAGGGGTGTACCAAGGAATTCTGACCTCCCTGAAAAAATCTCATTGGACCCCCTTGGTAGATTTTGCCAATCTGGGAGGTGGGGGTCCAGTTTCCACCCCCCTGACAATGGTCCTGGATCCTGCTCCAGGCCTGGACAGGACACCAGCCTATTGCAGGGCACACACAAACTACGGGCAACTGCACAGAAACCAGTCCACCTAACCTTATGTCTCCGGACTGCAGGAGGAAATGAAAGTGCAGTCGTCCCTCGGTTATCGCGGTTAATCCATTCCAGACTCTACCGCGAAAAGGGGATTTCCGCAAAGTAGGATTCTTTATTTATAAATTGAATATTTTCATAGGTAGAGCATAGGAAACCTGTATACTACCTTTTAAATACGGTTTTAACATTACTAGACCCCTCTAGACATGAAACAACACCATTTAGTCACCATTACACTCGTATTACCCAATATGTTAGACAAAATAAGAGAAATTAAGACATATTAGACATTACAAATATTATATTATTATTATTATTGTACATTTAGTTACACACACACACACACAGTTCTTATACAGAACCACTAACCTATGAAAATAAGAAGAAGCAGAAGGCTTAGAAGAAGCAGCGCGTTTAGGAGCCATCATGGGGCTTAGATAAAAGTTCTCTGAAATCGCAAACAAAGATGGTTCCGATGCGTAGCGCACATCTGTAACTCAGTTCAGGGACCTGTAAACCCTCTAACTGGCAGAGTGATCACGTAACCGCTGGGCCGATGACCAAAGGGCCTTAACCCCAGCTACTCCAGGGACTGTCTGACCCTGCACTCTGAACCCCAGAACAGTGTCTCCAGAGAATTCCTGTGGACAAACGGCAAATGATCGGGTATCGGTGTTTAGCTACATCAGAATACACATATCAGTTTATATATACATGGTAATAGTGCATCATTAGCTCATTATCAGTATTTGCTGTAGGATTCTGGTCACTTTTCAAATGGGCACAAATCCACAGACCACATCAGGCTCAATAGTCACCTGCTTTAACCCCTTTCACTGGTCCCAAAGGAGGCCCCAAATTGGGCTTCCCTCCCCAGGGTAGTAACCACTGCCAGCTCCAGCCGGAAGTCTGCAGGCACGCTGCTCATAAAGGTAACAGTAGGAAGACTAAGGTTAAAAACCCATAAGCAGGTGGGGCTACCACAACCTGTCAATCATCTCAACAGGAACATGATTAATGAGGTTAGATGATAGGATGAGAGACCGCCCCCTAGATGACTGTGGCAGGTGATGGGAAGCCACATTTCTGATAAAGGATGCATGCATGAAACTGCATGATCTGCAGGTTCTCATTCTGTCACAGAGTCTTCTGGCTGTGGTGCTTGGGATACGCAGCAGAGATGGATTCAACATGGAGTCTGCTGGTACAGTAATTAAATAGCAAAAGTAACACATGTGGACTAGTTTGTTAATATACAACTGAGAATATAGTTAATCCAGTTTTAATTTCACTTTTCACAGTTGCATAGCCTTCTCTTAACTTTAACCCATCACCAGTAACCTTCTGATTGCCAGGGGAATCAAGCTTAATATTTGAATTTGCTTTTCTAAATACACTTTCATTTGCATCTAATACAGATACGGAGTCACAATTAGAGCCTTAATCCACAGTCACTTCATAAACTGGATGGCAACTAACCTTGAAATGTACCTGGGATCCTGGTGGGAATGTTACCAGCTACAGAGTGACCAGATGTTCCCTTGGAGATGAGTAGGAGAGTCAACTGTAATACAGCATTAGTGCAAGTCCTCTGTCTGGGATCTTCTCCAAAAAGTGGATTTCATCGCCATCGAGTGGGATGCGAATAAAAACCATGTAACTCCCCCACCTCCCCGGTTTCCAGCACGATATCAGTTTGCGCCATGACCTTTAAAGAAGGGACGAACAAGTCCAGTGTGAAGTGAAATACTCTTCGGAGGAGTGACTCCCACACTGAGCCTCCCAACACCATGACACCAGTCACGGCTGCACACTGGAGTATGTTCTGTCACATAAACTAATCTACATCCCCTGGTAAAAGAATCGAGTCAATCGATGGCAATAATTTTGCAGATGCTCTTATAAAAGCAATGTGCAATTGAGAGAGCAGGGCCAGCCAATACCTACAGCAGTTGGGGGTAAGGGCCTTCCTCAAGGGCCCAACAGGGAAATCATTCAGCAGACCCCAGGATCAGAACCAAGAACATTCCGATCACAAACATGGCATCTTAACCCACTGAGTCACACACCACCCCTTGGAAAAAGGCTTGTTCTTCTCTGAGATGCTTGGAACAGAGAAATAAAAATGTCACAGAATGCAAAGTTTTGAAATAAACCACAGATACTGTTGCATACTTGTGGACCAAAGATCGATGTAAGTATTTAGTCATTAATTACCGGTGATTAAATGTTAAATAAAAATATCATTCCTGAGATCATGCAGGTTTGGCAGACAGAATTCTGGGAGTGAAATCTTGGAGTGAAAAAGACAGGCTCACCGACACGTGTAGGACCAACAAACCAAGACTGCAGGGGCGTATCTATGTCCATAAGCTCCTCAAATCACTGAAACAAACAACTCATGGAGAAAATCAAACTGTAAATGTCATCTTAGGTTCCCCAAATACTGCGCTAAAACGCAGCCGGCGGTAGGAGTCCGCCTGCATGCAGGCGCGGAGAGGAGCGGCAGCGCTGCGCTGCATCTTAAGGTGAAGCCAGATTAACCAAACGCATGAATTTAAGTCACGGTTACATTAGTAATGTATGTATGTATGCCCAATTTGCTAATGTATGCTCTGCATTGTATGCTAATGGCGACTCGACACGGAGAGCCCGGTACCGTGACTTAGCCAAAAGCAGGCTGAAGTCGCTCGCGAATCCGAGTTCAGAGACTCACGTGATTTCTAGGAACATTTTACATTTAATAAACAAACTTTCACTTTAGTAAAGACAAAACGAGCTGGAGATGCAGCTGAAACTTTGAGACAGTGCTAATAGATCAATTATTATTAGCAATAGTAAATCAAAATATATATTTTTAAATATTTACTCTACCATAGTACAACACTAAGTCTGCACAAAAGCATGTTGCGTCCTTGATTGTCAAACTGAAAATTGATCAATTAATCACGATGAGATCTAAATACAACTCTGTATTAAATTCAATTTTTATTGTAGGCTACTTTTTACCGTACGGAACCCCTAAGAGGTCCGGGCGGGAAAATATTTTTTTGAAATAATTTTGCACTCCTTCGCAATACTTTAACGTAACTAATATAAAACTGCACTGTGTCCGTTTAAAGTACAAAAGAATTAATGTACTAATAAGTATAAACCTAAGTGTGATTTGAGCGGTTATGTGTTCTTTAAGCGTTAAAGTATGGGGACAATGCACACCATATAACAATATATATGTGTTTTATACTTATTTATTAGGCATGTAATCGTGAAATCCATGTTCTTTTAATTGAAGTGGAACTTTACAAATCCTGTCCTAGCTCAAAGTGTCCAGGATGACATTGATTATCTGGTCACCACGTGTATATAGAAACGTCTATTTCCCTGGAAGGAGAATGGTAAGATGTACCCACTGCTTTCTCCTCTAGCTAAGGCATACCTCACCACACCAGCCACCTCTGTCCCTAGTGAAAGGGTTTTTTCAACTGCAGGGGACATTGTGAATTTACAGAGATCTCAGCTTCAGCCTGAGAATGTTGGCATGTTAATTTTCCTTAAAAATATGCAAATTCGAAGCTGCACATGCAAGCATTAGTTTATTTATTTGAAGACTTTTTGATTGAGTTATTTTGATTTGGGATTTGTTTAAAAAAACAATATTTTATTTAATTTCAGTTGCACTTTTAAGAAGAGGACATGTTTTGCACAGTTCGGAGAGATAAGGAATATTTTTGAGTCAAAATGTGAGAAAATCGCATTGTGAACTTAGAGTCGTGAATTGCATTGAATCGTGAGTTGAGTGTATTGTTGCATCCCTAGTATTTTCAAGATTCAAGATTCTTTATTTGTCACATGTAGTTATAGCTGCTACAACATATAGTGAAATGCTTTTTCTGGCAAAAATCACCCCCGACTGTGCTGTACATACAAAAGAAAATAAATAAGGTGTATATAAATATATATAATACACATAAGTATACAGAACATTCCATAGAAAGTATAAAGTATAAATTGCACCGTATATAGATTGCACTGTGAAGATATAAATCTCACTGTAAATGTACCATAAAATGCAGATATGCAAATACTTTATGTTATGGAAACGTGCGTGTGTCGTTGTGCGTTATGTGCTGTGGTTGAGGAGTCTCACTGCTTGTGGGTAAAAACTCCTCCTAAACCGTTCAGTTCTTGACTTCAGGCTGCAGAGGCGTTTCCCCAACCTCAGTCACCTGAACAGTTTGTGGGCGGGATGGCTGGGGTCCCTAGTGATCCTGGTGGCCCGGTATCTGCACCTTTCAGCTAGATGTCCGGCAGGGCTGGAAGAGAATTATTTATTAATAATTGCCCTGTGTCCATTCACCGCCAGTGCCTGTAAGAAAGAGAGCTAGGCTATTGAACACGAAGTGCAGCCACAAACATTAGAATTTGCCCATAAAGAAATCTGGGAAAGCCAAGGGCTGTTCCTTTAGTTGAAAGACATTTCACCCTGCCAAGATCTCTTGCCACCCCTTTGCCACCCCATGTTAAATTTTCTAGATCTGCCACTGCGAAAATGACCTGGCTGCTGACTCCACCGTCTACACAGAGATGATTTACATTGTCCAGTCACTTCAGCAGAGGCTCACGAAAGCCAATGTGACAATGTCGATCGACCGGGACCCAAGAACGGGGCTCTTGGTGCATGATAAGCTAGTCACGCATTATTCTCCTAAACAAAGACACGAAACAAGGCCTGTCAACCTCTTCTCTACACATTTCTTAAAATACAGAGAGAGGTCAGCCCCCCGCTTCACAGACGTACTTTCAAAAGGCACTCTCAAAAGGCTGGGGTTGGGTTTGTTTTTTTCTGGTACCCCACACAAAAAGTCACTTGCACCCTCCTGAGATGTTTCACAAAATACATAAATAGTAAGTGAGTAGAGTCAGGAGATCGTAGCTAGCTAGCCACTTCAGTACTTCGTGTGGTAATCAGATTTAACCTAATCATCTATGACTCTAACAATCCTCTATAATTCTATCACTCGTACACACATAAATCAAACTCCGGACCTCGCATGTGATGAGTAAAGTTTTCTTATTTTATTCAGCAATCCAGCACAGCATCCCAGCTACACTCAGGTATAATGCACAATGCACCCAGAAATCAACAGGTTAATATACTATAACACAAATTCCCCTATATGGACTTCTAAGTCCTGATTGGTTACCAAACATCTGCAAACCAGGCTTCGAACATACAACAAACATAATGCACCACTTCCATTGGTCCATTTCAAGGATGTTCCGATCCCCGTTAGGCCTAAGCCACCTATGCGTCCTACACATAGGCCTGTCCATCCAGCAAGACCCCAGAAAGCGTTAAGATGAACACCTAAAGGAGATTTGGCACAAGGCTACAGCTGGGATCAGATTGTTTACTTTCAGCACCGTGTGTCTGTCCAAGCGCTATGTAGGAGTGCTGTGTGTCTCAGTGGATAAGGGTGTGGCCCTTGTGAATGGAAGATTGTCAGTTAAAATCCCATAATGGGAGTGGTTTCACCATTGGTGCCCCTGAAAAGGGCCCTTAACCCCAACTGCTCCTACTGTCTGACCCTGCTCCCTCACAAATCACAGTCCCTGTTGCTCTAGGGGGGAAAAGCTCCTGTAAACTTAAAAATGTTATCGCTAAGACAGATCTGTTCAGAGTTTTCAGTTAGTACAACAAGGCAGCCTGATAAACAGGTACTAGATCAGCAAACAGAGGAGGCTGGAACATCATTCTGAGCTACCGCATCATGGCGAATGCATAATGTATTTCTGTTATGGCATGCCATTCTGGAATAATCCATTTTTATGACTGGACATAAACACTGCCCATTATGGACAACTTTAGAAGTCCTGTTCTAACTGATTAGCAAACAGTGATTAAAAATTCCACGCTTGAGGAATTATTCCTACATAATAGTAGGACTTGGATCCATTCATTCACATGCTTCCAGTTTCTGTCTCATTCTGCTGCTCTGAACCTCTTCGGCTGTGACTGATTATTCAGAGCTTAACTGGTGAGGAAACCGCGGCAATGCAAGATGTAAGCATCTTCATCATTTAGCATTCCCCTCGAACGCTGGCAATGCAAGATGTAAGCATCTTCATCATTCAGCATTCCCCTCGAACGCTGTGGCTCAGTCTCAGACACAATCCACTCCATTCACAAGGAGCGCAGTGCTTTTTCAAGAAGCCTTTAAGATTACAAATTTTACATTTATTATATCATCCTGAAATATACAGCCTGATGGCTCAGTGGATAGTCCTGTAACCTCACACCTTTGGACTGGGGTTTTGAACCTTGCTATATTGTATGTATACAATGGTGTAGCGACCTATCCGTGGTGACCCTTATCTTGTATCCTAAGCTGCTGCCATATGCTCCAGGCCCCCGTACTGCCTAATGGGTATGAAGATGGACGGAAATACAATCTTCCAGTGTGCTGCGGGACCTGGGTACGAGATTATGATTTTTTTGGGGTGGTGTGTGGCTCAGTGGGTTTGATACCTGTTAGCGGAAGGGAGTAGGTTCAAATCCCAGGGTCAGCAGACCAATTTTACCATTGGGCCTTTGAGCAAGGCCCTTAACATCCAATTGCTTCTGGCACTATTTGACCCTGCTTTAAAAAAAAAAATACATTGTGTTGGAAAAAAAATGTCTGCTAAAATAAATGTATATAAAGATAGGGTTGTGTGGCGGTCTCATACTTCCAGAGTTGGGGTTTGACTCTCACGCTACATCTGTGTGTGCAGGTTAGACCATCTCTCTATGGGTTGTCTCTGGGAGGTTGACATAATGATAAAATAATTTGTTCCATCAATTAATTTGAATATTGTCCATAAAGTACACAAACGTAACAAAAACTCATAAGATTCTGGTCTCCCCAGGAAATGCCTTACATTTTATGATAATTGGACCTTTCAGAATGTTAATACCTTAATTTAGATAGAGAGAGGAATTTGGTGAATACTTTCTTTCGCTCGCTAGGGGCTAAAATGGAAATCTACATAGCAAAATCTCTTCAAGGACTTTGCTGCATCCTTAAACAAATGAATCAACACATGCATTTTTAACTAATGAAAAGATATTGTAAAATACCAGCACAGAAAGCAATGTCATACACATGGAGGTTAAAACATTTAATTTAAAAAATGAGAGAACAGTCAGGATACAGATTTATTATGCTTGACCTAATGTAACCAGAAAAATTATGAAATCACGGGAACATAATTAAGTTACATATCTTCAGTTGAATTTCTAATTAAAAGAGAATGTATATATCATAATCCACATGGAATTTCATTTTACCAGGTATCTAAGTTATGGTAATATCCTTTCAATATCAATTAATTATACAGACGACCACTGGGTTAATGCAATTTCCAGGGGGGGCTCGGATAACATAACTGGCTGAAAATGTGGAGATCCATCCATTTTGCCAGCCACTTATCCTGGAGAGGGTTACGGAGAGGCTTGGGGCCTATGTCAAGGCTGAGGGACTCCCTGGATGTGATGTCAGTCCTTTACAAGGTCTATACCCTCATAACTAGCAGTTCAAAAACACCAGTTAGTTTCACTGCATGTTTTAGGATTGTGGGGGGGGAAATTCACACAACACAAAGAAACTGGAAAAGACGCTTCACCAGTCCTCACAGATATGCATCACTTCCTTCATTATCTTCATCTATGCAACTTGCGCTTGTCATACCAATGCCTGCATTTAATTTCGGGGTGAGACCAATCCGATTACGTCTCAGTCTTGGAGGTTCACTAGCGGTGTAACGTTTTGGATCAGTCCATTTCCCTAACTAGGACATCACCGCCTGTTCCTGATAGCCTTGGCATGGATGTCTGCACCCGAAGAAGCCATTGACTTGATTGCAATTATTGCATCACAAGGGTGTGTTACAGAATATTAGGTTGGGGTCCCATTAATCTTGTCCTTGTGATTTTCATTTTTTTTATTTATAATAAGATGTTAAGCCATAAGTCTGCCCTATGGAATATAACATCAAGAATGGTGGATGCCAATTCGCCAATGCCAATTGGTGAGGGGGCGGGGACACTTTGGCCAATCAGCCCCTATGACCAGGCCGCTGGGGCGGGGACACTTTGGCCAATCAGCCCCTATGACCAGGCCGCTGGG
>JAODKM010000075.1:14304355-14320966 GCA_026780845.1 Petrocephalus sullivani
CACACACACACACCTTGAACTAGACAAGGGGCAATTTCAACATTAGAGATGTCACATCAAATGGTCCTTTGCACAGAACTGCCCAAATCTTTATAAGGGTCTCATCCTGAACATTAAGAATAAGGTATTAACGACGAGCTCCAGTTACGAGTAATACCTGTCGCTCTGGTTGTTGCGTAGAGCAGCTATACACTTCCCTAGGATGAGCAGTGAGTTGTTGATGTTCCCAGCTTCCTTGAGACGCTCTCCGAAGGTCTTCGTCTTTGTGCATCTCTCAGAGCCAGCTAGATCGCAGAGGGACAGCCTGGTACAACATGAGCAATTAGACCAGAAGTAGGACATTTCCCCCCCCCCATATCTCAGGTGCAATAATCAGCACTTACTCGGTCACCCTTGAGACTTCAGTTCCATTGATTCTGAGAAGTTTGATGGCAAATATGCTGTGGCTTTAAAGGTGGGGGGGGGGGGGGTAATAAAAGTTAGTTTTCCCCACAAATTTTTAAAACTGCATTTCCCAGCTGCGTCAGACAAACCAACTGGTCATGCATGTACCTTCTACTGGATGACTGGTTCATCTTTGTTGAAGCAGCACTTCGGTTCCGGTTACCAATTTTCAAAACTCGCCAGGCTTCCTCAGAGTTATGGACATTGATCCACTTTAAATCTGAAAGAAGAAAAAAAAAAAAAAAAAACCTAAATCAGATCAAACATTAGCTCGCATCTCCAAAGCCTACCGTTTCAAGTCACCATGACAAAAGCCATCATTAAAGTGACCACATAAAACCAGGATTTTCTGGTTAGCGCTGCCCCCAAGTAGTAGTCGTCATTTTCCATACATTGAAGAGCACATGCACACACCTAGCCAAAAGTAACAAAGAACTTGCCTCGGACATACGAGTTCCCCGCACTATCCTCACACACCCTCAGAGCACTGCGTTTCTTGGCCTTAACACATGGGAGGGAATCCAGGAGATCATACACAGACTCGTTGTAGATCTCATAGAACGCAACCCACACTGCATACTGGTGTCCGTCCTTATCGACCGCAGCGTCTGTTGAGTCCACTGGGCCAAAGGGAGAAAAAAAACATTTCAGACAGGAATGTGTGAAATGGAGTACTCTATAAGCTCTAGATGAGGGCTCTTCAAATCTGGCCCTCGATTCCAAATCCAGTCCTCGTTTTCAGTTTTCCCAAGTAGTTGGTCTAATAATCACTGATTCTGATTGGCCATAGAGGTTTCACAGGTAAAGGACACTGAAAACTCAGCAGGGCTCGGCCCTTGAGGACTGTGATTTGAATAGCCCTGCTCTAGATGAATATACCAGTTTGGTCATACGACACTGAGGAAAAGGAGATGCTGGACGTGAAAGATGCTGAGGGACTCTTTGAATGTTGATCATTTTCCTGGTTGAGAAACAGAAAGAAGAGTTAGGATGGGCTAAAAAGTGTGATCAAGTGTACACTGAAGTACATACTACTGCATCAGAACCACCATTAGAGTTCTCAAAGGGTACGAGGGACTGACAAACATGTACCTCCTTGAGCAAGGAAAAGACTGCCGCTTTTACGTGTCTTTCCTGCTTCACCTGGTCAGGACCCAGGTACTGGACATCACAGCTGAGATATGGTTTCAGGTCCATTTGATCATACTGCTTGTCCTTAATGAAGTCAAAGACCACATCCAGCGCACGAGGCAGGATTCCAGGGTCTTTTGGGGACCCTGCAAAATTTTAGGGAGGGAGTGGAATAAATAGTCCATGCTCAGAGCGAACCAAACACTGGACAGCAGAATGATGAATTACGATTTAAGGACACTACCTTGGATCGTATGGGTTTTCCCTGCATTTGTTACCCCATAGGAGAAGATGAGAGCATTTTTACCATCCAGATAGTCCAGCACTTGACTTTTTATAGTGCTTTCAAAGAAGGTAGTCTGACTGGTGCCAGGCCCAAATATCTGCAGGAAATAAGGAACTTGAGGTACATGGTCTGACCATGTTGCCAGGAAACAGCAAACATTAAAAAGAAATCAGCACATTCCAAACATACAGGCTTGTTGATAAATTGAAATTAAACAAAAGTGGCTTTGAGGATCCTACCCTGGAAAAGGAGAATTTGTGCAAAGACTGTCCAATGCCCTTCTCACTGCTCTTCATAGTAGCAGACCCCTTTGGAGCTTGCAGTTTAACAGTTTCCGAGTTCTCCAGCACTATACATCCCTGAGACAAATTCAGGTTAAAAATAAAACCAATTAATCTACAGTAATCTTCACAATAGAGGGTTCTTGAACACAAACTTCTATACCCACCTGGTCTTCATTACAGGTAAGCTCTTCTTGGGAAAAGGGCCGAACCCTTAGATACACCTTGAGTTGTTGCTGTTCGGCATTACTACCCGGATCACTCTAAAGAGAGAGGAGATGGAAACTGAGCCTTTGCTTGCGGATTATATGACATGCAGAACTTACTTTTGACGATTAATCCGGGAAAAAAGACGAGAGAGACGAACTCACGTGGATAAAGATCTAACCGCATGTACGTTCTGCCCAAGACCAAGACAGGGGTTACGGAACGGCGATATGCAAAGAAGGTAAATCAGACAGAACCTGAGCCGAAACAATAGAGGAGATGGTCGACAGTTCCGAAAGCATGCCGTCGTGCGGATTGCTAGGGTGGAGCCCGTTGCAGGTGGACTGCATGGCATCCATGTCGGGATGGACGATGACCGTGCATTCGTCCGTCAGGTCGATGAACATGGACATCGCTAGGTGCGCAGGAAAAGCAAAATGTGAGACTGGCCGTGTCTCGTACTACTTCACAATTGTGTGAAATATACTTACTTTACGGTTTAGAAAATAACTAAACAGAGCTAGTTAAGGTCTTCCTTTGGCAAACGGTCTGTTGTGTAATTATATTGTTACATACCCTTTCTTGGTTCTGTTTTTTTATTATTAAAAACGAAGCCGTACTCCCACTCTCCAATCACCTATGCAGGGGTGACACGCTACCAAACGAAAGCTACAAGCCCCCGATCGTTAAGGCCTCCCTTCTGATTGATTTCAGGTGCTCAGCCCCACCCTTGGGCCACTGATCAGCGGGTTAGTGCCATCCATCCTCCGGGCACCGGATACCAAGGTCAAAATACAAGCGAGGGTGGGTGGTGACTACTCTAACCCGTGTGCAGCAGATAGTGGTACTCCTCAGGGTAGTGTGTCTAGCCCGGCTTTATTTAACATGATGCTTAATGACATTGCTGTTCAGAAAGTGGAAGAATGGGCAAGCACTTGGGGATTCAAATGGTCTGTTTTAAAAACACAAGTCATTTGTTCCTCTAGGAGGGAAAAGCTTCCATCTGTTACTTTACGATTGTACGGACAACCACTTGCATAAGTAAAAATTGGGTTCCTTGGAGTCTAGTTGGATGCAAAATTTACGTGGAAGGCTCATTTAGATAGGGCTCTTAACCTCCTTTGCTGTTTGTCGGGGCAAAACTGGGGGGCGAGTAGGGCATCCCTGCTGAGGGTATACTGGGCGCTTATGAGATCGGTGTTTGATTATGGATGTATAGCCTATATGTCTGCAACAGACTCAAATCTTATAGTATTGGACGTGTTCCAAGCCCAAGCTTTGAGAATATGCAGTGGGTCATTTAAGACCTCTCCGGTGTCTGCAAAGCAGGTGGAATTGAGGGAAATGCCCTTGAGGATTAGAAGGGTCCAACTGATGATGGTGTATTGGGTCAGTCTGCAGGGGCATGGGGACACTCATCCTGCTAAGAGGGTCTTCACGGATTGCTGGGAGCATAATATGAATTATGAACTGAATTAATGTCAATATTGCTGGCCCTAGAATGGGTGGAGGACAACTGCTTGAGCAGTGTTGTCATAGCCTCGGATAACTATTCGGCATTGCAAAGCATTCAGTCTAGTAAGTCGATTAGAGCTGATATTATCAATAAGGTCTTTCTCCTATTGCATGGGTTAGGTTTGAGAAACACAGCAATCCGTTTTCTGTGGGTACCTGCTCATGTTGGGGTGGAGGGTAATGAGCAGGTGGACATTCTAGCTAAAGAAACACTCCGGGCTGAGGTAATAGATGTGCCAATCCCTCTAAGTAACGATGAGGCTAAAATCTTCATCAAAGCCTATGCTAAGGCCTCCTTACAGGAGATCTGGGATAGCGAGTGTACGGGACGGCACTTGTACGGGATCCAAAAACGAGTCGTTCTCGGAAGGATGTGGTGCGGGAACCGGAGAGAGGAGACTGTCATCACACGCTGAGAATAGGACATTCAGGGCTCAACAGTTCACTTCATCTACAGGATGAACACCCCTCTGGGACATGTGCATTCTGTGGCCTGCTTGGGGACGTGCCCAGTACTGTTTACCGTTTTATTGTTATATTCTTGAAGGATATGGGTCTGTTTGCCAGAATATAGTGTTTTTTCTTTTTCTTTTTTGAAGAACCCGGTTCTACACTCCAATCCAGCAGGTGGCGGTAATGCTCCCTTTAAGCTGTCTGTCAACCGCCATGAGACCCCACTGAAGAAGGATACTTGGGTCTTTTTGGTCATGGCAATAACATGAAACACATCCGCTAAGTGTGACCACAACAGGCATGTTAACATGCAACAGGTAGGCCTATGTTATTTAATTTATATCCGCTTAAAAGAAAACCATTTGTATGACTTGTAGTAAAAAAAAAAACTGCTTTTCTGCCAGTTTTCCACAACATATAACCAATCAAACATTTAAATGTACTTTTATTAGTGAAGTGAGACAATGTCATAGTTGTGTACTCATTTTGATGTACCAGAGAATCCACACAAGGTTAGTCCAGTCCTAAATATCCAAAGGGTAATCATTGTATTGCATAACTGTGATTATAAGTATAAAAACAGAATATCCCATATTAAAACCATGCTCTCTGATTCATTCAAGGGATATTAACTAAAAAATATCTGAAAAACCAATTAAACAGATTGTCACAAGCTTTCGGTCATATCCTAGCAACAGGCTTAAAGACCCACACACATGCATGGTTTGTATCAGACAAAAACAAAGGCTTTAACAAGTATAGGCAAATGTGTGACTCAGACCTGTGATCATGGGGTTACTGGTTCAAATCCCATGCTTGGCAGAGCAGCCACATCTCTGCTGAGATCTTCACCCACTGAAAAATGCTCAATGAGTGCTGCATGAATGGGTGACTGCAAACTGACCCCAAGCTTTACTGATCTACCGTATGTGTGCACATCTCAAGAGAGATCAAGGTGGGACATCCAAAAAAAAAAAAAAAGTTGACACCTTCCAATATCCTTGTACACATAAAACTTCATTTCATGTCAAACAACCACACACAGTCAGTTTCTCTTTAACTTTTATTGGGAAACTTATGCATCAGCAATGGTAACCTCAACCTCTACGCCGGGCTCGATACTGATGGAGGTGATCTGCTTGACGATCTCAGATGGACTGCGCAGATCAATGAGCCTCTTGTGGATACGCATCTGGAAGCGATCCCAAGTCTTGGAACCTTCACCGCAAGGAGTCTTCCTGGTGGTGATGCGCAAGGTCTGAAGGGGAGATCAAGTAAAAGCTAGTATTAGGTTGGAGATAAGCTATAAAGCTCTACTCTGAACTCCAGACAATGTGGCTCTAAGTTTTTGCGGTTTCAAAAATAGCCAAGGCAGATGTTAGGCAATTCAGTTGTCAGGTAGATGAAGATACCTGTAACTGACAGCCAAATGGCACAACATCCAATAAAATACCAAACACCAACAGAGTACTGGAGAGTTGTCTCTCTGTAGCTCATGACTGTCTGATCATAAGGTTCAAATCTGGTGGCTGGCACATTAAACAACTGGGCCTGGGAGCAAGGCCCTTAACCACAATTTTGTTCTCGACCCTGTTCTGAATTGTACACTGCTTTGGATTTTTTTTTTTTTTTTTTTTTTAAGTGTGTCATATACATCCCACACTGAGGGATACCTTGGTAGGCATACGGACTGGACCCTTGACCTTCAGGTTCTTCTCCTTGGCACCTCGGATCAAGTCGGCACACACTGAAAACAAAGATGCACAACACGTCAGCTTCTTTTCAACCAAATCCCTTTCACTCTAGACGTCTATTGACATTGGCTCAGAATAGCGTATAGAGAAATCAGCATATTTCATTTATGAAGTTTCATCCTCATTGCCAGATCAGGAAACGGCGACAGGTGCAGTAGTCTTCAGAGACACCATTAAATGTTGGCTAAAGCTGGGAAATGAAGCGCCGAAAGTCTTACCCTTCTCCAGGGACTTAACATTGCGGCTGGTAAGAGTGATTCGGATGCGATGAATCGCAACCTCGGCCTCAACCGGCGCTTTCCCAGTGTCCTTAAAGGCCTGAAAAACACCGCACGAACATCGCTTTGTAATTCGATACATGGATGATACCTCAGTATCACGTTTGAGTCGGACTTATAATAAGGTTCCTATGAATCTGCAAACGGGGCATCGCAAAGTGTGCGTACTGCATACATTATACGATTATACTCCCCCTTAACGTGGAGTAATTACAATTAGCCAAGTCAAGCAAGATCAAACATACATTCGCCTAAAGAACTGTATTCTCTTTACAGTTTTAATAATATGGAAATATTAAAGTCCTCATCTGGGCCGATCATAAGCAGTCTAATGCTAATAGCTACCAAGTACACTTCAAACACGTGCGGCCGGATAGCCATAAGACGTGTTCTGTTAAAAACATTACATTTGTGCATAAGCGATAAGTGTATCACAAATGCTCTTATGAGTGACAGTCTCACCATATTTAATCGTTCCTGACCGACTTGTTCGTAAAATGTTTTGGCGAACAGCGGTGAGCCAGGAAGCAAGAAGCGCCGCCTGAGAGCTCTTCACGAAAGGGCCGGATGGAGGCCTGCAGTTTCCCTTATATACCGCATACGGGTCCTTGGTGACCTTCGACCCAGGCGCCGCTGCCAATGACGACGAAGAAGTGCGTGGCGGCACGATTTCGAATCGTCGACCGTACTGATCCAGGATCGGCACACCCAGGCCGTTCACGTATATAGCATAAATTACCCCATTTTAGGACCCCCCCCCCCAATAATCGCTGAATTTCGTGGAAACACAAACCTCCGTTCTTAATTTTAAGCCAGCGATAGCCCACTAACACTCGCGAGTGCACTTTACATCCCCGGATTTAAACTCCGGAAACGATTTTTAAATACTGCGGTAGTACGGTAACTGTGGCAGTATTTGGCACGCAGAATGTAATCTGCATTTTAAAGGAATCCTTCCTGGATAAAAGCAAATGTCACAAGTTGTGGTGCGTAAGAGAAAAGTGTAGTTAAAACAGCGATAACACTAAAGTTAAAACAAAAGTGTTTTAATTAAGTTTTATACAACACTTAAAACACAAGTCTTCTTTGGGAGGCGTGAGCACCCACGATAAACTTACAAAAAAAAAAAACGAAGCAAGTCAAGCATTTTACAAAACAAAGTCATTAGACGTCTTTTGCGAGATATATCACATACAAATCAGGGACGGGGGGAATCTGTCCCCGAATGACCACAATCATATACCAAAAGATACAATCTTTTACAAAAGGTTCAATTGAAACGTGTAAAAACTCCTACATTTTACGACCTGGCTTGTGGATCTCATTTAGCCCAATAATGGATTTTTTTTTGCAGGGATATAAAGCGCATATGTGTAAATTAGGCTGAAAAGCGAGCACGTGTCGTACTAATATGTTAAAATTCAGGCACCACTAAAACGCAAGCTCGACGTTACAGTCCTCATTTCATTAAAAAGTTGCAGCTTGATCTCGGTCAAGGCACTTCAAAGGTGGACATGTGCATGGTCTCGATCTCGCTTAAGACCTCCTTGGAGCTGGGTCTCTGGGCTGGATCGCCGCTCCAGCACCTACACATGAGCGATCTGCACTTTGCACCCAGGCTGGAGTCCATGAAGACCTCGCCTGTCAACTTGGGGCGCAGATCGAAGGCGACCACGGCATACAGCACGGCCTGGCGCTCTCCTTCGTACGGCTGGTCCCTGGTTATGAGCTGCCAGAAGGTCACTGCAAATGAATAAATATCCGCCTTTAAGGTGACCTCCGCTCCCTTTAGGAGCTCGGGCGCCCGGTGCGTGTAGGTACCGCCTATATGGGAGGTCAGTGCAAATGCATGGGTGCAGGGATCCAATTTCTGGGAGCAGCCGAAATCAGCGATCTTGCAGTCATCTTCTTCGGTAATAAGCACGTTGGCCGGCTTCAGGTCCAGGTGGGCGATGCAGTGTGAGTGCAGGAAGTGCATGCCGCTGGAGATGCCCAGCGCGTACTTGATGCGCCTCTCCATCTCCAGTTCGCTGCTGCTGCAGTAGATGAGCTGGTGCAGGTTGACGCACCCCGCATACTCCATCACGATCGTGCCGATGTTATCCTGGTTCTCCACGCCTGGCGGTATGCAGGTGGTGGCCGCGATGATCCGGACGATGTTCTTGTGCCGTAGATGGGCGGCGTTCAGCTCCGACCAGAAGCTCTGCCGGGACGCCAGCTTGTTCTTGGCGCACTTCTTCACCTTCTTCACCGCCACCGTCTCGCCGAAGTAGCGGCCCTTGTACACGGAGCCGAAGCCGCCGGAGCCGATGGGGCACAGGCACCGCAGCTCCTTCCAATTGACCACGGAGGACCAGAGCTTGTGCGCACATCTGGTGGGGAAGTTCTGCCGGGGCACCTGGAGAGAGGTGTGCTTCCCATGCCTCGCCAGGGGAGAGCTGCAGGCTCCCAGTTCGAGTGTGGGTCCGAACTCCTTATGCAAGAGGCGGCTTGCTGGGATAGGGGACGGCATGTTTCCTTTTTGCCCAAAGACCACATTGGATTTGTGCGACTTTTTCCTGACGCAGTGAATAGCCGTAAATCTACTTAATTGCACTCAAGCGGGCCAATTAAACAATTACTAGACGCAACATGTAACAATTAATCCATTTACACGGTTGACAATTTAAGCGTGTTATCAAAATTTCAAAGGCGTTCGTACATAAAACATATATTCTGTGGTCGGGTTTGGCCACCGAAAGTTATTAAGAATCGCAAATTGCATCATCCAATAAATTACCAACACCAATACATAAGGTTGCTGGTTTAAATCCGATGGCTGGCACACTAAGGTAACGAAGTTAATAGTATTGGTTAATAGTAACCAATAGCAGTATTAATAACACACATCGACTTGACATTTTCAAAATTTTGGAATATTAATTCGCAATAAGATGTGCTATATTTAAAAATGTGTATAGTGATTTAATTGCATGCGCCAGCGTGCAAGATCACGTGTCTGCCCGCCTTTATGGGTTTTTTAAAACATTGTTTATGAGATTTCGATTAAATATTTCTAGATTTCTAATCTGGAGTGAGCAGAATTACATATGTATGACATTTCTAGGCATCTCAGGCTCTCTTAAACCCGAGATATGCTAATCCATGTAACCCATATTTATTTTTTACTAATATAACAAGTACTTCACTGTGACCCTGTTCTGGATGTGTGGTTGTATATGATTTGATGAATGGATAGATATTTGTCATTATAGTGTTTAATGTGAAAAATCCAGTTGTATTGTTTTTTTTTTCTTTTGTAAAATTCCTGCTGGTGTGTAAACATGCCTGTAACTAAATGATAACAGGCCCCCTGGTAATGATTTCTGTGTGGCAATCATATAATCACCTTCGAATAATAAATCAGTTAAATAATACTTTCTAAATTACTTTTCTAATAATGGAACAGCAATACACACAAAAAAATGTGTATATGCATGTACTGGTGGTTTCCAGACTCTGAGACAAGAAGGGCATGAGAAAAGCATCATTATTAATTTAAGTAATTTACTAATTGCAAGTGATTTGTGTTAAGGTTTGCAGTTACGATTTGATAATTCAGAGCCTGATAATGTTCTCCTAGTAGTGTCAGTGGTAAAGCAAGAGTCTAAAAGTAATGCATGGATATTAATATAGTGTCTTTGTGTTTCCGGGAGGGTGGCAGGTGGAGTAATGATATACGCTGTGAGGAAATAAAGTATGACTTTGTACCTTTGAAGTTACAATTACTTGTCACATGGACTGTACCCTCGGGGGTCTGTTGTACTCTAGCTGTAGGTAAATGTACCGTCTAATTTAACGAACAGAAATGGACTCTAAGGTAGATTTTTGTACCACTGGGGGTACATTAGCGTTGTATGTATCTTGGGGAACAAAACTGGACTAGGGCTGTACCCGTTTTCTGACAGTGTATATGTCTGCTGAAACAGAAGGTTGCTGGTTCAAGCTCCACTGCTCAAGTTTGTCCTAAGTGAGTGCTGCCAGGTGTGTGTGTGTGTGGGGGGGGGTGTCAAGACAATTCCAGGGGCACTGTCAAAAATGTGGAACATAATTGGATTGGTCTGGGTTCAGGACCCATTATGATATGCTTTCATGGGGCCTAGTAGGCTGGGTGTTGCATTTGAACTGATCTGCTATTCATCTGTAATACAGAATAAAAAATACAACTTATTTTGGATAGAAATATAATTAGTGGGACATTGTTGCTCAATGTGTGTAAGTTTGCAGAAACATAGGTGGTGTAAACACAAAGACCAGTCACCTCATCCTGCAGATTGTACAGCTTCTTATTCAAATTGCGTGTTAGCTGTATCCTGTAAAATTGCTCTAAAATCGCCACATATTGCGATAAAATTGTTTCGAAGCTGTTAGTGGCGTGATTCTTCAGTTTTAAAAATATAATGCCATGCCGGTAGCTTTTCTGGATAATATTTGGGTGAAAGCTGGCCTTATAAATAATCGCAGCAAGCCTTTTCTTGTGTTCCCTATATAAGAACTATAACAGTTACCTGCCAATGAATAGAGGCGTGTTGAGAAAACATGTCAGAAACTAAATCTGCCCAACTACATATCAATCATGGCAGTTTTACTTACACAAATGATTTTTTATCTCTCTGAACCAATCATTTAATTCTGTCATCATAACATGTTTGTGTAAGTATTACTTCCATGAGCCTACGCATCACACCAGTACCTTTAAATATCTAGTTCTTCCTGTAACCAAAAAGTCTATGGCCAAGTAATTGACTTTCTGCTGATGTTTACTTGTCCTGCAGCATTTTGGATCGTAATCAACACTGGATGAAAATGAGAGCCACTTTTGGCATGCAGGTACACAGACTACTCCGCCCACCAAGTGCATGTTCTCTGACATCTTGTATTAAAATAAATTAATTACATAAATACTGGCACAGTGTGCAGCAGCAGTACCTCACACCTCTGAGGGTTGTAGGTTCGAATCCCACCTCCACTTTGTGTGTTTTGAGTTTGCATGTCCTCCGCATATTGTGACAATAACAGATACCATAGAATGTGATCAAATATAATATATAAGTGTGTGAACCCTATGATACCCTGGGCATGATGCCAGTTAGTCCCCCAGTCTTATGTCTTGTGCTGGCTGGGACAGACTCACCCCCCGCCCCTAACCAGTATAGATAGGTAAATGATAAAAAAAGACACACAAGGACCATTTACTTTACCCGGTTCCCTCCTCTAGGAAAACTGTGTACCACAATAAGGAGACTTAAGACTGACACGACTTTAAAATGTTCAAATCTAAAATCTTAATTTTAATGCATAATAAAGTTTGACCTATTGACATATAAGCATCTGCAAGTGGATTGTCCTATAAACAACTAAAGTACAAATGTCCATAATGTCTCATAAACAAAGAGATTAACTGAATCCTTCTTGTATATTTATTGATTTTCTTCCCATATACTGTTTACACAGTGATAACACTGTAGGCTGTAAACCGCAGTTCTATTGTTCCATAGCAGCAAAGTGGTATGAAAAAAAATTAAAATAAAAAAAATCTTGTTATTTGCCAGATAATAAATAATCTGTCTCTTTGGATGATGTAAATGTTAGGAAGTTGAAGAAAGCTGCAGTTAATTTCTATTTTACACAGCTTATACACATATTCAAAAGTTCATTATATATATACACATATATAATGAATATTTATAATGAATTCTTGTCTATATTTATACAAATATAACAGTAGTTTGTAATATACATTTAAGGAAAATATACATGATTAGCAACACAAAAATGTATAATCACAGGATGGCATTACTGAAATGTGAATAACACGAACAAACATTGCCGAGCGACAATAACCAATAAACAAAGGACAATGACGAGGAGGCTGGAATGAAGTGTCCCTCTAAACATATAGCTCTGTAACTCACAATCCTTCCCAACATCACAAGATCAGAGAAGCCTCTCCCAACCTCTATACATATCCATACAAGTCTCTTTTTCCTTTTTATTTTCTTGCGATAGAGTTCATATAAGCGAAGTATCACAGCCTTCTCGATGCCCCACCCTCCCAAGAAGGAACTTCCTCCTGTGCACCCCCCCCCCTGTACATACGAGCAGGTTGGGCGACACAGCAATACATCCTCATGAAGTGCATGCGAGTGTCTGGCGATGTTACCAATCAGTCCAAATAAATGACCACACAAATCACAGTAAAAAAATATACGGTATGACCAAATCTCTGTTCGTTCAGCTTAACTTGATACTTTGTAAAAATAAAAAAAAAAACCCACACACAACATATATACACACATATATAATGTATATGTATATATAGATATATAAACAAGAATAAAACAAGAGGTCTGTAGCACCATAAGGAGCCTTTTTTCGAAGAACAAATTAGCAGCTTGATCCAATACCAAAAAAAAATATTGCAGGAGTGTTTCCAACATACACATTCAATATGGTTCATTTTGTAGCACGGAAGCTTATACTGAACGTCGACGTAGATTGCTAGCAAGGTCCGTGTCTCTCACCGAAGGCTCTGAGGATCCATAAGCCATGCTAAAAGGACTGTCAATGATGAGACGACACATCCTGATGTGCCTTCTCCAGAAATCAAACACTACACCATTTCATACAGAACAAACGACAGCGACATTGTGTCTAACCTCTGGAATGGGTACAGTATCACTTTACAGGCATAATGTAGAGACTCTGAAATGACTCAGAAAATACGCAGAGGTCATTGCCAGTTAATTAAATGACGAAAATGGGGGATAAACCAGTCACAAGGGCATCTCATTTCTGAGTTCTTTTACGGAACAACCGAAAATCAACTTTCTCGAAACAAAATGAAGACGACACATGTTATGATTCTGCAATCTAGTCCCGCCAAGCTTCCGGAAGTGTACGATTCACTAAAGACTAGAAATGGACAGCACTGACAGGAAATCCATTCAAGTTGAATATGTTGTTGAATATCTGACATATTTCCTCTCCTAAACACAAAAAACAAATATCTTTAGTTCTAGGTAAATGGGCACAGGCTCTCTGCGTGATCTTGAATACTCAAAAAACAAGAGAAATGGGGATTTTGTGCAAGTAAAGCAAAATGACACTTTGATAGTAAAAACACTGTAACAACTGTACCAGTAAAAAAAAAAGCACTGTATATACATGTTAATATTTTCTACACTAAATATGACATCTATAGGCATAGGCCATTTTTGAAACAGAATCGATTGTGAGAACTCAAAGGCGTATGTTTCAGAAAGTGCTATAATTCAATTATGCCCAATATAGAGGCTTAGCAATTTTTTTTATGAAAACACACACTTTCAAAATAATTTTATAGCAATTTCCCAGAAAAAGACAACGTTCTTACAAGATGTGGCTCACAGTTTTAATCAAATTAATCCCAAAAAAGTGTGACCATTATTTTGTAAAGACTCATTTAAAAAGTTTAACTTGTATTGGCTTGAAAAGTGAGTGCTTCAAATAGCAACTAAAGTGCTCGAAATTGTGACTAGAGAACGCAGAGACCCAGTGCAGAGACTCTACTCGATATGATATGCACCCATCTTTTTCCCACTTAAACACCAGGTAAAAATCAAGGATTCACTCTGTATTTTGGTTAGTCGACCACTTGCCTGATTTTAAACACTTGCACAAACGAAACACTGCTGTTTACTGAATAACTCTTAAACTGCCAGCTTTGAAAAGATAACAGGGTTACTTCAAGAAATTCTTAAAGTCAGGCCTACGACACCTCAGAGATAGATTTCAATTTAATGGTTATGAGCAGCAATCTTCGACATGGATATTTTGATACTGATAAAAAAATATCTTTTGCAATTATACCACTTCTATTACCATTTGTTAAGTAGAAATATATATTAAGGAGGGAATAAATCACTTTTGACTGGGTATAGCTAATATATACAAAACACACACACACAAATGCAGAAGATTCATGGAAAATCCATCCAGGTGCTCACTGTCACAATATGAACTGTTATAAAGTCTCTTAAGGCGTTTTATGTGTTAAGGCCTACTGAAAACACACACACTCTCAACAAATGTTGTACACATGGCAAGCTCTAACATTCACAAACAGGGTATTTATATAAGCGAAAGTTATTTAGGAATAAAATTGATATGTAGTATGTCTATCAGAAACTTGGTAAGGGCACAATGACTGATAGGGAAACATAAAATACAAGATAAAACATTTCAGGCAGAGAGATTAGCCTTTGCCAAGTTATTCAGAACATTATACACTAATCATGGCCGCCGGCTTCTGATAGGAGTCACTGCATTTAGGTAGATGAGGTTCAGAGTTGTGTTGTGAGGTCCTTCTTTGCATGGTTGTTATCTTCAAAACCATCTCCCTTTACAGGAGGCAAAGTCATTGGCAAAAGGCTTCGGTAACAGAACCAATGGGTAGAAAAGACTTCTAGCTAATTCAATTTACGCTAAACGAGCTAAGCTAAGTTAACCTAGCTAAACAAAATGTTGAAACCTCGTTGAAACAAACCATTTCAACTTAACATTCTGGAAGACTAGAAACAATGAATTTTAGGAACTGGCAAATTTTTCGGTCTTGAAATGCATGTGCGCGCGCACACACACACACACACACACACACACCGATCATGCATGTAGACAGTGCTATACACATTTAAAAAATGTTTTTTTCTTTTTAAATGAAAGCACTTAATTTTCTGGCATGACTGTCAAGTCAAGGCAATTGACTCCAGCAGATTGATTGATTGGCCAGTTGGATCGCAGATCTTTCGATTACAGTATCTCGCACACAAGACTGGAATGTCATTTGGGTTTGATATGACCAGTACTGTCGCTTTGATAATGGAGACTGAACCTCCCCCTTCACTACAAAGCTTCGAAACATCATCCCTTGTTTTCAGTGCTTGTCGAAGTTCACCTTCCGTTCAGGATAAATATACATGTTAACGAAACCCTGTCAGCAACCACAGATTTAACGTACTTCTGAGAAAAAAAAAATTACAAGCAAAACAAAGTGTTCACTCTCATACATTTGAGTATTTTAACACTGGGCCAGGAGGGCCATGCACTACACGTCATACCCCACAAAACGACCACACCCTCGCCTTGAGAGGCTGTAGAACGGTCAGCGTTCCCGTCCCGCCTGTGCGCCGGGACACTTGAGGTGCACACAGCACCTTGCTCCATCCACACCAAACACACAATCTAAAACTCCCCAAAATCCAGCTGTTTTCCCTCTACCTAATATAAGATACCACCAGGTCAAAACAGTTCAAACTACACTGATATTGTTTTCAAAATGATATGTCATCTAGTATTTCTAAAAATCACAAAACGCTACAGCCCCTGATGATGCATGGCTTCCTGAAACTATAGCGAAATTGTCCTTTGAACCATATATAAAGTAGAATGATCCCAAACAGATATTTCGATAATTTCAATAAGGCATCGTCTCAGTGAGGGAACCTAGCATTCTGATATCCTCCCATGGCCTGGCCAAACCTCTGATCGCATAAGGCCCCCACAATGCCATTTAAAGTAAGGGGATGCCCACTCTACAAAGAATAATGCGATTAAACAATGTGTCGATGAGGATGGGGATGGAGGGTGGGGGTTGCAATTGCTACTAAACCCAGTGATGGTATTTGCAGTAAATAGAAAAATGCTTGATTACTATGACTCAAGTGTTTTCCCAAACAATGTATTTTTGTTCATATCTTGACATATCTAATTGAATTAAAAACAATTAAGGTGTTTTCTCCCATGAAGTCTGTGGGCCTGTCTATTGACGGTGACTTGAGGACAAAGAGCTGAGTTTCATGTTTACCGTACTAACCTTACATTCACCACCTTCCAGTATTTGCGAGCACCAAATCCCCAACATGGGAAAACTTCTTGGGGTTCCATGTGGTTCTAAAATGTTCCGCATCTACACAGGTACTTGTGCGTCTGAGAACCAAACACATACACACACCCAAAAGACTAAGCTTGAATGTTTGACAACTGCAATTAAGCTCCTATCAATATATTTATATGCACAAAAAGCTAGGCCTTCTTCAGCTCACCGTTTACAGGATCCACGTTTTAGGCATAAATACATTCATGGACCAGCAATGTTGTGTTTTTTTTTTGGGGGGCAGCTTATACACAGTCTTATTGTATAAAATGTTCTATACCTGAAACCTCCACACACGAAGAAAAGTCCC
>JAODKM010000075.1:14321066-14343101 GCA_026780845.1 Petrocephalus sullivani
CAGCGTTCTATTATGGGGGGGTGGTGTGTTAGTAGGTGATTGGGTTTTGAGGTGTTTTTAGGGGTTGTGGGTGGGGGTGCTTGAGGGTTGTGGGGTGGATATTGTTGACTTGACATCTGCCAGTTGCACATTCCCGCAGACTCGATTAAATGATCACTAAAATAAAATATTCGGACCAAAATGAGATACGGTGACATTAGCCCAAAATACGGCTATGAAATCTGTAAAACTTTACACCAGGGAAATGGCAAGATCCACAAAAAAAAAAATGACAACAAAGAAAAGCGGCAAATTCCAATCGCACGCTGTGAAATGAGATTAAAAATGCAAAATTCAGGAGAACTGATAAAGCAAACATTTCAGGTATGTGTCCTCTCTGTGTGCATGTAAGCAGCAAGACAATGTCCATATTTCAGATACTACAGATTTTTCAAATTCAAACTGAGAAGCAGCATTACACCAAAACTGTACTGTACTAGAATTCAAAACAGTACAGTATACTATACATGTATATACACACACAGAGTTGTATATACACACTGCATACATTTGGTTTTAGTGTAATTAAGTACTAAAGAATTAGGGGGCATTTTCGTACCTTATGATGGCAAGTTTTAAGTGAAGTTTTAAACCTCTCTGAAAGTGCTATATGTAAAAAAACTACATTCTAAACTCCAAAAAACATGGAAAGCTAGGCTGTCACAAAACCCATCGCAACCACATTGCTATAAAAATATATAATATATATATGATAATAATAATATTCTCATCTATAAAACTCTGAAGAATCCAGAAATTAATGTATAAGACAATAGAATTTTTTCTTAAATTAAAAACCTGCCTCGTAAGATATCTGCTGTCTGAAGGTCTGATGGTCTCACGTGAGCAAGGTGACGAATACAACATTCCAGAAGGATGTCAAAGACACAGGAACCGCGCAGCTGAGCTGAACGACTTCAGGTTGAAACAATATATGCCTATATATGTATAAATACATATTTACATATATAGTGAAGTTAATACCAATACAATTACATACATATAACAGGGAAATATGCAGAGATACAAACACACGCACGCACACGCATGACAGATACATCTCAGAATGAGTTACTGGCTTCAAAAAAACATAAACAAAACAATATAAACAAAACAAAAAAAAAACGGCGTAGTTGGCAGCTCATTCTACTGAAATGCCTGGTGGAAACGGGGCAGGGTGGTAGCGCCCGTGTTGGACGAGAATGGCGAGGACAGCCCATGGAGGGCACCCAATCCCACACTGCCCCCAGGCTCCAAGGGGTCCTGGGGCTGCGGGACTGACAGCGCCTCCTCCTGGACGTAGCCAATGCCGAGGCCGGAGCCGTGGATGGGCTGTCCGTACGGGGGCCCGTTCAGAGGAAGGAAGTTGAAGAGCTGGGAGAAGTCCAGGGAGGAGGATGAGGAGGGGAGTGGGTCGGCAGCAGCCATACCGGGAAGCTTGGACAGCGAGGCCTCCACCGAGGCCTCATCCAGGGCCCCTACCGGAGACGTCAGGTCCAGCTTGGCCCCAGGGATGACCACATCCCCGGAAGATGACGGCATGCTGTTCTGCAACTCCATCAGGTAGCTCTCAATCTCCCCCTTGAGCGGCTGCTCCTTCTCGGACCCGGGCACAGAGTATGAGGTAGAACCGGGCTGGTACTTCAGGGGGTGCTGGTGAGCGGAGAGGCCAGCGTGCTCCACCTCCAGCGGGCACGCCATGGCCAAGGGCCCGGCCGCCTGGTCCACCTGGGCCGGAGAAGCGTAGACGCCAAGCTCTCCAGATGCCATGGCCATCATGGAGCGCAGCTCGGCCTTGACCGGCAGCGGGATGCCACAGGCGAACGGGTCCAGCAGGTCCAGCGGCTCAGTCTTGACCTTGAGCAGCTCCTTGGTGTGGCTCTTCTTGACGTGGCGTGTCAGGTGGTCCTTCCTGCCGAAGCGTTGCGCACAGTACTGGCACAGGAAGTCCTTGCGGCCTGTGTGCACCACCATGTGGCGCCGGACGTCTTTGCGCGTGTAGAAGCGGCGGTCGCAGTGCTCGCACTGGTGCTTCTTCTCCTTGGCGCCGCCTGACGACTTGCCGGCGTGGCTCTTCAGGTGCTCCAGTAGCTCAGCCGTGCTGGGGAAGGTCTGCAGGCACACCCGGCACGTCAGGTCGCCAGCGTTGGCCGAGTGCAGCGCCTGGTGGCGCCGGAAGCCCAGCTTGGTGTTGTAGCTCTTGCCGCACTCATCACAGGAGAACGCCTCCTTGTTGGGGTCATGCGTGTGTAGGTGGTTCTTTAGGTGGTCTTTGCGGTGGAACATCTTCTCGCAGTAATTACACTTGTGGGTCTTCTCAGGGGAATGGGTGGCCATGTGCCTTTGGACAGAGACATGCTTCCATGAGTGGACACTTTTCCAGAAAAATGTACCTGTCGATTCGACCACAATATCTGCAACTCTGAGGTGTCTTTCCCTAACCCCAGGAATATAACCAGGTAGTAAAATTCCAGAACCCCTCGGAATTAATCTCTGACTACAGGCCTGCCTAACCACAAACCTTTAAAAAAATCTAAATAAACAAACAAACAAACAAATAACAGCACAACCTTATCTGCTCACTAGCTTAGATACTTGGCGACTTGTCATTACTCTCCTTGACAACAGATTATTCAATAATGATTAAACACTTACCGGACTGGGCAAAAGTCTTAGGCAGCCAAAAGAAAGGTTTACTGGTATTTATCGGCATAGTACGAGTATATTTGCTCAGAAAACACTACAATTTAACCTGACAGCATATGCAAATGAACAAAAATACAATAACAAGTAACAAGAATTTGTTCTGTTCCCCAATAAGTTATATTTTGTTGGATGGCTAGATGAATACCACTTTGGTTCTCAAACTCCTTCTGGGGGGCATCCCAGCCATTTCATGCATTTCTTAAATTTCACCACCAATTCAGAAATTAACTTAATTATGTCTCAACAAATTCAATTCAATTTGATTCGATTTATTTTTATATAGCGCCCTTCACAACAGAGTTGTCACAAGTTGTTGACTAGCCAAACATGCTAAGCTAGTTGGCCAAGTCAACAAATGCATGGGTATATTGAATGGTTGCTACAATTGCTGGGCTGACTTTAGGGAAGGGTGTGAAACGGCTAATCTGACACAAGTAGACAGGATAGTGTTTACGCGCCATCTTCTTCGGCGGCCTTTTTGTACAGTACTGTACATCAGTTCCGCACTGGTTACCTCAGCAGCTTGTACTTGGAGACGAAGGCCTTGCTGCAGTCGGGATGTGAGCAGCGATACGGACGCTCCCCCGTGTGCGAGTACGAGTGCACCTTCAGCTTCTCCACACTGTTGAAAGCCTTTTCGCATAGGTGGCAGGGGAAATTCTTCCGGGGCTTGCCCTCGCCTCTCTTGCGCCTCCCGGTGGCCAATGGGACCTTCTGGGTATCCTTGACTTCGTCTAAATCCCCAGGTATTACCGTGGCCATTGCGGCCTATGGCAGGCCTTCAGGTGGGGCAAAGGGGCTCGGGGCGGACGTGACGGCTCGTGCAATCGGGGCGCTCTCCTGTATCATGTGATCAACACCGTGGGCTCTTTGGGGCCTGGGCGAGAGAGAACAAACAGAACAACAAGTTACAGCCTCAGCCAGGTGTACTCAGAACCCCCCTCAGATTTTTTGATAGCTAAAATCAAGCTATGCTACCATTAAAGCATGTCCTTGATTGGTAACTGAAATACAGATACCAGCTATGCTACTACTGAAGCCTAATTCTGTAAGCTGGAAGATAGCCACCAGCTATGATACTATAAAAGCATGTCTCTGATTGGTAGCTGGAAGATAGCCACCAGCTATAATACTATAAAAGCATGTCTCTGATTGATAGCTGGAAGATATGGCCACCAGGTATGCTAGTATTAAATAAAGCATGTTGCTGATTGGTAGCTGGAAGACCGCCATCAGCTATGCTACTATTAAAGCAAGTCTCTGATTGGTAGCTGGAAGATAGCCGCCAGCTATGCTACTATAAAAGCAAGTCTTTGATTGGTAGCTGGAAGACAGCCACCAACTATGCTACTCTTAAGGCATGTCTGTGATTGTTAGCAAGTGCTGGAAATACTGCCAGCAATTTCAACCACTGCCATTACTATTAAATTACAATTACCTCCTACAGTGACTGGTATGGATAGATGCAATTACTGAATTATAGTCTAATTTTTTACTGTGATCTTGAAAATTCCCAGTTACAGTCAGGTCTGGCTGATATCCCCATGTGACCCCCATGTTTCCATATTCCATCACTTATTTAACAGTGCGATGTGACTCATAATGATGCAATCCACACCTGATCGAAGGACAAGGTACAGGTCTGTTGTGCTCATCTAATTATACTCATCGATGGTGAGAAATTAATATTTCCCCATGACTGGGCATCTAAAGAAACAAACAGAACAGAATACAATAAGTCATTGCTGGGCAAAAGCAGAGTGAGAGAGTTAGAGGAAAGAAAACTAGAAGTAGGACTATGGCTTTTAAATGGTCTTACAATAAAGTGCAGTAATGAGACCCACACAAAGAGAAGTAATAGAAATATAAATCACTTGTTGTACCCAATCCCAGCCCTCAAAGAAAGGTAACAGTGAACCTGCAGAAATACTTATAATACTGTAAAAACAAGATACGGGTATACATCAGAGCTTAACATTTAACAGAAATGCATACTGAAAGGGAAAAAAATACTAATACAAGATTAAAATTAATTTATAGTAACACACAGAAATAAGGAATCAAATACAGCAACTCTTTAGTATTAACAGACAACTGTTTAATATTCTAAAACAGCTTAATTTTTTTTAATGGAATTAAACAGATAGGAAACCGTCTCATGGCCAGACAAAGTCTGCATGTAAATGTTTATATAACTCTATTAACGAAAGCATATCTGTAACCATCCCAGGCGGCTCAGTACAGAAGAGGGCAGCTCTAACCCAGTTGTAGGGAGTTCCATCCCTAAAGATGTGTATGGCTCACATTCAAAGTTTCTGGTTAAACACAGATACTGAAGAATAACCAAGGCACTGACCACGAGATAATGATGTAATACTTTGTCGCTATGGAAATCATGCTGTAAAAAGTACACACACACACACACACACACACACACACACACATATATATATATATATATATGTGAAATAGAAACATCTTGATGTAGGAGGTGTCTCTGGGGTGCAAAAAATCTATTTACTGACAGTTAGTCAGAAGCACTGCTTAATTATACAGTTAAAAGCCAGAACACAAGATAGGAGCATTTCAGAAACTTTTTTTTTTACATGAAACAAAACACTGACAACTTCAGGACATGGGATGGCTGCCCATTGCCTTTGGTGTCAGCCATGGCTACCCATTGCCTTTGGTGTCAGCCATGGCTACCCATTGCCTTTGGTGTCAGCCATGGCTGCCCATTGCCTTTGGTGTCAACTCCAGCGTTTCAGGCACTGGCACAAACCACAGGATTTAAGAACAAACTGTGTGTGTGTGTGGGGGGGGGGGGGAGGGGGGTGTACCATTATGATGTCATTCTCATGATATCACAGTTGCTGTAGAATCTTGATGGTTAATTGAAGTTGTAGCTAAACTATAAAACAGCTCTTTCATTTTTGCCATGACCGGATACAAGCCAAAAGTTGAGAGAAAGGACTCTGGAGTACAAAAAACCAAATGTAATTACAGCGTTTAAGTTCTTGTGTTACTTATTTAGAAAAACAATGCAAACTGCTCCACATTTTATCATTTTAATGCTGGTATTATTCCTAGCGTACGTTGTTAACTGTATCAAATTTAAATCCTCTGAACAGAATGTACTGAATTTACTTTGCTTTAAAGATGGTACATTTATCAAACAGCCATAGGGAAATGGATTTCCCAGCCTGGTACTGAAAAGAAAAATATTTTTCAGGAAATTAAAATTTAGGTTTTATATGCATCACAATTATAACAAAGTAGAGACTAACCATTTCAAAGCTCATTCACTTTCTGAAGAATCACGTTCTTTGAACAGAAGATTTACATTTAACTTTATTACTAATAACAATATGGTTAATCTTACAGTAAATTTTACCTTGCAAAGTTAACTAAAACTGCTATACTAAATGTTTAAACTGTATGCAATAAATCATATTAACCATTATAGATTAGTAGCTATAGTACAGATAATTCAGGATTAAAGTATAATACAACATATAGTTTGCAGATAAATTAGAGATTGCATTCTCTTTGGAATATTAAGAAATAGCAAATCAAAGTTTGATAATTTAGTGTATGCAATTTTTCTGAAAAAAGTAGAATTATTTTCTTTTATTTTCTAACAGAATTCAATTTGTTTCCATAATAACTAGCTGAAAGGATCAAATACTAATAGATACTAACAAAACTGTGACATTTATTACTGTTTATTAATGTAAACTTCCATTGCTTTGGGTTGAAATTCTGGTATACAAAAACATTTTACAGATGGAAGCACATGTATATTTTGCACAGCACATTTAAGTGTAATTCTGGAGATAAGTTCATATTATAAATAAACTCATTTGTACTAATAAATTTCTGTACATTCGATCAAGTAAAAGTACAGAATAAATGTTTCAAAATCTGTGACTGTCCCACAGAGGAACAAAGGCTTTAATTAAAAGTGGAAGTTGTACTATCTGATAACAAAATCCGCAATCTTGCTGTTTTTCAAGCATCTAAATAGATTACTTTGCTACAAGCAACATATTATTTCAATTAATGTACATTTTGACTGCACAAATAGAGAGGGAATTTCTGGAACCAATATAGCATTGGGAAAAACTGTACCATAGACTAAAGTCAGAGTAAGTTCTTGCACCGCATTGGAAATAAACAAATTAAAAACAGAAATCAAATAAGGTAAAGAACAAAATACTACAAACAGAAAAGGATAACTCACATTTTGATCAAGGAAACATTTCACTTAGCCTACTTTTGTGCATTAATTAATGTTAAAGCTACACAATGTGTGTAGTTCAACATCAAAACAAATAAACAGTTAATTGTTTTTGGAAATGATGCATTACTCATTTACCTTCAAGACTGTTAATTTAATGTTTTACACAGAAACAAATACATCTAATAATAGGCACAAGGTGCTTGTCATGAACCTATCAAGTACTGTGCTGACTAATAAGATAAACTTTTTTTAGATTTTAAAATTTACAAACATTTACAAACTATGTAAAAGTTGCAGCCCAATGGACACTTTGTAAATGCTTACTTTTATAAACATACTCTTAATGTCATTAGATCCACATTAGAATGAGAAAATATAAAAATACCTAGTACAGTAATTGAGAATTCCCAAATCTTAATGCATAACTGTACACTATAGCTATAGCTACACAAAAAATAATTAAGCATATGAACACTTTACAATCTGCAGAATCTGTTTTGGCTGTAAAAAAATAAAATCTTAAGTTGAAACATCCAAGAAAACTATTTCTTAAAAACACCTTATACCATTTGTTTGAATTGGGTATATACTGTAAAGTGATGGATAACAACTAAAAAAATACTATACAACATAAGAAACACAAAATGCTCTCACACAATTACAGTCTTTTAAACTCAGCTCAACACAGACCCAGCACAAATAACAAATAATAATCGACAAACAGTTTTCAACTAAAATCCCTTCGAAAACGTTTTTCATATACCCAATCTGGAAATCAATTTTGTAATCACAAATAACGAGTGTGATGTGTGGGAAAACACCATACGCAAACGACGGCTGCAAATTAACAGACGCTAACAGCACTAGATGGAATCGATTTGCGCTTAAAAACTAAACAGTCGTTTCCATGTAATGCGGATTAAACACATCACTATACTTGCAAATCATTCTCAGATATATTAAGATTCAAACACTAACCAAATTGTTTTAATAACGAATAATAATATACAGGTCTTGGCACATGCAGTTACACAGCCACGACTGGTATCGACAGATTAGATGAGTTAAACAGCGATTAGAGAAGTTAACTAATTTAACTGAAGAGCCCATAGCGGCGGCCAGTTTAAGAGCTCCTGTAGCTTTAAGATGCCAAACTTCAGATTCCCACGTGAAACTAACATCGGCAGCATTTATAAAACGTAGAGATCAAAACCCACCGACTAATTACCCCGGGATCGTAGATTAAACTTTTGCCCGGTGCCGTTATTTGGTCTCTGCACGCCGCAGTCGGTATTAAACCGGTGGATGGATGGGCGACAGCAGGGCAATGTGCCGCGGGAGCAGGGCACATGTTTGTCCCGCTCTCTGCACTTCCCAGCGCCGATCAGCACAAAACAAGCAATCGCTGACCTTTGAATCAATGCAAATCGATTCGGGTTTCCCCCAGATCACTTAAAGGAGGGGGGGGACACCGTGGAACGCGATCACGCTACTGATGCAACTGATATGCAATAAACAAAATAATGACTAACCACCGAGCAAAAGGACCGACCTTAAGCGTTTCTGAAAATATCACGTGGAGTAAAACATAACTGTGTATTATAAATACAATAAATACAGGGGCATCCGGCACAATAAAGCATCACAACACTTTCACACCAAGTCTTAAGTGGGATATTGATAATGTCTAGACCAACTATTTATGTATTAAAAAAAACTTCATAGGACATTATTCTTTATTGCAACGTGACCGTATCAATAAAAAAACCTGACTTTGTTTCGCTCCCTTGGCAGAAAGTCAAAATCACATACAGTTTGAACAGGGAACTTAGATGGACCCATCTCTAAGCAAATGTTTAGCATAGCCTAATTAGTCTGCCTTCAGTACTCCCTCCATTTTGGTTGTTTGTGGTATTGACAAGCAACTTCACTTACTCGTTACTAATCTGTTTTAGCACACTGCGTCCCGCAATCCCCTGATGCACTATAAAGACATTTAAACCAGAAAGTGGAAAGCAAAACTTCTCACAAATAGTACCATTTTCAAGGAGACGAATAAATGACAATATATGCACGCTTTATAATTTATGTTAAAACGCAGCCAGACACATGCCAACTTACTTCAATCGATAACCGCACGAACATGCAGCGTTTCCATGCACATATATGTCGAAATTGGCATGGCATGCACGCAGAATGCTTTTTAAAACATTTTCCAAAATAATTTCTGTTACTTTTCTTTCCCGTCGGATGTCCTCGCAACACTGTTGTTATTATATTCAGAAAAAACTTGCGCCAACTATCTTTCCAAAACTTTTTTGTAACTTTCCAGTATACCACTAATTTACCCTGAGGACTGACAATAATTTGCATGCACTCTGATAAGAGACAGACTAATAACAAAATTTATAATTTTTTTCTCTCTTATTCACGTCTTCCTTTGGCTTTCTCTGAGGTCCCAAACAGGGGGCTGATTAACACAAACTTTTTCCCTTGCTCACCCCTCTCCCATAATTTGAATAACCCCGATATTTTAATTTAAGTAGGAAGTAACAATTTACTTAATTTACGTCAAACTCACCACAGGAGCCTTAACATCCTTTCCACGGTATTTTTCTTGACTTTCAACTATTTTCCGAATTTTTAATAATTTTTTTCTCATATTTTTTGCTGGACGCTGCGGGCCTGAAAATTGTTTGCTTTCCCCTCTTTCCAGCAGCCATTGTGTATGCGCTGCGGTGCAACTAAACGCAAGCCTTGACCACGCCCATCCAAAGCCCCTCCCAGTTCTCATTGTCGATTCGCTTCGCGCCATGCCACTCTCGTATTTTCCAGTTTCTATTGGTCGAGACCTTGTATGCTCATTTTTATGACTCGCTGGCTGTACTGTCAATCGCAAAGTGTTTTCTTTACTCGTATCTGCAATAAAGGGCGGGCTTTAGCTGCCAATATGGCATTCCCATTGGTTATCTCTGGTGCCAGTAGATTTATGACCGTCGGTCGTGTTTCTGCTTTGTGAGCTGATTGGCCAGCCGCGCCGTCAGTCAGCCGGGGGGCGGCCTTGTTTGTTTGGTTGTGCGATGTTGGTAAATGACGTCTCGGCTGGCAACGTGAGTTCGCAGGATTGCGGCGAGCGAGAAATGTGAGTGTGCCCCGCGTTTGCCGCCTGTCCGCTGGCCGCCCGTCCGCATGCAAAGGTGTTAATGGGGGTGGGGGCTGCTGCGGCCCGTTTTGCAGACGGGGACTCGAACCCGCGGCTCGCGTGCCGGCGGTTCCCCACGTGAGCTTTGATCCTCGCGCGGTGCCTAGCTGCCACCCGCTACCCCGTGTTACGGACGTGCTTTACTGTGATGTGCACCGGGTGGCAATGAAGGTCACCGGCGGGACCAGCTGTCCGAGTGGCAGTGGCTCATATACGGCGCCCCGGGGCTTTTAGGTTAAAATGAAATCGGTTCTGGTCCCTCCTCGCCTTTTACTACGCGGCGAGTCGATCAGCCTGCAAGTTCGGCAAGTTCGGCAATGCAACAGTCGCCCTGGGCTATTTAATTTTGCCAGGAGCGTGAAAGTGAAACTGCTCTTTGGGCAGATTCGGGGCATGCATCTCTCAAAAGGGGACGCTACGCTAAAACATGTCAAATATTTTGTTTTTATGTTTGTGCATGATCAAGCTAATAAAGGAAATCTTTTTTTGGTTAAAAATATTGGTTTGCCTCTTTTTTGCTACTCCTCTTGAGGAAGATCGGACCTTTTATAAAAAGTTTTTATATTAACGATTATGTTGTTTATAACTGAAAATCAGCTGAGCTTATCTGAAGTTAAGTTTTAAAACGTGGTATTTATAGGTGTTTGTTTGTTCTGTCAGAAACAAGGGTGAACAATTTAAAAACAGTTCCCTCGTGGAAACATGGGAAATGCCGTCATTTATCTGTATTTTGATTCATGAATATGAAATGTTAATTATAATACATTATATGAAAAAAAAATCCCTTTTTAAATTCCAGGCATATCTGATGGTGTGAGGATGCCTTCAAATGTAAGCAAAGTTAGAAACCAGGATATCAATCCGTGCATTGAGGTAAATCTTTCATCACGAGTTCTGCACATTTTAACCACAAAATTCATGCTTTAAACTCTCCCTTTTTTGTCCTAAGGAAAGCGATGATTCAAGGAAGTGTTTAGATGCCAATAATTACAACAAGGAGAGGTGCTCGGCGTATTTCATAAAGTACAAAAACTGCAGAAAGTTCTGGGTAAGTACCTTACAGCAATACTTACCCCAAATAGCAAAGACCCCTCTGTGACCATCTGCATATAAAGTCTAAGTTGTCTAGTATTTCTATGTTCAGTTGTCCCTGCTAGTATACTGACGCTTTCCATACAAGTTTGAGCCATCGTACCCAAGAAGTGTCGTGGCAGTCACGCAGCACCTCAGAACTTTACCTGCAAGTTTGGGGATCGTTAGACTGGATGGGGTGGACATCCAACCCGGCCCACATCCAGCCCGGCCTGTTCGTTACGTCGAAAGCCAAACCTATGTCCAACACAACGTTAAGCAGAAGCAAAAGTGTGAGCCAAAGTGAATGTTAAGGTTTTATGTAATTATCTATAATAATATTGTATTTGATGATGATAATAAACTATGTAACTGGTTTTCTATTTACTATACTGTTTTTTTGATCGGTATTTTAAAGTATTGTCTTTTTACTTATTGAAAAGGAAAAAGCTGTAAAACAATATGCCACGGCGTGTAAGTAACACTCTGTGATGTTTCTAGAATGTCTCATATCTCACTCTGTGATGTTAGCACAGTGACGAAAGTGGCAAAGTGCTTGTTGAGAACATCAGCGTGACACATGTAAATCAAGTGCCGTAAAGTGCTTCTTGAATGAACGGCATGACCGACATGCTCGTGTGTTGATGTACAGCAGGCCGGGTTGGGTGTAGGGGGGGTTGCATATCCTTACCTAGCTTCCCGCCAGTCGCTGCGAAACATACTTCAGTTTCTCTGGGTCCCCCATGCAAGCAGGGAGTGGAGCGGCCCTGTAGTGTGGGACGGCCCTGTAGTGAGCGGCGAGCGGCGGGGCGGCCCTGTAGTGGGGCGGCCCTGTAGTGAGCGGCGAGCAGCGGGGCGGCCCTGTAGTGGGGCGGCCCTGTAGTGAGCGGCGAGCAGTGGGGCGGCCCTGTAGTAAGCAGCGAGCAGTGGGGCGGCCCTGTAGTGAGCGGCGAGCGGCGGGGCGGCCCCGTAGTGAGCGGCCCTGTAGTGGGTTCCTCTGTTCTCCTTAATCCCCCACGCTCCTTTGCAGCACGGCGTAATGATGCAGCGGCGGAAGGAGGGTGTGAAGCCAGACATGCCCACACTGGAGGAGAGGGAGGAGATTCTGCAAGCCAGGGGAGGGAAGCCTTACTGACAGGGGCTGGAGGCTGGCGATCTGCGTGCGAGGCCTGCTCCACGTACAGGACACTCTGTGTTTTGGTTTGTCATTTTTGGGCAGGGGCTATTTAGTCCTGTCCTGGGCTGAAAGGGGAGCCATCTCATGACCTTTTAAATGTGTAATTAAAGTAATGTGTGACTCAGCGGGTTTGGATGCTGTGGTTGCGACCGGAAGGTTGCCGGTTTGAGTCCCATGGTCAGGAGTGATGCCTTTGTGCCATTGATGCCGTTGAGCCTTAACCCCCAATTGCTCCAGGGACTGACTGGCCTCTGCATTCTGAACTGTTTGTCGCTTTGGATAAAAGCGTCTCCTAAATAAATGTGAATTATATGCAATTTGCTTTGTAAAGCTGTGGATTACTACAGTATGTTTGATAAATCCCTTCCTAAGGAGCTGGATCAGCATCCCGAAAATGTGATACTTTGCAAATAATTCAGTTATGTAAATCTTATTGTTTTGGCACCCAAAGTGGGATGTTATGGACTGGTATGTTTTGGTGATTTTAGCGTAAAGGGGTGTAGGTAGGGGCACTGTTGCATTGTGGATGGCACACTCACATCACACCTCCAGGGCTGTGGACTTAGATAAAACTTTATTTATCCGGAGGGAAATTGTTGGCCCACAGCATCGCTCTCACCGGGCTTCAGTATACCCAGAAGAAGGGCTGTGATGTAATACAAGAACACAAGAGTGTAGTGACATTAGGAATCCAACCACAATAGAAGTAAAAAAAAAAAAAGAAAAAGTAAAATGCAAGAACACAGAAAAAGGATGAAAAGATGAGGAACATGACTGAGTGTGCATGTGCAAAGGGTGTACAAAGAGAAATGTGCTATATATATATATATATATATAAATAAATAAATAAGAACCAACAGCTATCTCCTCCCGTCAGAAGAGACAGGAGTTGTACAGTCTGATGGCCTCAGGGAGGAAGGATCCCCCATGTCGCTCGATGGAGCCCCTTAGTGATACGTCTCGCTTGCTGAAGGAGCTCGATAAGTGTTCAGGGTGCAGTGCAGAGGGTCTGAGCATCGTCCAGGATGCCAGCAAGATTGCACAGCATCCTTTCCTCGGCCAGAGTCGCCACGGAGTCCAGCTCCGCTCCCAGCCCTGAGCCAGCCATCCTGGTGGCCTTGCTAAGCATGTTAGCATCGGTCGCCTTTACTCGGCTGCCCCGACACACTGCGGCGAGTGGGAAAGCATCTGCAGCAATTTGTTAGGTACGCCGAATGACCGACGGCTCTTCGGGAAGTATAGCCGGCTCTGGCTTTTCTGTGCACCACTTGATGTTCCTGCCCATCCAGCCTGCTGTCCAGGTGCAGTCCCAGGTGCATCTTCCATTCCCTGAAATTCACCGCCAGTTCCCTTGTCTTTGAGATGTTGAGCTGCACGTGGTTCAGCTCACGCCACCCCACATCCCTGTACTCCGATTCCTTTTGTCGCTGATAACCGGCCAAGATATCTGAGTTCTGCAGGTATCCGAGTCGCATTATAAGTCAGAGGTGTTGAGCGTGAGCAGAAAGGAGTGATAATACAGCTCTCTCAGGCGCCCTTGTGCTGCACATTAGTGTCTGCAGCTCGCTAGTTAGGTAGATCTTTATCCACGACATTGATGGCTTGCATCTCCCTGAGCTTATCTCCCAGTATGGCTGGTGTGATGGTATTAAAAGCACTGGAGAAGTTGAAAACCATGACTCTCATGCTGCTGCCTGACCCTTGCAGATATGTGTGAGCCCGGCGAAGCATGCAGATTATGGCATTTTCAGCACCCATGTGTGGCTGGTACGCGAACTGCAGAGGGTCCAGTGAGCTGTGCGCAAGCTGTGAGTCCCGCAGCCTGCATGCTCTTTGCAGGATGTGTAGGATTATTACTGGTGCTCTGGGTTCCTCCCAGGAGTTTTGGTGAGCTGGTGTTTCTGATTTGCCTGAAGTGTGTGTGTGTGTTTTTGTGTCCTAGCGTCCCGTCCAGGGTGTCCCCCTGCCTCGTGTCCTGTGATGGACTGGCATCCCATCCAGGGTGTCCCCCTGCCTTGTGTCCTGTGATGGACTGGCATCCCATCCAGGGTGTCCCCCTGCCTCGTGTCCTGTGATGGACTGGCATCCCATCCAGGGTGTCCCCTGCCTCTTACCCGGTCCTACCTGGGCTAGGCTACAGGCTCATCTTGACTATGTACTAGATAGAAAGTTAAATGGATGAATGGATGGATTAATGGAGAAAAGAAAAATCATTAGTTTGGGGCATTTCTCAATTACTCCTGATTACTCTGAGGTGCTAATTTAAGTGAATATATAAAGAGAATTTCCTGCCATCTAAATATGAACGTTGTGCTTTTTGGTATAGTATAGAATGCCATTTTTCATTATGGCCAATGGAGAGTCATTGTGGTGGTGTGATACTGTAATACTGTAGTGCACATAGTGATTCTATCTGGATGGTCAGAGTGGAAAAAAGACTAAAGTAGGGCATTTTCCAAAATGTTTGAAACATGTGGCTGAATTTCTGCAATTTTGCCTTATAAAGACCGTTTGCTTCATCCCACGATAGTGGGCTGAAAGCTACTAAGATTGATTAAAATTATAACTTATTTAATTTTTGAAGATGTTCTAGAGAAATAATTACTGGAATGTTTTACGGAGATATCACCAAATGAACATCGTTTAAAATATACATTGTTACATAATGATAATGAACAGGTTTATGATCTCTGATAGGGTGGTCATTGAAGGTTTTTAATTAGCTTTTTAAATGAGAATTTAATGTGTTACACATAATGTTGCGGATATCGCATTCGATCGTGCAGGTACGGGAGTGGAATGTGAATTAGTACAAATCGTTCGTTTAATTAAGAGGCAGCAGTGTGACTCCGTAAATGTCTGTCAGTTCCTGTGATCCGGATTGCTGCGTCAGATACGGCGTTGCCCAGAGTTCATCTGAATCAGAAGAACTTAAGCGAAGGGCAGCCCACAGCCGGCCGTCACTGCAAATCATCGATACTGTTAAATCGAAACGAGACCGTCGATTTCCAATCGCGACGATCGGGATCGGGATTAAATACTTGCCACCTGTAGCGATTCATCGTCACTGTGGCTGGTTCGATCCCGTTAGATCCGACATTAACAGAAGCTGCAAGGTGGGCAGATTGAAACGCCGCCTTTCTATCACTTGGCAGCTGTTTATGTCATATTCGTATATATTTTTTCAAGCCAATATTTACTGTCCAGGCACGGAGCAACGTAGTAAAATCGCGTATTTGATTCCATCCCTACCGAAGTAATTGCTACCGATCAGGCACCTAGCCAGGTAACCATCTTTATTCTGCTTACGGGTGCGGTACTGCCTCGGTTTGTGACAAGGCATGTTTTTACATGCAATATTCCTCTCTGAAATTATTTTACCACAAAAAATGAGATTTAAATGATTCCCAGTGACTTATATTGGGTGGTATTACTTAGTATATTTTAATCCTTTATATGAAAACAAAAGTAATATATTAAAAACAGACTGAAAACCTTCTTCTGAAATACTTCAGAAACCTTAACAGGGTTGCAGAAATAAAAGTTCACCACAATGGTGTGGTGTGAGTGTGTATACATACATTTAAAAAAAAATCTGTTTTTTAATGAAATACACACATAGGCAGTGTGTTCCCATACTTATCAAAGCCTAAGAATGTATAATGTTTTCTGGGAGGTCATAGTGACAATGGGCACACTTTTTTATTATAAGCTCTTAAACGTGCTTAGTTTCACCTATGAATAAACACTCATAAGCCTTCATTGCTGCTTATTTTGCTCTGAACAGGAAGTGGTACTTCTGTCCTGGCACTTTCACAGGAAGTCCACGCTCATGATCCTGAAGTACACATGACTAGCTAACCTACTCACAACAAAGAAGGCCTCATCCATGTTTAATGGACTCTTAGGGTCGCAAATGGCAGGCCACAGGGGTTCTGTATGAAGGGGGGGCGCTTTACAACCCCTAATTACCTGGCACTGCTCGTCTGCATGGTGAAGCAGGAGTTCCCAACGGGATCTCATAAAACCACCAGGTACATGAAGCTGTGGCTAGATTTAAAAGCACAACCCCCTGTCATCAAGGTACAGCTACAGAACGGTTGGCAATAACAACACTTTGCTGTAAATACAGTATGTATTTAAAATTGCTTATTCACAGAATAAGGTGGTACAGTGGGAATCAGTGCAGCCTCACAGCTCCAGGGTAAGGGGTTTGGTTCCCATATCTGGGTCTGTGTAGGTGACTTACTCTTGATACCCCCAGCTAGCTGGTTAGCAGAACATGCTGCTTCAGCATCGCCTAAATAAGGAACATGCTTATTTAAAGTTTAATGGAGTGACTGTTTGAGTGCATGGTTTGAGTGGCGATAAACAGCACTCAGTCCCAATACACACACTGTAGTGAATTGGCATCTCTCTGTCTCCTGAAGTAGGTGTGGTATGGTGGCACAGTAGCCAGCACAGCTGCCTCACACCACTGTAGACCAAGGTTTGGGTCACCCTAGCTCTGTGTGGAGTTTGCATGTTCTCCCTGTGTCATTGTAGGGTGCCCTCTGAGTTCTGGCTACCATCTAAACACATGCGGAGGAGTTGCCAAATTGTCTATAGCTGTGAGAGGTGCTGGCATCTAGGGTTGCCACCTGTCCGAGTTTTTTTTGTGAAAATGTATATATAATTCAGAATTTCATAGTCATTTCAAATAAATCTTCACCTAGTTTCCTTCTAGTGCTAGTCTGTACTAGATGTACGAGATGGGTTATTATGGAAGAGGGATGGAGGTTCAAAAGACAAGTGGTTTTGGAGGATTGTCAGGGCACTGCCGTCCATCTCATTAACAAGATGCTAAACTAAAAAAAAAGCACTCAAAAATGAGGCTTTAGTATGAAATGTGCACCTTTCTATGTTTTAATAAAAATACTTAGAACATCCAATGCATCACCTGAATCAAGGTTACCAAACATGACCAATGTGTTGATGGGCGCTTTGGAAGCAAAGTCATCAGGACATTATGGATGCCTGAATACCTGATAACAGACCCAAGAAATCCTTTCAGATGGCTTACTTCTGGGCTTGGAAACTGCCGTGAAACTCAATTTGGATTAAGTAATGTAGGTTTAAGACCATGAACAATCAACTAAAAATGATCAGTAATATTCCTATTAAGAATATATCTGACTATATCTATAAATCCATAAACTCTATACTATGTAATGATCATTGGCATTGTTAGATCACTCTGGGTTATAGCCCCTAGTATTTTCACACTGCAAAGGGAGAAGGGCTAGTATTGCCAAAGCACAGTTAGGGAACAAAACACATACATATATGGGGATAAGGGAGAAAAACATGTTTTCTCCGTCACGGATGTAAGCTTAGCATCTACTTCAGTTTGTGTTGTCCAGAGACCACAGCAGAGCCAGCGCAGCCCGTGATGGTTATGATGGGCTGTTTCAGTCGGCTGAGCCGGGATCCACTGGAGAAAATGATGTGGGTGTCTGTGAAAGAGAGATTAACTTGAAAGAGATAGTTATATGATCTTATATTCATCCATCCATCAACCCATTATCTGTACTAGATTGTCCTATTCAGGATTTCCGGGGGTCTGGAGCCTATTTCAGGGGCTATGGGCGCAAGGCAGGGAACAACCCTGGGCAGGATGATCGTTAAAGCTTTGTGAAATGGCATTTTGGATATGGTAATGTAATAATGTAGCGTATAATTTGTGTACTCGTAGTCCTAAAGGTGCAACGTGAGAAATTACTTATTTTGATAAAATGACTATCTGATGATAAATTGTACTAGAGATATTTGACAATCAGGGGCTAAATGCATTAGTTTCTTTGAACATTATATGTTTGTTGATAATAACTTGTGACTCAGAAAAAGACAAGCCCTAAGAAAACTTGACTTAGCCCCTGATCTTTTCAATAGCTAGAAGTGCCCCTGGTAATTATCTTTTCAGTATTACAGGTAATCTGCCAATAATGCAAATTTAGTTTAATTATGTACTGATTGAATCATGGCCATGATCATAGTAGATGGTTAGTAAAGACCATTTTTTTTCAAATGCGATTTGTTCCAAGCATACCGCAGAATGCTTTTATATAAATTAGTAATAAAGGAAATATTCATTAATGGAATCAATGATTAAAAAAGGAAAAGACGGTGATTTCCTGGGCATTCTGGAAATGCACATTTACATTACTAGGTGAATTCCAGTCCCTTACTCAAAAGTCCAACTGCCCTGACCATCTTGAAGATGGTTTTGACAAGATATCTTTACATGCCAGGGTCCCTAATGTTCTTTTTTGAATATTGCTTTATTTTGGTCGCTTAGATACTGGCATATTCATTCCTTTTTTCTTTGGATGGCCCCAAGAGAATTCCTTCGCTACTCGCATTCACCAGTTTCTTGATTAAGACCAAGGTTTTCCAACCTGTCTGGCTCTGCGTTTAATTGTTCCTCAACGTTACAGATGCATGCATGAGTAGGTGACAGTAGAGGTTTGACAGTCACTGTGGTGAGCTCTCCTGGAAGACCACCCTCACAACAAATCGTCGTACTTTTACATTATGGTTGTTATCCTCTGTTTGGCCATTAAAGATCAAAGCACTCTTTGATCACCCGGGTTCCAGCCTCGCTGATAACCTGAACATGACCTTATATCTTTCAAAACAACAGTAATTGGAAATGTGTGTAGGATCGTTGTGTGTTTACATACAGGGTTGTTGGAGTTAAGGTGCTGACTGTGTCAGGTTTAAAGTCCAGCATAGTGGCATTCTCCAAAACCAGCATTACAGCTCCTAAATTATCCCTTTTTTCACACGGTTACATAGTTCTGCTCCTTTGTTAGAATGCCCACAAGGTCATATCCAGAAGTTTAATTATTCCATCGCACATTTTTGTGTACTGGTGAAAACTGTACACTGAAGAAGGCATCACGCCGAAATGCATCTGTGTTGAGTGAAGACTTATAATAAACTCATATTGAAGCAAAGTATGATCTGTTTCTGTTACACTGTTCTGGTGAAAAACTCAAGCACCTCACATGTCATAATAAGCTTTTAAGTTATCGACTTATAGTTCCCCGCCTATTTAAAACAAGCCCTTTATAAACATAACAATAGACCCAAAAAACAAGCTTTCATCATCTTAAATTTTGTGTTCAGCTTACAATGCCTGTAGCTAGAGCTTAAACGTAGGAATCCTCACCAGGTTTTCATCTGCATTGCTGGTAAGCTGCTGTTTTAGAAGAGCATGCAAGCTACTCTTCTACAGATTTTTTAAGACTGAAGTATTGCTTAAACATGAATACTTTTGTTACTTAGTATATCAATACCATCTTATGGTGAGCTATTCTGTGCCTACTAATTTTGTGCTTACATTGGAAAGCCTCACAATATCGTCTTCCTCAGATAGCCAACAGAGGGCAGTGTTGCTGCACAAATCAGGCGCAGGCATTGTTCAAAAACTCATATCCCTTCCCTCTTCTAAGGAAGAGTCTTCTTTCCTTTTGGTAAGACAGGCACATCGAGGACGCAAATGCTTAGTAGATTTTAATATGGCTGGGCTCCATCTTCACTAAGAACAATAGAGGAACATATAAAAAGGTTTCAAGGCGGGACACTGCTAGAAAGGGTCCACGGGCATTGCATGCCTTTTCCTGGGAGGCTGAGCTTCCTCTGGTTTCAGCCACAGAAGCTGATATCAGGCCTAGAATCCAATTACAGGAGTGAAAATCAGGTCCACTGTCCAAATACAGGAGCCAAACTCAGGTCCACTGTCCAATTACAAGAGCTAATATCTGGCCCACTGTCCAATTACAGAAAGCAAAATCAGGCCCACTGTCCAATTACAGGAGCCAAAATCTGACCCACTGTCCAATTTTAGAAGCCAAAATCTGACCCACTGTCCAATTACAGGAGCTAATATCAGGCCCATCATTCAATTACGGGAGTAAATATCACGCCCACTGCCCAATTATAAGAGCTATACTGTCCGAAAACAGGAACTTAAATAGGCCCACTGTCTAATTACAGGAGCTTAATGGGCCACTGTCCAATGACACAAGTTTAAATCAGGTCCACTGTCCAATTGCAGAAGCTTAAATCAGGCCCACTGTCAAATTACAGCTCCTTGTAAACCAACTTAAATCTTCTAGACAAAGATTGCTACTTATTTAGTTGTTTAATGCAGACACACTTGGTGAGTATATAAAACGTAAAACCTTTTATTTAAGGGATAAGGTCAAGCATTAGCATAGCTGTTGAAAACAGCGACACTGCATAAAATTACCTATTGTATGTGAGAGTAATTAGCATGGTATCAGATGTTTCGGCGAGCGAGGCGGGGTCTTCAGGATCGAGTGAATAAAAGTGAAACTATGCTATTAAAAGACAAATAAGCACATGCTTTGGATTCCAAGTCTGCATTTTATCACATAATCATAGCACCAACAAATTAACCGAAAAGGCACACTTTGACAATGTTGTGATTGTTTTAGTATCAAAGTCACATCAATAATGCTTAAAAATTCAAAATATAATGCAGGATTAAGAAAACACTAGTGCACTCACTCTCATAACTGAGCGTAATGAATCTGGCTGCAAAAATACAGCCATGCATTTAGTGTAAAGGTGCAGTAAAAATCGTCTGCCGCTCAGCACCCAGGACTGTAGAGACGGTCGTGATTTCAGAAAGTACTCTCCCCTCTCTCCCCTCCAGCATCAATGGCCATAATCCAAGAGGACACAGAGCCTCTGGGTATCCTGAATACCTCGGACCAAGCATGACTTTACAAGCCCGTTTCTGCATGCTTTCGAGTCTTTCCGCCTGTTCGATAGCCAGGGAGTTGTGCCAAACAGGAACTGCACACTCCAGCCCTGGGAGCACAAAGCACGTATAGATGGATACCAATTCTGGGTCACAGACCCCAAATTTCTTCAGGCGATGCTGAGCAAAGAGTTTTCTATTAACTGAGGTCATCATGTGGTCCACTTGACTGTCCTATTGCAAGTTTGTGACCCCCCCCAGGACTTTGTTTCACAGACTTCCAGGATATTCTGGTCGATAATGAATGTTGGCAAGGCAGGTGGGTGTTTTATATGGGATCATCCACATACAGTACTGTGCAAAAGTCCTAGGCAGTCTAAGAAAATGATGACCTTCATGTTAGAGTAGAACTATGGTTTTTTTTCTGTCAATGTGTGTCAGATTAGTTATTTCAAAACTTCTCCTAAAGTCACCCCAGTATTTTTAGTATTTTTTTACTCAACCATTAGTATGCTGGTATTTAGGGTATTCAATACCGCACTGAGTTATTAACTAATTAACTTGATTAATTAAGTGAGCTGGTGGTGAGATGTAATGAACACATGGAATGCCTGGTATGCCCCTGAGGAGAGGTTTGGGAGCTGAAGCGGTGTTCATCTAGCCACCCGGCAGGATATCAGAGGCTTCTGGGAGAACAGCAGATAGCCCTTTTAGTATGTATTGTGTTACTCTTAATTCTCATGCTGTAACAGCAGATAGCCCTTTTAGTATGTATTGTGTTACTCTTAATTCTCATGCTGTAACAGCAGATAGCCCTTTTAGTA
>JAODKM010000075.1:14346349-14369890 GCA_026780845.1 Petrocephalus sullivani
TTTTATGGGTATTTTAATGGCCAGTTCAACAAAAACAACTGAAACCTTTTAAATATGCCAAGTGTTCTAATAATTTTTGAATATAATCATATATTTTTCCCTTTTCTGTAATGGGTTTGACGCCCCATCCTGGGTTGTTCCCTGCCTTGTGCCCGTTGCTCATGGGATAAGCTCCGGACCCCTGCAATCCTGCACAGAACAAGCAGATGAAGAAAATGGATGGACAGATTCTCCCCCTTAATAAACCTCACCCCTCAAGGGGTATCTACCTGCATCCTTGTCTCCAGTACCTTCTTGCCCACCACAATGTGTGTGCATGTTATAAAATAACAGTAATACAAACCTCAATTGTAAGGCGACAAATAAGCTGCTTTATGTAGACCAAGGTCTCCCCTGGCACACCTACAGGCACTGTTGTGGGTCTCTGATCGGAAGGTTGCCAGTTCAAATCCCACAATCAGTTGAGTGATTTCATCACTGGGCCCTTGACCAAGGCCCTTAAACCCCAATTACTCCAGCGACCATTTGACCCTGCTTTCTGAATTGTAAGTTGCTAAATAAATGTAAATGTGATTAAAATTAATCACCCATATCCATCCAGCACAGGTTCTCAGGGGGCCTGGAACCAACACCTGGAAGCACAAGGTACACTGCAGAGGACACCAATCCAATAAATCATTTTTGGACTGTAGGAGGAAACAGGAATACATGGAGAAAAACTACAAGACTTGGGAAAGAGGATTCAACAGATGGAAGAGAGACTGAATCTGCTATTCCTGGAGGACTGAAGATTGCACTCTGATCCACCCCTTTAATGTGATTAAAATACGAATAAGAACTGGATAAGGCATAATTATAGTGCCATTTTCCAGACTAAACCATTCAAATTTGAATTAATACATCTTGAGTGTGTCGTGAATTAACATCTCCTCGGGCAACATAACCCAAGGACCGCCTTCCATCAGCCGACAAAGTACATTTCTTTAAAACACTCCAGCATCACAGTAAATGCGGCATCATTCCGCTGCTGAAAGGAACATTTCTTTTCATTTAAGAGGGTGATAAGTGTGCTTTGTGAAGAGACAATAAAATCTATGCAGCATGGATCCACAGACACACACGCTTAGAAAGATAAATAAAAGACCAGAATAACCAGCACAAAAGAGCATTTTTTCTACTCTTCTCTGTCCCCTTGCTCGTAGTAGAGCAACGCTCTGATTCTGTGTGGCCTCAGGCATCAACAGACTTGTGGCAGCAGAGAGGAAGACTTGGAAGCCTTGTCTAACACAATGCTGGATTTCTGGACAGCAAGAACATTCAGTCAGTGCTCACAGGATACTTGTAGCACAAGAAAAATACTTAATAAGTGACAGCCTCCAAAAGCAACTGCTACATTCATATAAAAAAATGATCCGCCCACCCAACTTTCATAACCATGGTTATTATATCACATCTATTTAGCCGGGGCTTTTACCCGAAGTGTCATACAATTGAGAAAGCAGGGTCAGCCAGTCCCTGGAGAATCTGGGGTCAAGGGCCTTGCTCAGGGGCCCGACGGCGAAATCACTCTGCCGACTACGGGATATGAACCGACAACCATCTGATCAAAGGCACAGCACCTTATCCTGAGTAACACAGGGGAAAGGGGGCGGGGCTCTCCCAGGGAGCAGAGGGAACATGGGAACATGTACACCTGGACGCCAGTTTACTGCAAGGCAAATTATTTAGAGACCGAAATCCATGTAGAGTGCTACATGTTTAGGAAATGTCTCCCTATTCCCCATGCTCTTTGGGGGGATGCCCTATCTGTCATTCTCTCCCTCTATCTGTCATTCGCTTGCACTCTCTCTTTCATTATGCCTCTCTCTCCCTGTCACTCTCTCTCTCTGAGATGGTGTAAAAGCATCCACAATCCCCAGACAGACACGCTTCAGTGTTTGGCACACCCTTCAGCAGACATGCTGCTTCCACGCCTTTTCTGCAGGCCACTTTTAAACTGCGTCACTCCAAATTGCTGCGCTTTATGCCTGACTAAGCACCAATCACCCACATTCACATGATCTTCCTAAGGCCGCCGCTCTTGTGTTAGGATTATGTGTTCGTGCTCATGCGCATCCCACTTCAATAAATTTTCCATTTTTCTAATTTCCAAAACACAGTTATGGTGGCGACTTTGAATTTTTAATTCAATGCTAGTGCTGTATCAGTATATATGGGAAATAATGACAAATTGGCCAAAAATTGGATCACCCTGTTGTTGTCACAGAGTACCGCGGACGCTGGCATTATGCAAGCTTCATACAAAGAAACGGGGTGAGAGGGAGGTCAGGAGGACGTACATCAAGTGGGGAAATAAATTAACCACGAAATGGTTCATTTAAATGGGAATTTAAAAATAGCGGTGATGAAACACCTAGATTAGGCTACCAGTTAACTAACTGAACAGCAGCCCAGAAAGATCCTCCAAAAGTCACAATTCTGTTACAAGGCTTCATAACTACATAAAAAAAGCCTTTAATGATATAAACCCCCCCCCAATGTATTCATTAAAAAATTGCACCTGTAGTTACACTTAAGGCCAGGACGCTAGTATGCTCAATTTTCCCTCCAGTTTTAGCCTGATTGGACCCTTTTAACCAATCACATATCAAAAATTACTACCAATCAAATATATTCCATTAGAAGTAAATATAATTTTTTCCACACTGTTAACCAAAAACACATCATATAGAGGATTAATTCATATTAATCCTTCCTTTATCCTTAATTAGGGGTAACAGCTAATAATAACTAATGAGCACTAACTGTATTAGGACATTAACTGAAATCAGACTGCTTAGGGTACATTCCTGGCTATCCTTCACCTTTGAGGTATTTCTTCCAGGTTGACACTGTACTCTCTGACATCATACAGGGCACCAGTGGCCCCTCCTTCGCACCTCCCAACTTATAATTAAGTCCAGTAATCCAGAAATTCCTAGCAGTGAGAAATTCCAGACTTCCTGGAGGAATGCCCTCTTAATAGGATATATTGGCCCGCTTTTTCTTCTGAATTTGCTTTGTTTGCTGTGGAAAGTGCAATCACAGTTTTATCCTCCACAGAGTTGAGGTATGGGGCGTAAACATCACATTTCTTGCCCCCCTCAGAGTCCCTCAGACCTGAGAATCACACTCCCCCAATCCCTACCCTCGCCTGCCTGGACTGCTCCTTTTATCGCCCGTCATTATGATGCTGGTCACGTGACAGTCACAGGGTCTGTATCCGCCGTCTGGCCAGGCACTGCCCATTGGCCGACGGGTCAGTCAATCCTCCACAGCAGTCAGGCTATATGAATGCGAAGTGCCGGACAGCCAATAGGAAAACAACTTATTCCAGCACACAAGAATTTATCTGCCGTTTCAAACAATAAAAAAATGCCTCATACTGACATAAAACGAAAGGAATACAAACTTTTGTTTAGTGGAAGCTCTGGTCCAGAGTAATGAAAGAGTAAGGGTCAGAGAGCAGGGTCAGCTAGTCCTTGGAGTATTTAGGGTTAGGGCCCAATAGTCACATAATTACCCTGCTGGCTGCAGGATCTGAACTCCATGATCCACAGATCCCTAATCCCCCCAAGATAATGGCTGTAATAAATTCCAGTGCGTAAGAGTTTGCGTCAACTCAGTAGCAGAGCACAAAATCACTAGACGCACTGGGTTCTATAAGCCCTCAGACTGACATCTAGAGAACCTTATCCATTTGATGGAATGGATTATTGATCTTCACCTAAGGTCACATCTCAAATAGGAACTGCTCCAGTAACATTTAATTAACTGGCAGAGAGTCTGATGTTAAGTGAGTTAAATGTAAAACACAGCTCAGTATTGGTAAAACAGATTTACTCACAATAGATAACAGATTATTAGAAGGGCAATTCCAGCATTATGGACGTGACATTTAGACTCACACTGGCAAAACAAATGCCTCACAGTACGAAAACACTTAGCATCAATGAGTCAATTTGCATATATTTACATGTAACCTCTTGGGCAGAATATAGTGAAATCCTCAAAGTTCAAATACTAATTTACATGTTAGAAATACATTGCTTTTTATCGGTATTATGGATGTGAAATCGAAAGGAACTTTGCATGGAATTGCTCATTGAACGTGAGTACAATATTAATTTCAGATAATGCAGTGTTTCCTGCGGATCAAGAGGTTTGGCGTGGGAGCAGTGCAAGTGGGGGGGTGGAGGGGGGCAGAGATTACACCATTGCTGTATGGTTTTTTGTCGATTATTATATACACACATATATACATAATATACAATTTGTTTCTATAATAATATATATACACACACATATATACACTCACTGGCCACTTTATTAGGTAAACCTGTCCAACTCAATGCATTTAGGCATGTTGACATGGTCAAGACGAACCACTGCAGTTCAAAGCTTCAGATGGTGGTGGCGTAGTGGTATGAGGCACTGGTTATGGGCCAAGAGGTTGTTAGTTCCAATCCCACCTATCCCCAGTGGGTCCCTGAGCAAGACCCTTAACCCCAATTTGTGACGAGTTGGAAAATAAACTGGACAGATCTATTGTACATTTAAAAGAAAGCCTTTGGCTTGAGTTTCAGAAGGCATGGGATACCATTAGTGTTCTCAGGAAATATACTGACACTATGCCAGAGAGATGTGCTGCTGTAATTGCTGCAAAAGGTGGACATACCAAAAATTAAAGTTAAAAGTGGATAAAAACAGTAGGTCTCACTTCATCTGATATTTGTTGTGCGCAACCATCTGCATATTTCATGAAAATTATTAAATGAAATCATGTTTTGGAGACAAAAAATTCAAATTTTCAGATCTGTCAGGTGTTCTAATAATTTTGGCCACCACTGTATATATATATTCATATACATGTATATACCGTATATGCGTCCCTTATTGTCGCCGGTCTTCAGAGAGGACGCGGCCAAATAGTAGCCGGTCTCTAACAGCAGCTGGGTCTTTGATATTTGCCTACTAGCGTACATTGTGCGCTATGTTGATAAAATAATAGATTTAAAAGCATCTGTATCTTTATAGATGTGTGTAATGCATGTATGGAAAGCCGTTTGAGCATTTATTCGATATCCTTGATATCAGACGTCAGTTTCCTCTACTAGTTTGCTCTCTGTCAGCACTAGTTGAACATTTTGTCACACTAATTCGCCATTGTGTCATACCAGCTGAACAAAAACTCTTACTAGTCACTCTTTTTCTGCAACTAGTTAACTAGTGACCTTAAAGCCTCTTTTGTCCTTATTAGTTAACTAGTGAAGTTCAAAATGTGTACTAGTAAAACTAGTAAAACCCAAAATGCACACTAGTTAACTACTTGGAATACTTTGACTACACTAGTGAAGCTTAAAGTGTTGAATTAGTGAACCCCAAAATGCGCATTTAAATCCTCTTATGATCTTACTAGTTAACCAGTGATGCTCAAAATGTTTACTAGTTGAACTAATGAAAGCCAAAATGCTAATTATTTAAATAAAATGCTAAGCAGGAGGAAAGAAAAGTATATATATATTGAACCCATTGGCTCTCTAGCAAGAATTCCACCCAGCGAAAATTTAACCCTAAAAAGCCTGATGAGGATTTAGTGTTAACTGCCAGCTCCTTGCTTACTGTGCATGTGAAATAAAGCATTAAAATGTGTGTGTGTGTGCAAATAAAACATAAAAGCAGTTCTGCTTCATTTCTTCTTATTTCTTTCATTTCAACTATGAGGCATCGAACTGGACAAAAGCCGAGCGAAAATTGTGACAGAAAACGGGGGATACACGCACGAAAAATGAGGAGTTACTGCGCGAGGGAGGCTAAACTGCCGCACGGAATCTGGTCGCCCTTGTGCAGTATGCTGTTGTAAATTCAATCAACATCCTGTTCCTTCAACCAACTTTTGCATGGAATCAAATATCAATAGATCAGTTCCTGTTTTTAATAGGCTCCTCATTGCGATATACAGCATATAATGTTGACCCAGACTCCCTGAACTGTCTACAGAAGGGCCCTCATTTGAAAGGCAGTGGGCTCCGAGTTAGGCGATGTGACATTATGATATTACTCAAATACGGTAACATCAAAGGGAGTGGCCGAGCAGAATTTATATTTGCATGTACCGTATGCGCACAAGGTGATAACTAGAATAGCGCAAAGCCTTTGCCGGACAGGTAAAATGGCATAGTAATGTCTGGGTGTGTTTGAATCTGTGTCTTCTGAGCCCGTCATAACATGTGAAATTCTGATATGTCCTGTGATGACAAGCACACTTCACACTTGTTTGATGAATTATATTTACTGAAGTCTGTGACATCAGGAGCATCAGCTTTCACATCGGTTTAATATGAAAACTGTTAAATTGCCATTGTGAAATTATTAAATATCTCATGCTGAATTGATAGCAGCATTGACATAGTTTTAGTATTATTTAACACATACGGACTTAATAAAGCACGCTACATAGATGTGTAGCTATGTAGAATACAGCGAAGGGGTTAGTAGTGACGTGTAGCCTAATTTTCTGAAGTCCTGTTTTCTCCACTGAGAAGAGAAAGTCTAATATATGCGTGCATCAGTCAATAAGTAATCAATGATATTCAGGTCGCCTTCAAAGATTTTTTTCGCGAGAATAACGAAATACAAACCGATTAATGGGAAACTGTCCTAGTAAAACTCCAACAGAAAATACAGGATCCCACAACAATTCTTTAGAAGGTCGTAAACAGGTTTTCTATGCTCTAACTATGAAAATATACGATTTATAAATAAAGAATCCTACTTTGTGGAAATTCACTTTTCACAGTAGAGTCTGGAATGAATTAAACGCGATAAACGAGGGACGACTGTACATGTGCATGTCAGCACGTTGCATAGATAAGAAATATGGATATACCAGTTTCTAAAACTGCTTTATTTTCATGCCGGGTCGACCAAAATACGGTCGTTATATGGTAATACAGGTACCTGTATTAGGTACAGAAAGACATTGCTATTTATCTTTAACAGTCTTATGCAGCATGTGAAATTAAAATAAAGTAGCTGTTTGTAATATTAGCCGATATATTTGTGTACCTACCTGTACCAACACGCGTGAAATAATATTGCGTTCTGAAGGTTTTTGTTAATAATAGTCGGCCGCCATTAGGCGTCAGGAGGCAAGGCTAGTTTTGCAAATAAGTGCCGGGGGCCTCTATTGGAGCATATACGGTATACATATATAAGCAATAGTGTGGAGAGTAATGTGTGGATCAGTGGATTAGGATACTGTGCCCTATTCAGATTGTTGGTTCTAATCCCCAATTTCGCAGGGTGACGTCACTGTTGGGTCCTTAAACCAGGCCCTTAATCCCCAATTTCTCCTGGGACTGGCTCACTTTGTTTTACCCATTATATATCACTTGGCATAAAAGTGTCTGATAAAGAAATATAAGTACATGTAAATCATAACTTTTGGAATGAAAACACTGACTTACTGCTTCAAAGCCATCATGAAGTATATACTCCTGGGCAGGTAGAGGTGCACCTGCTCAGTCAGTATGGCATTGACGATCTTCTTTGCCACATAGTTCGGATCCAGGATGGGCAGCACCCGAGGCCACCTGTGGGTCACATGCAGAACTGCGTTGGAGACAGCACTGATGTTTAATGATGATACACAGTCCACAAGACTAGGGCTGCAATGATTCATCAAGTAATTCGAATAACTTGATTACAAAAAATCCTTGATGCAAATTCTTTGCTTCGATGCTTCGTTTAATCCACACGACTACATACTGCTCAGTGATCACCGTGTTTCACATGGAGGATTATTACTGTCACACAGTGTGCTTACGATGCGTTACGTGTAGCAGAGCGGTCAAAACCGAAAAGAAAGAAACAGTAGCGTAAGAAACAGAGTGGTACAGCTGTACAGATCAGGTAGCCACAAGGCTGTACAGATCAGGTAGCCACAAGGCTGTACAGATTTGGTAGCGACAGCGACACTCTCGTCTAAAATAAATGGTAAATGGTGGAGAAATTATCGGCAAACTTCTGACGATGAATAGTTCCAAACACTGACATTCACGGCATAGAATCATGGTCATTTCCATTCCTTATTACCAAGCACTTTAAATGGTATGTTGATAAAATTACAGATTTAAAAACACATTGAATACATTGGCTGTCATTAATATACTAAATACTATTTTGTTTTTATACTGGCGCAGCATTATCTGCTAATGGTTATCCCAATTAATAGTTATGACCGAAGGCAGCTTAACAGCTATCGAGGCTAACGTCCCCATTTCAGTGATGATTTTGTCTACTGACGCAGGGTAACGTTACATATTAAGTTATTCTGGTTATGAACTGTTTCATAATTACAGTTAGCTGCACTGCTACCATGTTCATAAAGCTGATTAAAATATCAGTAAATTAAGAATTTACTACCAAATTCATGGCAAAATAGCTTATATTATTTTGTGGTAATTTATTTGCCAAAAAATACTGCGTTTCGGTAAAGTGTCTGTATCATTACATGTGCTTTTTAAGCGCTGCACTTGCAAACAGCGCTCGAACAAAAATAGTTTTTTCCCCAGATTATTTCATCTCCCTCAAGTTGAATTACTTAAAATACCATCATTATGCTATGCAGTTTAACCATTAAAACCAATGAGTTGTTCATTTTAAGAGACCAGTCTTTTTCTCTTTTGAATAGTTACTATTGCCCTTTAATAAGACAAAAGTATTTCTTATCTGATTACTTGATTAATCAATGGAATAATCGATAAAATAACCGATTACTAAAATAATCGATAACTGCAGCCCTACACAAGACCCAGCTACAGATCATGTGGCTGTCATGCCAACAGTGTTCCTTTGAGTAAGTCTTTTTATGCCTGACCCAACTAGCCACTGTCTGCACCAACAACAATGTATTCAGAGTTCTGTCACCACCCCCATCTCATCCCTACACCTCCCACACTCCCCTGTCAGGGTCAGCCCCTGTCCAGCCCTGTCCAACATATTCTGTCTTTGATCAGCAGGTGTTGCTGGTCATCCTGCTTTCCCTCTCCCTTCAGAGCTGGTTGATGACCAACCTCATCCATTATTCTATGTTCACTGGGTTTTCTGTCTCCTACTATTTATTATTAATTGTGCTTCCCTGTTTTAGATTTCCCCCACTTCTGTCATGTTTTATCAATCCTGCGTTTTCTTATGGTCTTTCCTAGTGCTGGTATTCTAGTGTTTGCTATGTTTGCTAGTTTCTGTCCTTATTTGGTGTCACTGATTTCACCTGATGCTCGTTATTCCTGTGCCCTCCTCGACTGGTTGATTTGATAATGATTTGCACCCGTCCCTTGTTTACCCTGGTTTTCTATGTGTATTTAAGTACCTGCCATTACAGCACTTGTTAGTCAGTCATTGTTATGTTGCGGTTACACTGGTCCCCTAATAAGGTAGGTTGTTGCTGTATACTTCTATGGTTTCTTGAAGTTAGTGCTTGTTCTCCCTGTTTGCTTTTTGACTCCTCACAGTCCATTTATTTGGTGCCTTATTTGGGGGGGAAGGGCAAACCCTTCACGAGCCATTTAAGAGCCCTGCGTCTTTGAGGAAGGTGCTTAATTGGTACCGCTTCATTCTAAATGGGTACGTTAAGAGTTTCTTGCATGTGAAAACGTATTATCAAATTAATGTGTACATAGCCATTAACTAAAATAATTTATTTGACAATCAAGTATTTTTATGATGCTTTTGGCCGCATGTAGCTGCTTCCATGTTAACGCCAGGAATTCTGGGTTATATAATCATTTACAGGGTCGACATTTCTCAGACTCAAAACTATTTAAACTCTCGACACCTTTGATCTTCTCATTTGTCGACACCCAACTGAGGCTAAGAACCCAACTACAGAGTCGTAAAACAAAATAACATAGAACTAACATACATTCAGATAGTTATGTAATGCAGTGGGTGTCGGTAAGATGTACGGCGTAACGTGAAAAACGCCCGGGGCTTTGTTTACTTGGTGTTGCAGCCGTCGAACATGCCGGTGTTGATGAAGAAGGGGCACACGATGGTGGTCTTCACTCCGCTCTTTCCTGTGGCCAGCAGCTCCAGGGCCACAGACTCGGCGAAGCCTACAGCCGCAAACTTGCTGGCACAGTAATCTGTTGGGGGTGGTGGTTAGGGATGAGGCCACAGGAATCTCAGAAGCCCATTACATGAAGGCATAAAGGGGTCAGCGGCTTTTACATTTGCCAGGTTATAGATGGTTGCTTGTGAGGTACATTAATCAGGAACATTAACCGTATATTTCAGAAATTATATTCAAAATGCTAATCTCTAATTTAAATCATATTGGCTTTAAGGCCATTTGTTTTAAAGATCATTGTAAACATGCTCTTAATAGCTACTAGGTCATTAGATTAGCAATATCACAATTTAGCTACAGATATTGTAGAACTGATGCAACTGCATTAATTGAGTTTCAGAAGAAACTTTAAAGTATTAGATGCTTCAAATTGAGGAACTTCCATAGCAAACCTCTGCAAAAACAGTGTTAATTATTTTGGGTCGAAAGTACCAAAATGGACATTCTACAAGCATAATAAAGAAAAATAGGAAAAGCTGCAGTGTCCAACATGTGATCATCTCAAATGGAATATTGTAGGGAATTCGCAGAATCAAATGATATGAGCAATTCACAGACAATTCCCCTCTCAAGTTTTTGGGCCGAGAGATGAATGCAGAGTAAGGCTGTGCAATTAATCAAATTTTTATTTCTATCTCCGCTACAAATTATCACAAACACTATTTAATTGACAAAAACCGATTACTATTAAAATCATTTTGCCACATTGCGGCCATGTGTATTCTGGTGGTGGCGTTATTAAAAAGTCAGCGCGAGTAAAGATGGCAGAAGGAGAGGAGCAGTAGCAGCATTTAGTCTGCAAGAAAAGTAAAGTGAGCTCACTGGTGTGAGAACGCTGGATTTTAAGACCGATGTGGATCAAAAACGCTATGTACAAGCTTTGCTACTAGGTGGTGTCTGCGCCATTCAGCAACACAGCTAATTTCTTTAACGGCCTAAAATTTTAAATGGTGATTTACGACCATCTAATACAGAAACGGAAAGGGTAAAGTGCAAACCTGCATCGACGTCCTTCGCAACAGTCATCAAAAGACGCACTCTATAGTGTAGCCTATTTTGTATTTTTTTTTTCTTTCATGTTTTGTATTTTTTAATTTAGTATTTGTTTTCAAGAGATTCTGGAACTGCAATAAATTGCATTTATTTAACTCGTCTACTATATTATATATTTTAATATTATACTTTATTTTAGGGGAAAGTTTGACAGAAAGGGATAAATGAAAATTTCAAGCTTGCTGTTCTTTGTTCTAAATGCAAAGTGTTTCCAGAGTCATGGTGCACAGGGGTGTGAATTGACATGAAACGTGGAAGGTGTGATGCTACTTTGCCATGTCAAAAAGACATTTCAAACCAACAGTGCGTGTCAATGCTATTGAGACATCTGTTCTTGCACTGTAGTACAAATGTTGACAACTAGCTTTCTCTCCAGGCTTCCTTGAATTCTTTTAAGAAATTCATCATCAAATCGCAGCACACAGTCAAATCCTGAAATCCCCCAACTCAAAACTTACTGTTTGTATTATTGTAAGCATTATCCAAAACAATATCATTTGAAATAAAAAACCTAATTAAGCTGAACAAGGTCAAACCTATAAATGGTCATTCTTTCTAATGTACAAAAAGAAATGTCTTATAGCTCTCAACCCAAGAGTCAAGAAGGCATCAAATTGATTGAAGGTGCCTCACTACCCTGACACAGCATTGAGATTGAGTATGGTTAATCTTAGCAGCTCGCTAATTACCCCCATCAGAAATACCCTACGGTAGGCTGCCGTTAAAGCACATACTGTGAAAATCAGCATGCTTAGCTGAGGTCTGCACTGGATACAATGACGTGAATTCTGATAATCATGTCTGACATCGACAGACCACCGTGTATTTTATAACGGTACAACAATTAGATGTCGTCTGGCTGTCAGTCTTGCAGCATTTCTTTAGGGATGGAAGGAGGGTGTACATCAGCCATGGTATCACGGCTGCGCGGTGCAGTTTCTCTCCTCCGGATTATCTGAAAGCCGCAAGTGGCTGATCGCCTGGCAGGAGGACTCCTCCTTTACAGTTTCTTGCAGACGACTACGTGAAATAGATAACGAATCTCCAGAAATGTAAATCATAGCTGTACATGTCAGTCGCCCTCTGCTCCCACGCAAACAGGCAAATACGGAAGCAAGAACGCCAAAAACTAAGGTAAAGAAAAAAATCAAATTCCAAATCACAGCTGAGCAAACAAACTTGACTTCGATTAAACTGCACGTTATCGTTTTCCGGTTGGCCACTATCTGTCTGGGACCTCCAATACATTGGGAAAAAAAAATCTAATCTCATCAGCGTGTAGGTTGAAACTTAACACATGCAATCATTAAAAGGCATCCCAATCCAGGGTGTCTCCCACCTTGTCTGCTGTGCTTGCAATCTCACCATGACAAAGGAAGATGGGGAGATGCTTAAAAAGGCTAGTCCCTGACAGAGAACAGCACATTTTGTTATGATTATCAGAATGATTGCTTAATGTTCTCTCAGTGAATCGGGTTTGAGGTAACGGTTTTCCATGGAGGGGGATGCACTTTCATAGCGCAGTGAATATTTAATAGACCCAGGGGAGCTGAGCTAAGGAGCTGCAGTTTTTTCTGGTTTTATTGCACCCGCGAAGGGGACCAGCATAGCGCCACATGGCGAGAGGACGTAAACTTCATTACGAATAAGGCTTCGCGATATCATATTGCGATTATACTGGGCATGCTCAATAAGCACCAGGACTTTAGATGATTGCCGTAAACAATTGTCCGGACACTGGCTTTTTGATACTATACAGATGTTTACTTACGCCCACAATTTCAGAAGCAGAACGCTCTAAATATTAATGAAAGGCTTACTGTAACGCCCAGAAGTTAATCTGCATAGATCTGGTGTATCCTTTCGTTTCATAAATGTGTCCAACTTTAAACTGCAAAACGTACCACCACACCTCTGATGACGTTTTACCTCGTTTATCCACAATATGAGACGAGACGTTGTTGAGCTGTCCCTTTCTTCACCACCACTGCGGTGCTTATCGCTTCCATGACTTACCAAAACATTAGCATGTGCTGTGCTCTGCTAACTGAATTTAATAAACATAAGGTTACACTTAATTTATACTGATTACCAACTTTTGGGCATCACACCCATAATTAATATTTTAGGTGTTCTACTAATCTGCATACCAAACTGTGGACATAAGTAAACGTCCGTATGGTACCGAAAAGCCAGCATCTGGAGAAATGTTTCTGGCCATCATCTAAAGCCCTGGTGATTATAGCTATATAATGCGCCATATAATCGTGATTATATCGCGATGTGATATCGTGCAGCCCTAATTACGAAGGAGGAAAACACAGGTGCCATAACCTAATCTATTTGCACTTTATAAGTTGGTTGTCCTGCTTTTATTTATCAAAGGAAGTCAACAATGTACATTTTAATACATATCTCAATGCTGACGACCTCATGAAACGGCACAGTGGGCGGGTCATAGCAGTACCTGCCAATCCGTTGACACCAATCAGCCCTGCAGAGCTGGCAATGCTGACCAGATGTCCGTGGTTGTTGGCCATCATTGCAGGAAGGAAAGCCTTATAGGTCTTAAAAAAAAAAAAAACAAACAAAAAAAAACAGATGATTGTTTCATTGTTACAAATTAAAAAAATGTCAAATGATTTTATATAAATACACACACACACACACACACACACACACTCATACATGTAGTTATATATGCATTCATATACATTATGATTTAAAGGCTGTTTATTAATCCAGAAGGAAACTGCAGGTATACAGTAGCACCATAACACAGAACAGAACAGAAGGTCCTGCACTGAATTCTCCGAAATAGTTTTATTTATTAAGTAGACTAATTATACTGCATTGAGTGTTATATCCAATGGCTTGTACAATGAATGAATGAATGAATGAATGTTCTGTGGATATGCCAAAGCAATTCTGGTCCATTCAGTCAGCTGGTCATCCCCAATTTGCCATAGGGTGACTTGCTGTAGACTCAGATGACCTTATATAGCACTCTTTGGAGCAGTGCAACTGCCTGTCTGTGGCTGAAAGTGCACCTCTGTTTAACCAAGACTACATATTCTATACATATCATTGTAAATACACACCAACCACATTTTTATAACAAAAATCATGGCAATTTAAAAACCACTAAGATAAGCATGAATGGTTTTAGCACTGTAAAAGTGCTTGCTCCCTAAAGAGGGTCGATGGTGCAAACATACCCAAAAATGGGCCATGGTATTAACTTCAACAGTTTTCATGATGAGGTTGTCTGGAGCATCCATGAATTTCTTGCCTGTTACAATCCCAGCGTTGTTTATAAGGATAGACACATCACCAACTTCTCTTTTTACCTAAAATGAAATAATAATCTTGTCAGCCAAGCACAATCATACCAATTGCATCTACATAGTCATTGCTGCACAGATAAAATACCAGGTTCTGAACAAATGAGCCCCATAAAATTTTGGCTGCTAAGCAGGGATATTACGTAAATGGAAAAACTATAAGAAAACATTTAGATTAACTGAAACAAAATAAGATAAAAACAGCCAAATATCTTATAAGAAGCTTAAAAGCTGAAAGAACAGCACCAAGGTCACAGATGTGCAACACTTAAACAACTATTTACAATACCTTGTATTTACTCCTAACAAAAAGAGAAATCTGGAAATCTGGAATATCCTGTTTGATTGAGCATGTTCCCAGGTTTTCTATTTTCTGTTTTGGTGTGTTACTGTTTTCACTCACAGCCAGATAAAATATGAGCGCACTTACTTCATAAAACCCTGAAACAGTCCCTCATCATCTAAACTGCTCCTAATCAGTCAGTGCTATTTCAGTTCATCTGCTGACTTAGCCGAAGGCTACTGATATATCAGGTTACAAACAAGGATTTTGTATCTGTGCCAAAGGCAAAGTTGGATCTTTCCTCTTCACCTTGTGGATTATGCAAACACTGTACAGCCATTAGCAGTGTCCCTCTGGTGTCACATGACACAAATGAAGGACAAATCGCTGCTCTGTTCTGCCGTGTCATTTCCAAGCTGGGTAAGCTCGGCATGTCATGTGGATGGTGTTGTCTAATCAGTTATGCCTGGGATCGGCCCACCCATGCATAAGACAGATCCACAGGTACACCTGTACCAAATCTAACCCCATTCACACTGGTGTTTATGTCTACACAAGGTGTGGCCAAAATTACAGAGAAACAATAGCATGGGGGTAGCTTTGAGGAACCGGGAACTCATCCCCAAGACGACAGGTTTCAAACATTTCACAGACTTGACAACAGGAGCTAAAAGGGTTGGTGTTTCTGTTGGTGACAGCATTTGTTTTTCAGGCATGTAACTTCATCTGAAAGGTTCACTTGTACACGAATAACCCAGCGTTATTCTGGTTGGCCGGTTTGTAAGTCTCACCCTGTGTTACCTAAAGTAGTTAAAGTATGTAATGTGGAGTCTTTAGTATTTTAGCAAGTAGGCCTCATCCAGAACTCACAAATGATCACTAGTCGGCCATATGCTACCAGACATGTGGTTACACAGCATTTTCAACTTTAATGGTGTACCGGCTGATTTTCTGTAGCCTGGGGCAATTCAGAAATTCCCCAAATTACTCCATGCAAGTCACAACCTCACATTGCTGCGGTGAACAGCTCTGCATCTGCAACGCAACATCTAACACAGCCACACTCACACAGGCTTGTATTCATATCTTTGTGGGGACAATTCATTTCCATAGGCAAAACCCTAATCCCAGCTCTGACAGTTTGTAAGGTAGCAGTAATACCAAAAAATGCCAAGCAATTGTAACCACAATCAGGGAGCAGAGTAATCGGATTGGTGTACTTTTTTGTGGGACACAGGACTGGTGTACCTTTTTAGAAGTGCTTCACTTTTTTCCAAGATCTGATATCATAAATCAGAACAAGACTTTAATTCCTGCATATTTCCTCATTAGACTATTTTTTCCAGTGTTTAATTGTTTTCGTGGGACTGTTTCATAAATCTTCCTTTCTTTTTCAGGCACAACATTTTTCTTTCTTATATATAAGAAAGAAGGGGAGTTTATGGCCATAATTTAAGATGTTGATGTCAATTACAGTACCAGTCAAAAGTCTGGACACACCTACCCATAGGTTTTTTTTTTTGTACTATTCTCTACATTTTAGAAGAATTGTAAGACGTCCAACATATATAGATTCATATGTACACTGACCAAAAAAGTATTTAAAACAATTTATTGGGGGCAGTTCTGTGGGTTGGTACTCAGAAGGTTGCTTGTTCAAATTCTGTGGTCGGCATAGTGATCCTACCATTGGGACCTTGAGAAAGGCCCTAACCCATATTACTTCAGGGACTGGCTGACTCTACTTTCTCATCTACAGCAGCTATATGAGGTGGCCTCCTGGGATGCTCTTCCAGCTGTCCTTAACGAGGCCCCTCATATATGCTGAGCACTTAGAGCACTCCCCCAAAACAGATTCCAGGTGATGTGATGTGACACTATCCCCCTCCATTGCAGACAGCTTGGTGTCTCCAAACCTTTGAATGGAACAGCCTTAAATCTTGCACAGGTCTACTGAACATATTATGATTGAATTCAATTCAATAATTTTTTTTATATAGCACCTTTTACAACAGTCACCCCAATACACTTTGGTGTGGCACGTTCCTGCATCATTTGATGATGCAGATAATATAATTTGAAAGCAGCTGTTTGGACGTTTTGATTTTGACTAGATCACTTTAAAAGTCCGTTTTGGCCAAACTCTGCCGATTTCCACGTGAGAGGGGCCGGGGTGATTGGCGTGGGCTTCTTACCTGATCTGACACCCTGTAGACATCATCCTTCTGGCTGCAGTCGCAGATGTATGTGTGCACTCGCTTCGCACCCTTCTCCTTGACCAGCCTGGCCGTTTCTTTGTTACCCTCCTCGTTGATGTCCCACAGAACCAGGGTGACCCCCAAGGCGGCGAACTCCAGTGCCATCAGCCGTCCGATGCCGCTGCCGGCACCTGTGATCAGTACTGTGTCTCCGGCCACACTCTTCTTCCTCGCCGGGATGAATAACTTAACAAACGCCTCTATGTAGTAATACGGCCATAGGATTATCACCATCAGGGTCTCCAGGAAGAAGTTCATCGTGAAAGCCTGAAGAATCTGCCCGTATTTTAATGAGAAAAGCGCACATTTAGTTTGGCATAGCAGCTGCAAAAACAACACATCTTAAGCTTCCACATGTTGGTCGAGATTATACGGAGATAAGCAGGCATATTGTTTACAGGTCTGCCCTTTCTGTTAAACGTCAGCCCTTAACTGCTCCCATATCTTTGCATTCCATGAAAAGCAGGTACAATAAGAAACGCCGTAACAGCCGCAAGGTAATAGTCCGTAATTGGGAGGTTTTAACACGTAACACGCAGAATATCTTGTTTTAAAAGTGCACAGATTAACTTACCAAGTCAGACTTGCCACTCGGGTGTGCGGAGGACGGTAGTTAAGGAGGGTTAAGGCATTGCTCTTAAGTACGGCAAGTCGCGTACAATGCAGCCGCGACCTTTGCGCAGCCGGCGGCTATAAAGAGCACCGTGTTCCTACCGAGGCAAAGTTCAGCCCTCCGCAACAGAAAGAGGGAACCGGCGGCCGCGACTGCGAGTCCCGTGGCGGCGTGGGATGTGCAGCAGGGCGCGGTTCGCTTTAACCCTCTACAAGCCGGCCGCAGCCGGAACACGGCCCCGGGGATGGGGCTGCTCTGTCGGAAATGAGCAGCGGGGGGAGCGCATGCAGGAGATGCAAAGGCAGCTGCAGGTCCGCGTATATGCGCGACTGTCGGGGATCCAAGTGCGTCTAATTCACTTTACTGACAGGGCGGCGTGGGCAGCACACGTATGAGATGCCGAAATGCTGCAGAAACAGGCAGTGCGTGCAGGGGAAGGGGTACGCAAGTGCAGGCATATATGCATGCCTGTTTCGGGAGAGTAATAATTCACAGTGGATGCACGAACATAAATAAGCACACTCAATCGATGTAAGGTGAACGAAACGACACACGACGTGACAAATGCATGACAATTTAGGAGTGTAGGAGTTTTAATTCCTATAATTATATATATATATATATATATTAGACATTGAAATTGACATTGGAATTGCTTATTATATGAAGTACTCAGTGTTCAGCCCTCACTAAGCGGCAAAGTGAGAAGTGAAAGGCTTATGGCATTGCAGGGGGGGACAGGTTATGGTGACGGATAGTTTTATTATTCAGTTTTGATACGCGGTCGTTCGCAGATTTTCAATAAAGTTTCAGTAATGAGATGCGGGTTCTTGTCGCAAACAGATTTGTGTCGACCGGTGGTTTTATTTAATACAAAAAAATCCCAGCTCGCTAACAGCCAGCGCCTGCGAGTTCCCAGTGCGCCCAGCTGCGGCCCAGCCTAGTCTCGTGTTCCATTGCAAAGGGAGGACGTACTACGTCGCAATCCAACAAAAACGTTCAATGCACTGCAGAGCAATTAAACATCAAATAATCAGCAGGATTATGTCACGCTAAATACTAAATCGTATGTTAATAGCCGTCTGGATGTATAAATAAGTATAGAGCCCTAATCATGAGCGCAGGGTGCGTTTAACGACTCGAGGGGTCTCACGGAGATGGGGAACGCAAGTCTTAGATGCAAATGTTTCTGAGTTTCGCATACAGAACATTTAACATCTTCGTGACAGGGTGTGCGTACGCGGGGTGTGTATGGCTACGCCTCTGCCCAACAAGTCTTTTATCCAAATTTCTAATAATTATTATTATTGTTAATGCTATTATTATGAACATATTTGCATTAAACTACTATTGCACACTAATATGACTAACACCAGCCACATTTCAAATATAATTAAATGCTGTTGAACTTCGTATTGGGTGTCTAGGACACTTCTAGGCCCGGGGTCCGATCGAGTCTCCGCAATGGGTCCATGTGTGGACGGCATGTTCCATATTCCATGAGAATCCCAGTTTAAGTGTCATTTGGGCTTTGTTGTTTGTAATAATGGCCTTCAGAGAGTTATTCCGCTATGAGACATTTAAAAATGCGGCTCGAGAAGGCGCGCGCTCGGAGTCCGGTTCACACGCCTTCATATGGGCCGGGGTCGCCTAGGCCGCACCTGCAGTCTGCTCAGTTTAGCCTGCTTTTCCATTTGCTTTTATTCAGCCCTGTCGCTTACCTTCTAATTACAGACGGCTGCCTGGCGTAACTTACATACGAAAATATACCGTAGAAGCACGGGCTGCGAACGTATTGTCTTTGCCCTCGAGAGAAGCCCATCAACCCTGTCGACGTTTCACTGTAAATGCAAAGGGCTGACGTCACCCCTGTAGCCGGCACGCTTATGTAAGAGCTCCGTTGCACAACGTCCCATCCTCTGAGTCAAATCGATTAGTTTCTTTTTTCAGAATTTTTATTGCAATATTTTCAAAATATGCTTGTGCTTCCTCTCAGATCAGAAACTCAGTAAGGAAAGAAATCTTAGACAGCCTATTTAATACCCCATGTGTAAAATATTCAGGGATAAATTCACTTAAAAATCTATTCAATGTGCTTCTTTCTTCAGAGAATACTGATACTTTATCCATTCCTAGAGGGTTTTTTCGTGTATTCCATCTGGCTCTCCATGAGGCACATACAGATACATTTACACTAGGGGCAGCATCAGTTTGAACTGGCAACCTTCATATCACAGGCACTTAACTCACAGAACCATACGCTACCAACCAAGAGGACCTGACATTTATCGAACTTATGCTCATTGTTGACCTAGTTATTTATGTATAATCAAGGTGAAGGTGATTAATTGTCATTGACAACAGTCCCTGGAGTAATTGGGGTATAAGGGCCTTGCTCAGGGACCCCGGGCTGACATTACTCTGCCAATCATGGGATTTGAGCTGACGACCTCCTGCACTGATAACAAGTAGATGGCTAACCCACTGAGCCACACACAGCAACCCCCACCAAACACCATTTGCATGTGTTTTGTTCTTCAGTCATGACGCCGACACACATCATTAGTGACTCATCACTGTCGCTATTTGCACTCAACTGTTGAGCGTGATACTCTCAGCCACCCGGAACATGCTGAGTTTACCCAGGAGTAGATTCGTTGCTCACCTACTGCCCTGCAGCTATGTTGTCCTGCCCTGCTGTCAGGTGAAATCCCTGCCCTCCGGCAAAGCTCACACACACGGCACATGACCCACCGAGTCTGCTTTATGGCCCTTCCTCTGTGGCGGGTGGCCAGGGCGGATGGTTCTCTGTCTGTGTGACCTCTGACCCACATCGATCATCAAGGCTGGTCAGTGTGTTGCAATACTGTATCTTTTGCCAGACGTCGTTCCAAGTTCATTTCTCAGTGACGCCTGCTGATTTGCCATTCAGGACATTTCCTAATCTGAATCGGAGTGTAGGAGGTTGTTTATCTGAAACTGCACTGTGGTGACAGACGGGGAAGCTGACGGTGAGAATGTTGTGTGTCTGTGGTCAGGAGGTCACTGGATCAAATCCCATGGTTGGCAGAGTGATGTCACTGTTGGGCTCATGAGCAAGACCCGAAAGTCCAAATTGCTCCATGGACTGGCTGAACCCTGCTCTCTAATCCTCACTTGTTCCCAGCTTTGGGCAAAAGCGACTGCTAAATTAATGGGTTTAAATGTCCTCATACAGCCTGTTTTGCTACTAGTTCCATAACTATGAAATGGAAGTGGTGGGGTGTTCCTCCTTAATCGGAATCCGGTTTATTGGCCAAGTACACTATATATAGGCAAAGGTATTGGGACACACCTCTTAATCATTGAATTCAGGTGTCTCATTCAGACCTATTACTGCTGGTGTATAGAATCAAGCACCTAGCCATGCAGTCAGGTTTACAAACATTTGTGAAAGAATGGGTCATTCTGAAGAGCTCAGTGAATTAAAGCGAGGTTCTGCCACATTCCTTCCCTGCTCTCTTCCCTTCCTTGCTCAACTGTAAGCTGTATTATTGCAAAGTACAAGCATTTAAGAACAATTGCAGGTATTGTATAGTAACGTATTGTAATAGCGGGGGTGCCGAGTGCTGAGGCGTATGGTGTGTAATAGTCACCCACGCTCTGTTCACAATAACTGCAGAGCCCCACATTTTCTCTGGCATTAACTCCAGCACAAAACTGTCCAGCAGAATTAGCTTCCATGGCCGAGCAGCTGCATGCAAGCCTCTCGTCACCAAGTACAATGCCAAGCGCCATGCTTCGTTCCAGCAGGACTGCGCCCCGATGCACAGAGCAAGGTCCGTAAACACATGGAATAACTTGACTGGTCCACACAGACCCCCTGACCTCAACTCCATCAAACACCTTTGGGATGGACTAGAGTGGAGATTGTGAGCCAAGTCTGTATGTCCAGCATCAGTGCTTGACTTCACAAATGCTCTTCCTGATGAAGGGGCAAATATTCCCTCAGACACACTCCGACATCTTGTGGAAAGCCTTCCTAGAAGAGTGGCAGCTGTTTCAGAATAGCCGTGATGGGGGGAACAACTCTCTGTCAATGCGTACTGTATGAGTGTAGAATGGGATGTCATAAAAGTTTCCGTAGGTGTAATGGCCAGGCTAGTTAAATGTACTGTGTTAACCATGTTCCAGAAGGTCGAAACGCTGGCGGTCGCGTTCATCATCAAAGACCCTTTCTTAGGATGAGACCAAGCCTCATTTGGGCATCATCCAGCATTCTTCTCACCAGAGATGCCCAAACTCTGGAGATCCCTCAATGCAGGAAATAGGAAACAGGAAGTTCTTAACCAGAATTTCTTGCATAATTTTTTTCCATTTAAGGTAAATTCACTCCTATAGAAAAATATACATTAAAGATATATAATACTGGCAATGAGGAATCTAATATATTATATAGTGTATTTTTTGGTTGAAATGTATCAGTCTATAAAATACATGCAGTACATACACAGAAACATGCAGTCAGGTGAACTGACATCTCTGAATTGTCTATTGTACTGTATGTGTGTTTGTCTTTGGCGTGTGTGTTTCTGTATGTTTGAGTGGGTGTGTCTATACTTTGTGTGTGTGTTTGTGTCTGTCACCTGCCAGTAACATTTATAGTGGGATTTTACAATAAGACTACCCTTACAAAGGGCTTATGAATGGTGTATAATCTGGTAATTTATTAAGATGTAACACTTTTTTGTGAATCATTAATAGGCAATTATAAACAAGGCATAAGTGTTTTTTATTAATGAGTTACTACCATATATTAGTATGGTGGTACCACTATTACCAGTGTGCCTGGAGGGAGGCCTTTATTTCTGTGACTGTTTAACAACCTTTTGTTATTCTGAGAGTTTTTTTGTTGGCTTTCTGGGCTTGACTGATACATGAGATACAGTATTATATGTGTGCGTGTGTTTCTGTGTTTGTGTTTCTGTAATTATATTGTGGGAACCAGATTTCCCCACAATGTGTTAAATACTTGAAGTTCATACCTTGTGGGGTCATATTTTCAGTAAAAGCAACTGTAAGGATGAATTATTATGTAGACTGTGTGTGTGTATGTGCATGTGTGTGTTTTATCATGAATCTTTATGGTCTTTATTGTAAGAGTGTGGGGTGCTGTATTTCTGATTTGGAGAAGCTGTGTGTTCTCTTTGTTTACAGATCTTATTGCTGTCTGTATCTATCCCCTCTTTCAGATTTACTTACACTGATGACCAGCTATAATCTTCCTTAGTCCAGAGACCCAGGACTTTATTCTTTAATATAATTCACTCTGCTTTACTTGAAGCTGCTCCTGTTTGGGGTGAATGTGCTGTATTGTCTCTGTGTTCATTTGAAATTCTTTTATCATCAAAATATAAATGAATACCATAAATATGCATGTGGGTGAGTGACTCGCCATGACGCATAACATGGCACGGATATTTAACCTGATATGTACGTTTTCAGCCACAGGGGAGACTCTTCCAGAATGAGATGCACAAAGCTTAAAGGCTTGTGGTACGGAATATATAGGACGATCTGTCCTTGATCTTTAATTGGTTTTAATTGTTACCACAATCCCAAATGACATTAAAACAACACTGAAAGGATGAATTAACAGTCAAAGATGCAAAGATGTATCTTGTATTTTGCTGAACCAGATCTGACTTTAATTCAACTTGTTAAGCCAGAATTCTGGCCACGGGGGGGGGGGGGGGGGGGTTTCGGGAAAGTTACAGAAGCAGAATTGTGGGGGGGGAAGTTTTGCAGCCGTTAATCAGGCATCCGCCTGAACAACAGTA
>JAODKM010000075.1:14370917-14398556 GCA_026780845.1 Petrocephalus sullivani
TAGATAGCAAGGTACAGGATGAAGAGTGCAGGGTGGTGAGCCTCTAACAGGAGGGTGGTACAAGGAGGGGGCACCCGGCGGGGCCGGGGGGGTGGGCGGCGGGGGGAATTCGGGAAAGTTACAGAAGCAGAATTGTGTGTGTGGAAGTTTTGCAGCAGTTAATCAGGCATCAGCCTGAACAGCAGTAGATCATCCGCATCTATCCAGCCATCTTCCATTACTGCTTATCTGGCCCGGGGTCGTGCTGACCCTGGATCCTATCCCAGGAAGCTCATGAGGGGACACGCCGGTCAGGGTGCCAGTGCATCACGGGGGACACCTTGCTGCCATCGATCTGCTCACACAGTGCATCTGTGGAGCAGGGCAGAGACTGGAGGGAGCCCACATCAACGTGGTGAAGGGGGAGGACTTATTACTGCATCAGTGAAAAAAGAATGCTTTCTGTGGGTCAGTATTACTGATTTGGGTTATTGCATTTGGCAGATTATAGCTTTCGCTGTAATGTAACATCATGGCTTCAAGATTCAATCAGACATGAACCATTTTAGTGTTAAAATCATTTTTACCCAAGTTTATTTTCTACTACTACCACCACCACTACTACTACTACTAATAATAATAATAATAATAATGTTACTACTACTCTTACTACTACACCACCACTACCATTATTAATACTGTTACTACTAATAATGACCATATTACTATTACTCCTACTATTATCATTATTACTACTAATCACACTTCAACTACTGGTATTATTGCTATAACTACTACTGGCATTACTACTGTGCATTAATGGAAATCTGAATGATTCAGAACTCTGGTTTAGTGACAATGGTACAAATGCCTTCTGAAATGTTGACTGGGAATTGCTAATATTCAGTTAAACTCAGTCAACGCTGCTTACTGAAGCTCCAGCTACCAGCCAGGCATTTCAGGATTCTGGCTTTCGCCCAATTATAGGAAAGCAGCTTGTCCCTATTGACCCTGTGATTGGCTCTTACGGAAAGCTCAGATTACTCTAGTCTGTCGATCATGCTTCCTTTCTGCACGGAGTAGTGCAGCAGTTTGACCCTTATGGGATGGACTAGGGCAAATATTACCCTACAGTAAAATGTGTGTAAATTCAGTTGTTGCTTCACTACTAGGAGGATTGAGATGTAAATGATAAACCAGAATTTCTTTACTACACATTCCTTGTGTAATTATTGCATTTACAAAGATATTAACTGCTACCTGTGTTCAATAAAATATATCTACAGAGGGGTTGATTTGGAGTTTCTAACATTGTGTGCATCTTAGAGATTTTACTTATTATTGAAAAGAGCATCCCATAAAAAGTGTCATTATGTAGAGCCTATTATAGATTAATCTGAGTCATATCCATTTAAGAAATTTTACAGCTGAGTGTAAGGGATGACCGTTGTGGAATATTACTCCTAGCTTTCATTGAAAATGGCAAAGATCGTAATTATGTTTGACACAAATCAGAATTAACCCATGTATATCAAAGACAAACATGTCGACTTCTGCAGATAAATTTTATTGTCATCTGTACAACTAAGCAACCGGAAAGACAGCTTTGATTCAAATTATAAAATATAGTGCTTTAAAAAAATAGAGTTCAAGCCTCAAGAACAACACACGCAGGAACATCAACGAAAACCACAGAAAGCAACGGACGTCACACACTTAAACTATTATATTAAAACAACCTTTAACCGTACAATGTGTAGAGTAAAGGAAAGTGTCCCAAATGTTTTTTGATAAGCTTTTGCCCAACACCTGGCAAGCATTTTCTAGTTAGAGGTCTGTTACATGATCATAAAATAAAGACTAAAATCAACTGACTGGCTGTGTGCCAGTTTGTGTAAAAGCAATAGAATGCATAGAAAAGGTCTCGTTTTCAGACTGTAGGAGAAAGGGTTGCAAATCCTGTCGCGTGTGGCGTGCAGTGCATTACATCTTCATAAATCATCGCAGACCCCAATAACTTGCAGAAAATTAACAACTAAAACATCTGGTGTTTGTAACAAATGAAGGGGAGATGCATGTATATCCTAGAGTTAAAAAATATTAAAATGGCCATTGCAAGCAAGACATGGGAGCAGTAAATGGATTTAAAAGAGTCTTTTCATTTTTGGACTAATACAGCATAAATCCGCCGTATCTCTTGTTCAGGTATGATAGGTCCTCGGTGTTGGTCTCCTCACCATCTTCTCTGGATCGCTTGAGGAATCCACCATACCTTTTCTGATCTTCCTTCCATTCAGGTCTTCCAACCCTTCTCATGAAGCCACCATATCGTTTCTGTAGCTCCTTGATTTCATCTTCCAGGTCTGAGCTTTTCCTGACACTCCTCATGAATCCCCCATACCGTTTCTCCACCCCACCCTCCCGATCTCCCCCCGTCGCCTCGTCGTCTCCCTCGGTGCCCAGGATCTCCTTTAGGATGGTGATGGTATCCACTTCAGGCTCTCCATCCTTCTTCATGAATCCACCATATCTCTTGGCCAGGATCTCCCGGCCGTGGTCTTGGTCCTCCTGCTCCACGTCATACAGCTCTGCAGTCTTCTTCATGAAACCGCCATACCTCTTCATGAATCCGCCGTACTTCTTCGCCAGCTGGTGTGCGACGCCCCCCTGCTCCTCGTTTTCCGTCAGGTCTTCGGCGTCTCCCGTGATGCCGTCGGCCTTTTTCCCTTGCAGGATCTCTTTGCAAAGATCCCAGGACTTCTCTGTGGCCAGTTTGCCTTCGCATCCTAATGTACATGTCTGTAACAGTGGGGGGAGAAGAAAGATCTTTTGAATAAAATACATTTGATTCCGGGGGTGGGCCAGAACTGGAACTAAAAATTGGCCCTGGACATTAAGCCCCCCCTCCCTCCCCAGCCCAAGTGTAAATTTTGCCAGCCCATGTACCCATCAGCCCTCTGGAAAAAGTGACCAATATACCAGATGGCTAGTCCAGCCCTGCCAGGGCTGAGAATATAGCAGCAAGGTACATGAAGTGGACAAACCCAAACATAGTGCAAAAACAAAGTCCAAATACAGTCATGTAGTGCAGAGAAAAAAAAAAGCCACAAAGATCATACTAGAACCACAAATTAAAGAAACAAATACTTAATCGTTTTATAATGCGTATGGAAAAGAAGTCATCTCAAGGCAATGTGCAATATTGTTTTGGTATGGGTCTACAGGACATCCATCTTCCATAGACACCTGACGTCAGGGCTGCAGGGGTCTGGAGCCTATGCCAGAAGCTACAGGCACAACCCAGGATTGGGACACCAACCCAAGGATATACAGGATGGCGGCAGGACTGGGAGGTGACCCCAACCCACACGCACCTCTTAATTTTTTTTTTTTTCTTATATGCTTTGGTTGTAATTTTAAGACATTTCATAATCTTCGTCACAAATAAATTGCTATAGGGTCACTAAACGATCATTTACCTTCATGTGATACCTGTTGTACCACCTCAATATGCTATAAGTACGTACCTACAAGTGTCAAAAAAGCCACCATACGAAGGATGCTTATTTGGAAAGCAGACTTCGATTAAACCAGGCGCCATTATCGTTTATTTCATGAAATACCAGACTAAAAATTGTGAATAGGCTGTTTTAATTTAAGCACCGACAGAATTCATTAAGCCATTAAAACGCTGTGAAACTAAATGGCTTCTTTGAGTGCGAGATTGATACTGCTAATTTTGCTGTGGCGCGAATTCGATTAATTATAACTATTCATTGCTTATGCATCTAAATAAGGCTGTAGTGTATTATTTTTCTCTGTACAGTCCACAATTTCCCGACACTTATTCAAACTACGTAAGCATAACAAACGGGAAATCCGCATCGCAGGACACATTAAAGGGAGCACTGTCTCAACCAGGCAGTTTTAATTAACATAAGACTGGAATGGCTCCAAAATTTGCCGTAGTATAACCGATAACTTCAACAATAATATTTAATCGTCGTAATTGTCTCTTCAGTGCAGCCAATATGATGTTATACTGCGACCTAGTGTTAGAAACCACACTTTGCATTGACAAAGCACTGCTTTCCAGTCTCATTTTATGTACAACGCCACTCTTAATCATAGTTGTTGAAATTATGCTGCGTTTAAATTGCGTAAAAGTACAAATGTTAGGTTAATTTTATATATGCACCACAGCAATATACAGATTATAAATGCTCGTGTAATCGATTTACAGATTTCACAAACCGATTTCCTACCGAGTCAAGTCCGATTCGTAGTGACAGCCTGGGCATTTAGTTTTACCTGTCGTCGCAAATGTGCACAGCTCGATGGTTTAATCGATACAATAAAAAAACCCATTAGTAGTTAAAATTATGTAGCACTAATACAATGCAATCCATGTCACAAAAAAGAATGCGCCGCTTTAATAAAATGAACCAACATTGGTCATCACAATGTCATATTCGTATGTCATAGCATCTGCTTGAATTCGTATGAATTCAGATTAAGTGTATCACTAATTGACGTACTGTTGCAAAGGGAGTCGCCATAGTGTTAAACTCGTCAATAATACAATTACTATGTATAATTTGATTAATAATATTTGCATTTCTTACTGTACTGGAAGTGAATGATTCTCCACCACTGGTAAAATGACTGAACATGTGGGGACTAAACCACTTATACTATCGGAACCATTTTGATTCAATGAAAAGCTTGTACGGAGGATCCACACTTTCCCTCGAAGCCAACTACCAAGAACCAAGAGTGGACCAAACATTTACAGCGTTTAAATAAATTTTGAAAAAGAAAACGAATCAGTGAATGTTTGACAACTTGTAGCCATATACTTAATAACAATGTAACTCAGTCCGATCAGCAGGCATTTATTGGTAATCTGTTCATTACCCAAGCACTTCAACCGTGAAATAACATGCAATTTAACATCGCTACCCTAAGGCGAACTACTGCTACACGTCCAATACTAAAAGCTTTGTTATACATCTTTTCACTACATTACATTAACCACTACTACGGAGTATATTGATCAGCTTACCAACCACGACATACTTTCTAATACTCTAACAAAATGAAAGTGTTGCACATGACAATCAGGTTTCGACAAAATGTCTAAAATAAATATTGAAGCATCGACACGACATTCTACAGCTTTGAACGTTTGTTAAACGCATCATTTGGCAGAAGGGGAGAATAGACAAAGAGAAAAGCACTATTCTGCAGACTTTCACGATGCAACGAAACTCATGCATATACAGCATAGCGTTCCGTCTTTTGCGCTGTGTATTAGTAGAAAAACCCCGTACTTACCAGGACGTCTATTTGCGAGTGCGGGCTCTTCAGGTGGTAAGTGCAGCGTACGCAGTCCTGGTCACAATCCGCCCGCACCATCAGCACCACACAGGCACCCAGGAGCGCCCTCCAGCAATACCCCGGTAACGCCATGGGCTGAAACACACACTTATTACAGTTTCAAAACAACTTTAGTCAAATTCACAGTTAACTGAAGTTATTAAATTTAGACAATTAAAATTAGAAACAACAATAAAGCCACCAAATCTGTTAGAGTTGGAATTTTAAAATATCATTAATTTATAGTATTATATTTTAAAGGCATATGCATTAGAAATCCGTGTAAAAAGCCGCAGATGTGTCGTTAATAAATGAGTTTTTGGACCATAAGCCGCTACTCACATGTTCGGACGGACAGCGCAAAGTCCCCGTGAAGTTGCGAGCTGCAGTGATGCGGCTTGAGCTACGCACGGAATATTTATAGAGGCGCCAGCCAATCTCTCCGGGGAAAAGCGCGGCGGCGAAATGAGACGCAGGTGAGTCCAATCACCGCTAAATGTGACAGGGTGACTCGGCGGGGGAGCGAGCCGCGGGCCACGCCGTACTAACCGGGGGCTTAAGGGACACTTCGCCCAAATAGATCTTAAATGCAATAGCGGTGCCTCTTTGTCTTGGGCACATTCCCCGACGCGTAATGACACGAAGCAAACTATTTCTTTTACACTTCGAGTGTTATTTAGATAGGGTCGGAATGCATCCAGATGTTTGAGGGTCCTTAAAGTCTGACTTTGCGTGCATTTTGAGTGTAATGAATAGTTTTGAGTGGCCACGATATTTCTCGGATTACTTGGTAAATAACCCCCAAAATCTAACAGACATGGAATTTATTTCCTTATTTGTTTGTCTGCAATATTGAAGTCCTCCATAATAAGATGAAGAAAATGTTATACCACAAGCTATATGTATGTTGACTATTTCTTACGAAGTCAACCTTTTCATACAGAGCAAGCTTTGGATACACATGCCTATTAAACATCTACTTATCTAGAGACACAATCGGACCAGTTATTAAGGTGCTGTCATACTCGGTCTTGGACCACAGATAATATCTCGACTTCGAAATCCGCAAATCTTTGCATTGCATCCAAAATGTGCCCATTTGTCAGTTGTCTATAAGAACACTTTTAAAGTAGCTGCTTATTAAAATATAATCTTAGACTGAGCTGGTCGGAGGCGGGTAGTGGGGGTATCGATCGTAATGGCTGGAGTTAAAATGAAAATAATGTATGTTTGCGTTAAAAAACTGTTTCGGAAATGAGCCAGCCCCTTGGATTGTTAAAATGCAAAACGGAACCGTTAGTTTAGATGGGATTTACTTGCTTGTGAATGAAGCACTAATAATTATTGTTTTTTTATATAGGCTATATTTAAAATCTCATGGTGGTAAATACTTCACTCTGCTTTTAGCATTCAAAATTAACACCCCATGCACCCCCCACGATGTCTATGTCTAATTTTCTCGTATGAACCTTGTCTTAATAGATTTTATTGCAGTCTATTACCAGCATCATCTCAATAAAACTCAAGCGCAATTTTGCAACAATCAATAAACTTATCTTAAGTACTTGTTTTGCAGAGAAATTCATTTCGGAATCCTTTTGAAGCGTTTTTTTTGTTAACACTTTTTTTTCTTCAAAATCTGTCCGCGAGAAGAAAGGAAGACCTGTGGATGCACGCACACAAACACGCGGGTTTGTATTTACCAGGTTACATTTACCTACAATATAAGTCTCACATTTATAAACGTCTGCTTTCTAAGCTTAGTTCTCGCAAAGGGTTAGGGTTATCATAATTAGTATAGGGTTGGAGTTAGGGTTATCCCCATGGAAATGAACGGCGAGTCCCCACAATAACGGGAATATATGAACTGTACGTACGCGCGCGCGCCCACACACACACACACACACACACACACTGAATCGTATAAAATACAAAAGTCCCTGCGGCAGATTCCCGCAAACGCGGTGGCTGCTTTAAGCGTCTGGAAACTACAAGCTTGTTAGAGCTATCATACACAGCTCAAATGCATTTATATGCCGTGCAGCGAATCATCCGCACAGACATCCATCTGCGTTTTGCAATCACCCGCATGAGGCGTACAACGACTCTGACAAACGGCCGCAGGTCTTTTACAATAAGTACACAGTACTCAGGAGCGACAGGACGCTTCAGTTCCGTTACATGTTTCATTACTGGGGAAATACTTCATACGAACACTGGTATTTTCCAGTCCATGATACAGTAGTTAGGTTATATATTTATGTTTGAAGTGTTTCATAGTGTCACAGATCCTGGCTCCACCATGACTCCATCAGCTGGATAGACAGATCTTTTTTTGTGGCCTGTGTGTTATCAATGTTCTGAGTTAAAATTGGCATTAGAACATTCATATTTAATATATTATTGTATTTTATTTGGTAGGAGCAGCTTTTATCCAAAATGACACACAGTTGAAAAGCAGGGTAAGACAGTCCCTGGAGCAATTGGGGGTTAAGGGCCCAACCGCGACATCTCTCTGATGACCCTGGGATCAGTGCTGTTAACCTTCCTATCACAGGCCCTAGCCCAGTGTTTCCCTGCTCAGACTTTGGGGATCCCAGACAGTACGTGGCTCCCAGAAATGTGGACTGTCTGGCCGGAAGCTAGGTGGTAGCAAAAACATGGACTGAACCGGAGGTCCCGGAGGATCAGTTTCGGAAACACTGCCCTGATCCTGTGAATTGCCTACCGCCCCTGATTATTATGATTTTGAATATTCATTTTCCATTTGTCTTTTGAGAGGGATGACAGCCAAGCACTGACACACTGCTGGGCCGTGATGTCATGCTATTGTGGAGAGGGGCTGGGGAGCCGAACAGTTCATTTGGAGGGCACCCTCCTAATAAGGAGCAGTAAAACACTCTCTGTAAAATTAAAAGCACACTTTCAAGCTATTTGAATTATATTTTAATTATGGTTTATTTGTGGAATAAATATAAAACAATATATATGGCATAAACATAAAAACAATTAGATAAGCTTTGTTCTAAGTTTAGTATGTAGGATTATTGTTCTATATCCATCCAACCATCTCTCTTTCAGTGGGGTGCATAAATGTGTGCATTTTTGTCCCTCTGATGGACTGGAATCCCATCCAGGGTGTGACCTCATCTTTTTACCCTGTGATTGACTCACATCCCATCCAGGGTGTCCCGCTGCTCGTGCCCTGTGTTGGGCCACCATCCCACCCAGGGCTTCCCCCTGCCTCGTGCCCTGTGTTGGGCCACCATCCCACCCAGGGCTTCCCCCTGCCTCGTGCCCTGTGTTGGGCCACTATCCGATCCAGGGTGTCCACCTGCCTCATGCCCTGTGATGGACTGGCTCAATAGATAAATTAGACAGTTTTGACAGTAGATATTAATAGTTTAGACAGTAGACAGTAATAATTAGACTTTAACAAACAGTAACAGTAAATAATAAATAACAATAAATGGAGACGGTGCAAAGAATATCAGATACCGATGGGTGTTCAAGTTCCAGTAGTGCAACCGCTGCTATATTCAGAATTATGCACCCCGTGTCCCATGCCTGCGACTTTGCACTCAGAAAATTGATCACTTTATCCATCCACCATCCGTACATTTCCCACAACAGCTCACACGATGCCCACCTTGTGAGAAAATGATCCGCATCATGACAGTAGGAAGGAAGACAAATTCAATCTTATAGGAGGGTTTTAAGGCACTTGCATTACTGGTAATGAGAGCTGTTGTGAAGAGCAGCACTTCAGTCAGCAGTACAATGCGGTTAAACAAGGACTATAAATATAGGGACTCACATAAAAAGAGAACTATATAGAATACAAAGAAGTTTCAGATTAGAAAAATGTGTACAGTATCTGTGTATCAGTGCAAAATGATAACAGTGCAATATATCAAAGAGAATCGAATAGCAGGATGAATTATGACAGGGTCCGTGGATCATATCGCGCATGGGAGAGGGGGAAGCATGTGCTCCGTCTTATATTACTGCTAATGAAAAGTGCTGTAGACAAATAGCAAAGCTCACCGGGGGTGGATTAATGCACAGGCTATCCTAGGCTACAGATCAGGGGCCTGGCAAACATCAGGGCCTCACCCCGCTCGGGAAAAATGGCACAGGTAGTCAAATCAGCAACCTGTGAGTGTCCATGCTGATGGCAGCCTAGGCCCCCCAGGGAGGTTAATCCTGCCCTGAACCTCACCTCCAAAACCTGAGAAATGCATACCTGCGGCCACTCAGTAGAATTTTTCAAACGGGCAAGAAAAAAAGTTTTACAAAAGAAATATTTACATCCTAGATCAGCAACTCTGTACTCTTTGCATTTCACTTCAGTCATTTCCCTTTACTTTGAAAGTGACTTTTAATACAAATTCTTTCTATACAGAAAGATCTATACCAGTTTTAGAGTATTTGTGGGATTTGTATATGTGGTTTTATAGGCCTTGTTGGGTGAAGAGATTGACCTTGCTTTTGAGCAAATCCATCTAAAAGTGCACAGCAGGGATGTAGGGAACAACCTTGAATTAGTCCTGGTTTTGAAAAGAAACACATTATAAAAAGACAGAACTTGGATTCCTCACTTTAGTCTATTCCTAAGGTAGCAAAGTGTGTTTATGATTGTAGTATCGAGATGACACCTTATATCCCAAAATTGTAGCACCGTAAGCTACTTCTTAAAAAAGTTCCCCTGGGGTTTGTGAGCACCTATCCCGTGTAATCCAATCCAGACAGGATTTTTTAAAGGTTTTGATGGTCTTTCCTTAAATCACATAGTGGTGTGAAATTGTCTCTGATTGGAACAGGCAACATAACCGCAAAACATGGGATTTGGCTGAGAATCGCATCTTTATTTAGGGGAACGGTGTTCATTTCTGGGAAAGGGGGATTAAGCACTGGGAGGACAGACAGCCCGTCCCAAATATACATTTAAAGAAAGCTGCCATTTTGGCAGGGACTGAGGAGAGAATCCGACCGACAGGATGGGACGATTCCCATTTCTCGCGATTGCTGTAACGTCCAGCTGCAGAGCACAAAAGAAGCACAGCTTCTCAAGCACAGCTTCAGTAACTTCTGCTGTCGGGAAACTTCCGGCATGAACCTGCTGGCAGATAACGATATGGATAAGAACCCATTATTCTTAGCACTCAGCTTCGAGGCTTGAAAATTTTAAGTGCTAGCTTGATCCTTACTATTATTTTTCAGCACTGAATTGTCCTAAATTCTCATGCTAACTGTCTGTCTAAGTTATACCTTCTAAAGTTCAGAGATACCACGGAACTAGGGTGATGAAAAATTAATGGCGATTTGTCTGTAGCGGATCAGGCTATTGTGATGTCGCCCCACTGGGAAGCACAGATCACTCTCTGCCCTACAGCGATTTCAAGACGCTCCAGCAAGAGCAGCATCCAGAAGCAGAGAATATGGTCGCTTCCTGCATCTCCTGATTCTGTTCACTCATTTCCTATTAAATCCATGACAGGCTTCAAAATTGTTCTCGCACTTGCTGATAAGTAATTGGACGGCCATGTCCCTGTGTGCCTTATAGAGCTGGCTGGTGTGTGGGATCCAGAGTGCAATCTTGGGTCACATGATGTGGGTCACATGATGCAGGTCTCTTAATAACTCTTAAGTAAAAGATCCATAGAGATATAAAGTATGAGATGTTTGAAACAAAATCTATATACCAGTGCAAGGCATGTCCTCAGTCTCAGCAGTTATAGCCATGCTAAGGGTTGACTATTTTATTATGCCTTTTTATTACCAGCTTTCAGAGTAATATGTTGTTAATCTGTCATTGGTGCCGCTCTACTGACTTCAATAGATCTCTGTATAGAGTGAGACAAAGTCACTTCCATAAGCATAATGACACTGAGATTCAAAGGCCATAACAGGGATTTTATTACAAGCTTGGTTTTAACTGCAGGCCAAATCACTTCCCTAATAAATACAGAGGGCCTGTTTTATAACATTCAGACTTCCTAAATGACTGCAAGTGAATGGTAATTGACTATTAACCAATTTACTGTCAATTACCAATTGTTTGCTTGCCAGTGAGTAACGGACTTGGCTTTGGATCTCATGCAGGGACTTCTGTCTTCCCCATTTATTTTAACAATGCCTGTCATATGTAGAGGTATGGCCCCTGGAAGCTTCTGGGCCCCCTGTTGGCCACAAACAGTCAAAACAAAATATTCACGTTTCTTACTTAAGAGATGCTGAAGCAGCATGTTCTACTTATTATTTTTTAATGTTTTAAAATAGTAAGTAGAATATGCTGTGTATGCAGGTTTTCAGGATAACCTTTAGGTCAACTATTCAAACCCAGGTGTGAGGACTCTTCAGCCAATCATTCCTCTAATTAGTAACCTAATTAGGGCGTTGCAGTGAGAACCTGCACACACAGCGGTCCTTTGTGGATAAGATTGGGCACCCTTGACCTAAGTGTTTTGCACATTACCTTATACTGACAAAATAATCTGACAGCTAACTGGCAAACTAAGCCCAAAGCAACTTCACACCTTAGACGAGCACCACTCCCTACCCTGACACTGGCAAAATGTCCGTATGTTTTTCTGCCATTTACAATGTTAGGGTACCCAGAACGGGAAGTGAGGGCTTAACAATTCCTTAGAATACTATCAGGATCATCATTAATAAGAGGAAGGGGCGTATAACATTTAACCCCACTAAGTCATTACCTACAACAGGCCACTTAAAAACTGAGTGACTTACAGACCTAATTCCCCCAAAAACTGCTCTGAATCTGAGTGAAACAGTTTTGAAAAGAAGAACATGGTGCCCAGCTACTTAAATACCCAAAAGCACCTATTTAGTCAGGAGGTACTAACGGTTAACTAGCTAGTTTTCTGTTGTTTCATTTTTGTTTCATTGTTTATTCCTCAAAGGCTGTGTAGAGATTTATTTATATAAAAGTGGAATCAAATTTACTTGTGTGGTGGCTTCCAGACCTGTAAAATATCATCATTTTCAATGTGGGTGCAAAGTTACTATATGTGCAGTATGTAGCACTAGCTAAACAAAGTGCTGAGAGATTGATTGGGACCAGGAAGTGGAATATCTGTCCTTTATATATAGCATGAAAATGACAAACACTGTTTTTATAAATGTCATTAGATCATATTTAACTATTAATATGGTTTTTGTCTGGTAATGTTAAGCCTTAGCTCACTAGCAACACTACACTTTGTTTCTCAGTTCATTGGCAGTAAGGAAACAGAGGAGGAATGCAGGTGTCAAAGAGCCTGATGGACGTGGGCGAGGAGCGTCGTCTAGGGGTAATTGTTTAGCTATTAAGTAGTAAGTAGGAGAAGCTGAGATAAGCTGGTTTTTCTGCCTTTCCAGCAAATCGTTTGTGATGGACTGGGAAGAACAGGGAAAAGATATGGCCGTGGTCACCCCTGGTATCTGTGTGCTCTGGGAGTGTGGCAGAGTGATCTATGGTAAACAATGAGGGAGAAATTAAGCTCATTCGTATTGTACCTCCCTGGGAACTGGGGTCTTGGTCTCATAGTGAAGCCTCTTACAATTTACGCGTCAGGTGTGTGGCCTCTGGGTGGCGCCACTGAGTCATGTCATAAATACACGAGGTGGCGTGAGAAATGGATCCAGAATACTTGAAGTGACTCCCTCCATCACCTTTTCTATTAGAAAAAAGAAAAGAAAATTACTTTCTGGCAGGGGGGAAGATGATAAAGTCTGGCATCCTTTAAAAATATTTTACTTATTTTGTCAGTATTCAGTAATGTGCAAAAGTCTTTCTTATCCAGAAAGGGCCATTGTGTATGCAGGTTTTTGCTGCAAATCCATAATTAGATTACTAATTATAGGACTGATTGGCTGAAGAGTCTTCCCGTCTGGGTTTGAACAGCTGACCTAGAGGTTATCCCAAAAACCTGCATACACACCTGCCCATTGCGGATAAGATTGGGCACCCCTGTCTTAGGCAGTCACACAAAATCTTTATGACTATTTATCTTGGTAGTATGTACATTTGCTACGAAAAACATTTATTAACATTAGAATGTATGCAAATTAACAGTAACAGTAAAAATAAGAATTTCCTCTGTTCTCCGTAAGGTTACTGAAATCATGTTGGCTAGCTAGGTGAACTCTGCTTTGGTTCCCGAACTTCACTTTAGGGGCACCTTATCCATTCTTTGTTTTCGTAACATTTTTCCACAAGCTCAATTAATTAATTACTTCGATTTGTTAAATAACTCAATGGAGTATTGATTAGCCAAACTTGGTGGGGTAGTGGTTGAGTGGTTGATTTTGGATTGTTGCTGCACATATTGGGTGACTTTAGGAGAGGTTTTGAAATGGCTAATCTGACACACTTTGGTAGACATAATATCACAGTTTTATTAAAAAGTACACTGTAGAGGAACAATAAACATATTCAGCAATACATTGAATCTGAATTCACTGGTAAAATGGGTGGCAATGAACAGGGTTTGTTTGGTCATGTTTCTGCAGAGGTTCATCACAAAAGGGTGGCCCTTTAATGTGCATGAACATGTCCAAGTAATTACCTCAACTCTTAGGGAAATATCTCCATGAGCTCATTAAGCACATGGGATTAAAAGAGGCAACTTTCAATCAATATCAGGGATTTCTCTACTAAATCAAGTGTCGTCCTTAAGTCTTAAGAAAGAATAATAGAAAGATTTAGACTTTTACTGCTACCGAAAAAGTCCTAATATGCATTCATAATAAGATATTTTACTAATTTAAACATTTATAATACAAATCTTTTACAATAAGGATGTTATAGAAGAATCATATGAATGACATAAATAAGGAAGAAATATGCATGACTCAGAATAAGTGGAAGATAAATTAACCTCTACTCTACTTGTTGCAGTATGGGAGTCTGCAAATATAATACATAGAAGATGAAATACCTCTGGATGCTAAAATGTGCAGCAAAGTTTAGCACCCAAAGAGTCACAGGGCACACCCTGGACAGGAAGCTGGGTAAAGACACTAGGAGCAATTTAGAGACACCGAGATGCCCTTTGTACTGCAGGAGCAAACCAGTACCAGTATCAAAAGTATCAGTATCAGAAGTAGCAGTATCAGAATACTTCAAGTTATATGAAAGTTGATTTTATTCAGATATTTAATTACTTAAAATTCATTTAGTAAAACTTTCTCCTATAGTATGTTTATTGCATTTTCAGCAAAAACATTAAATATTAGCACATTATTAGGCTGAACATATTTCTGATTCTGTAAATATAGTTTTTGCCCATTACACTTGGGGTGGCAGAGTGCTGGGGCGTATAGTGTCACCAACGCTCTATGGAGCTCCAATCTTCCTCTGGCATCTCCAGCACAAAAGCTGCGCAGCAGAATGGGCTTCCATGGCTGAGCAGCTGCATGCAAGCCTCACATCAGCAAGTGCAGCGCCCAGCGTTGGATGGAATGCTGTAAAGCACGCCGCCACTGCACTTTAATGAATCGCGCTTCTCTGGCATTTTGATGTATGAGTCTGGGCTTTGCGGACGCCAGGACAACATTAACTTCCAGACTGTACTGTGAAGACTATAAAGCTGGGGGAGGAGGGATAACGGTATGGGGTTGTTTATCAGGTGTTGGGCTAGGCCCCTTAGCTGCAGAGAAGGGAACTCTTAATGCTTCAGCATAGCAAGACACTTTCAACAATTCTATGCTTTCCAATGAGTGAAACAAAAAATTGTGCTGTTGTCTCCTAATTTTTTCTGGAGCTGTATTGTACGTGTGTGTACATCTAAAAGGAGAGCATGATGGGATATGTGGAAACTGAAGAATTCCTTTATACTTATGCAAATGCCAAATAAAGCATTATTACTGATGATTCCATTTTATCATTGTGAATTCCACTGTAGCCTCTGTGTGTTAAACTGAGACAGACTAAGGAACGATTTTTTCTGTTCCTGCCCATTCTTTGTGAACGCATCACCAACGTGCCAGCCAAGTCACCTTTATCGACTTGCAGAGATGCTCAGGCACTCCAGCACCCCCAGAACTGCTGTCTTTTCCCTGGGGGTGTGTGACAGTACCTCTGTGATCAGCAACCCCCCCCTCCACCCCCCAGTGCACATCCTCTCAGCCCCCTTTTAATCGACTGGCCCTGATTTTAAGGGAGTGTCATAAAGGTAATGAAAGCAGCATTTAGAGCTGCTTCAAAGAGTCTAAATCAAAGGTTTGACCCCGGCTTATAATGAATTGTAATCCCATTATTGATGCCCTTTCGCTCTGAGGGAAGGTATTATCCTTTTTAAACAAGAAACAGTCTTGAGATCAAGCGTGATCAAGGCCTAGGCAATGTTATTACACCGGGTACATTATGGCACATCTTAAAATTGAAATCCCATTTTCATTAGTCTTATTCCGTGCAGGGAAAAGCCTTAATTAAACAGAATATTCACTATGTAGAACTTAGCATCTTTTCAGATAATTGACCTTTTTACAGGCCCTGAAATGGATTTTAAATGTTCACACCTAAAGTATCTTGCGAAATGGTGATAATGAAATGACCCTTTATTTGTGTCTTGCACAAGTACACTGGAAGGTATTAGTTTTCTCATATCCCATAATGCTCTCCTTTAGACACACACACAATGAAGCTTTGGGCCCAAGCTCAGGGTCTGGCTATTTATTCAGCACCCCTGAAGCATTCTGGTGGGTGAAGGGCCTCTCTCAAGGGCCCAATAGAGATGCAAATACTCAGCCAAGGCGGGGCTCAAACCAGCAACCTTCCATTCTCAGGGTACAGAACCATAACCTACTGAACCACACATGGAGGAAAGGTGTGGCTGTGAATGCTATAAAACATAGGAAAACATGGACTCTGATTATAATAAATAACTATTAATACAGAGTAACTGTGAGGGACTGACATCCTATCCTGGGTGTCCCCCTCCCTCATGCCCTGTGATGGACTGACATCCCATCCAGGGTGTCCCCCTGCCTCATGCCCTGTGATGGACTGACATCCCATCCAGGGTGTCCCCCTGCCTCATGCCCTATGATGGACTGAAATCCCATCCAGGGTGTCCCCCTGCCTGGTGCCCTGTGATGGACTGGCGTCTCATTCAGGGTGTCCCTCTGCCCTGCGCCCTATATTTCCTGGGATAAACTCCTGGGTAACCAAGCACGTGCACTGGATAAGTGGTTCTGGATGGATGGATAATTTTATATTTAAAAAAAATAACTGTCTTTAGATCTTTTGTATTTTCCTGATGTAAATTTAGGTTTTTCATGTTTATTTTGGCAAATATTGATAGAAATCCCCTTCTTAAAGTATTGCTTGGCAGTGATGGCCATCGATCTCTCTGCCGTTAATCTGGTAGGCGGCTTAGACACGGAAACTCACGAGCACGCGCTTCAGCTGCGATATCGACCGAGTGCACGCGACGGAAGACGAACGTCACAGAATGCCGGAGTGTGATTGCAATCAGCGGCACAGCCCGGTGATTTGCACACTGCCTGAACGTTATTCTACCAGCAGGCTCTGCGGAAAACCTGAACAGATCCAAACTGCGCGTTTCAAGGAGAACATCTATTTGTTCACTGTACAACACACTGTGCAATACTATTTATTGCAATTACTACGCAATTCCGTACCTTCTCTGACATTGTATGCACAGTTACTGTTTTCTGTCATTCATTATTTATTGTTACTGTTTGTTAGTCGTGGCAACGTGGTGCCACAGTGGTCAGCGCTGTTTCCTGAAACATCTGGGAGTCTTCCATTGCACCCACTGTTCAAAAAAACATGCTTAATTAAGGTTAATTGGAGTTACAAAATTGCCTGTAGGTGTGCCTGTGTGAGTGAATGGTGTGTGTGTTTGTGTGTGTATGTGTGTGTGTGCCCTGTGATGTGATGTGATGTGTTGGTACCCCATCCTGGGCTGGTCCCTGCATTGCACCCATAGACTCCAATCCCCCGTGACCCTGAATAGGACAAGTGGGTACAGAAAATGGAGGGATGGATGTCTATTACTCTCTAAATGTCTTTTTACTGAATGTATATGCTACTGTAAACCTGCAATTTCCTTCAGGAAAGTATTTATCTATCTAATCAGATTGACTGCCTCCTTTCCATCGACCCTGAAAGAAGGAGACTGTTTAGGATGTCGAATCGGGACCCATTATTTCTCTAGTCCTTCATTGTGTTTTTATTCAAATTTATCCCGAGAAGTGTTGCATTTGCTGAGTTGCTGAAACTGGTACAGTTGGGATCAGCTAAAGCGTGGCACGAAACACAGGCTTGCTGGCTTGCTGTGGCACCTATCATGAAATGCAGGTAACGCTATCACGGCTGTAGGGGTCACATCGGGGCATGACGGGTGACCATATTCCGATTGGCTTACCAACAAAGGGGACTTTATTTTAAACTAAACTAAGCGTAAGTACTGGAAAATGCTGAGGAACACACAGATTTAGGACAGGGTACTAAACAGGGAACATCCAACAGCAAGAAAATACACAATGAGGTAACATCTGCAACATGTACAATGACTGACCGAGGAGCAGGGCTAGGACACAGGTAATGAGGGCTAACAAGGGGCAGGTCTGGGCCATTACTAATTATAAACACACTGGGGACTCAGGGCTAAAGGGAACAGGTAAAGTTTATTATCAAGCAGTAGGACTCAAACACTAGGGCTGTGTTCGAAATGTCCGCTTGTCCACTCACTATATAGTGTTCAATACATAGAACACTCACTAGGGGATAAGGGCAGGCAGTGGTTCATACATTTGGGCACTAGGCGGATGCTACACTGTTACATAATAATGCACCAGATATTTGTAACTGTTATATGTCACATAAACAGATATTAGAACATCCCCTCTACTGCTAAATTATAATGGTAAAAACTTAACTTTTTTCTTTCTTGTATATTTTGTGTTAATGTGTCTACTTATCGTTCATTATCTGGCAAGGTGGCGGCACGCACGGGTGCAGCGGCTTGGTGCTCTTCCATCTGATGTTTCGTATGTATAGTGCAATAGCATTGCTACTTGTCCTATAGATTTCATTTTGCCGAACTGACAAGATTTACAGCCGACACGACCTTCTCATGATCAGAGTTCACAGTGAGAGTCCTGGCGCTCCGTGGATTATCATCCCAGCAGGCATAGCACGGATTCCTGGCGCTCCGTGAATTATCATCCCAGCAGGCAGACGGCGGAGTCCCGGCACTCCGTGGATTATCATCCCAGCAGACATAGCATGGAGTCCCGGCGCTCACTTTCTGAGTGACCGCACACAGAGAGTTAGAGTGGGCCCCCAATTCTCCACACCCATCAGCCTCAGCACCAGCTCCCCCCAGGGCTGTGTGCTCAGCCCCTTGCTCTATACCCTCTACAGCCACAACTGCATTCCTGCTCACCACAGTAACACCACTGTTAAGTTCGCTGACGACACCACAATAGTAAGGCTCATCTCTGGGGGGGACGAGTCCGCTTACAGGGATGAGGTGGAGCGGCTGACAGCGTGGTGCAGACTTCCATTTCTTGGGAGTCACCATCAGGGAGGACCTGACCTGGGGAACACACACTGCTGAGCTAGCGAAGAAGGAAAGAGACTCTACTTCCTTCTATTTATTGGATTATTTGTTTTATTGTTACAACTTGTCTATTGTACTGATGCGACACTGGAGAACATGTACTTTTAAATTTAGTTGTTGTGGAATCAACAATGACAATAAAACATCTGAATCTGTATCATTATTATAATAAATAAGCACATCAGAGCATGGATACCAACATTGCTATTTTTGAACACATTGTAATTGGCATGCCTTCACAACATTGAAATAAAAATAAAACAATACAAGACTGAGCAAAGTTTCTCAAATATGGTTCCGATACTCATATGACAAGCTGCCATGCTTGATGATCTAAATTGACTGATGTAGGGTACAGTACACTACCTTTTGGTGTGCCTTGTACCGATTTTTAGTGCAGAATTTAAACAATACTCCAAAATGGCTGATGCCCTATATAGTGGACTATATAGTGCATGAGTAAACATTTCAAACACAGCCTAGGAGATGCTAGGAACAAGGGTATAGAACATTATTGTGGAACTATATACAAGCTGGGATAACTAATAACAAAGGCACAAAAACAAGAACCAATACAGAAACATAATATGGTACCAGATAACCAATATATTCAAAATAACCCATGATATGCATGGTTATTAGCAGCATGCTTAGCCCATTCAGAGATGCAGTGGCCCAGAGAGCAAGGGAAGACAATAGGAAGTAGACCTATAGGAGCAAAGAAAAAGGAATGGAATGACCAGCGACACCTGCTGGCCAAACAGGGAAGTGACAGGCAGAATGGGATAAAACAGGGACCTATCCTAACATATAAGAGCATTTCTCAAAACAGTTTATGCAAATAGCACAACACTGTGGTTTAGCTGCAGAAGGCCATAACTCACCCAGAGCAATTAACTCATGTCTCAAAAGCAAATTATTGTATCAAAGAATTAGTCAATGCCACTACAACGGGAAGTATAACCATGAAAGTCAAAATGCTTAGATATATTGTCATAATGTCAGTGTAATTATGCTCCAGAGCCCCACAAATCTGAATGATAGTCGGTTCCCACTTTCTCACTGTCACTGACTAACCATTATATTTTTTTGTCAAACTGATACCTTTTAACATCAAACTGACACCTTACAACATTGCAAGGCAAGAGAAATTGCTCCATGCACATGTAGCTTCTTCACGTCTCAAGGTGCAGTACAATAGCAAACAAAAGAGGCACACAGCACCGCGTAACACAAAAACGGCCGGAGAAGAACAACAAAATGGCAGCAAAATCAACAAGGTGTTCTGCGTGTGTAAAACAAATACACAACAGTTCTTTTTAATACCATTTATGGAATTTATTTTTTAATTATACTGGTGAGGTTTTTGGCATTTTTACACAATGATCATGTACAGTTTTGGGTGCAATATTATTAAACCCAAATGGATGGATGGATGGATGAACTGCACAGACGTAATATAATCACACTGAGAAATTACGGTCAATTCTGAGCAAAAACTGACAGTTTTTCTCCGTTCATTTGGCATATGTCTCAAATGACAACTAACATTTCTCATTCTTTCACTCACAGTCCCAAATGTTTTAGCACAAGTATGGAAAAGTTCTTGCACAAATATCATCATTTGGCACCATTTTTAGTTGCCAAAATGGGTTATGTAGTTCCAATCCCAGCTTTCCTTTTTATGCATCATTTTTACAGCATTGTTATCCTAGATCCCAAAGCTATAAACTTTCATCACCCCAGAAATGAGCCAGATTTTTCAAAAGTTCAAACCTGCTGAACTATACTGCCCCCATCTGTGCGTGAGTGGAGCATGCATGCCCTCATCATGTCATGTGGGGTTTCCTCCGGGTGCTTAACTTTCCCCCTAGAGTCCCAAAACACGCAATTAAGTGAGTCAGTGACTCTGACCTCCCTGCAGTGTGTGAGTCTGCGCCACAGAGATGGAATGCCGTGGTGGGAAACGTGACATCACCACTTTGCCCCTAAGCCCCAATCACTCCAGGGACTGGCTCACCCTGCTCTGTCACTTGTGTGCTGCTTTGGGTAGAAGCACCTGCTAAGTAAACATAATGTAATGAACAGGACAAGTGGCTGGAAGACGGATGGGTGCCCTTCCCCTGTCACTCACCAATTCAACACATGTCATTGGCTAATGATAAGGAAGCCCCCCCTCTATGAATTATGGCCCTTCATTCCCCCCTACACCTTAAACAAATCCTATAATCATTCATGTGCCTCTTCTCCAGTTTTTAATCTCCTTTCTTGTTTGTGGGGCAGTGGTGGCCTGATGGTAAGGAAAGTGTCCTTGTGATGGAAGGCCCTGGATCCCAGGCACTGGATTGGCTGCCCCCTGTCATGTCGCGTATGGGTTAAATGCAGAAGCCTTATCCTGTTTTTGGTGTGTCAACAATGACAATTTTTCACCCTAATGCTCTGATTTATCCCAGACATGTTGACTGAATGCTTGCAGAGGGACACTACGCAGCTTTTAATTAGACCAACCCAAGCTCACGCATTAATCTGCGTGCGTGGAAAGATGGTGGATGAAGCTGTAGATGGCGTCCCACCGTTAATCGCTGTCCGTGAAGCTCGTTAATGTGCTCAGCTGCATTAATATCAGCTGTGAGGGAGTTTTAACTTTAAACGTGCTGTCTCAGTAACAAAACCAGGTTATTGCCCTCAGGGGTGACATAGACCGACAATCCCAAGTGATGCACAACCGAGGAGCGACCGTGAGTCATCCCGCGGCTCCTTGGGGGCGTCGTTAGACATCAGCAAACTTCACCAGTGACTCATGGCTTCACGGGAACTCCGGGACTCTTTGGCCGCATTGGGTTATATTGCATGCAGATGCCGAAACACCAACACTTAAGAGCGTTAATTAATAGCTCCTAAGCACTATTGATTGTTAAAATGCTAAACATGGTTAAAATGCAGGTTACTGTGGTAAGGGGGGGGGGGGGCAGGACGTGATGATTAGATAATGTCCTCCTATTTCCTCAAATATAGCAGAACAAAGGAAAATATGTAACCCTTATTAAGCTTTTTCCCAGTGAAAGTTGGGTGATAGCTTATCATGTCTAAGGTTCCCATTGCTTGCAAAGGTAAATTGTTCAGTCCTCTTTGCCAACATGAAGTAAATAGAATTTTTTAAAAACTGAAACCGTTATACATGGTATGATACTATATGGCAATAGTCACCAGTTGACACCAATAGACTCCAGTCCATATCTGACCGAAATACAACTGAATCCTTGCCGTGAAACCAATCCCATTGGATGCATACAATGTGGACCTTGGCTTTGTGTTATGGATGGAAAAATAACTGTGGACCCCCTGCTTTATACCCTATAGTAGTGGCACGTGACTCAGTGCTTAAGGTACTCCATGCCTGTGATCAGAAGGTTGTTGGTTCAGATCCTAGATTCAGCAGTAAGAAATTGGACCTTTGACTTGACCCTTAAACCCCAAGAGCTGCAGGGACTGGTTGACCCTCTTTTCACAATTGTGCATAAAGTGGCATTTTGGTGTCTGGTCAATTAATACAGTGAGCCTTGCAGTTTATTGACTGACTGACCTTATCCTAAATATCAAGAGGAGCAATGCGAAATCCAGGCATTAGTGAGCAAGACCTCCTGAGGCACTCAGAGGTTTCACAGTTTCAATAATTTGTTCAGGATTAAATAGTTTAGAAGAATAAAAATCAAATACAATATTTTTACTGCTTGGTTCACCCAGTTGCATTGTGGGATGGAACAGTCCCCTTACAGGACACGCAGACTTAATAATACAGTGTAAATGTCAGTGAGCATGGACACCCACTGCCGCCTTGTAGGGTGCGAGCAAGAGATATGACAGGGGCCAGGAAGTATTTTTGGAGTAAAACGTGACTGTAAAAAACAAGCTTAAAAAGTGGGAACCCGGGCAGGCACACACACCGACACACACACACTGTTCCTGCCTTGGTCAGAATACACACTCATGAAAGGTGATCACAACTGTCGCCCAGTTATATATCCATCCATCCATCCATCCATCCAATTTCTTCCTTGTCAGTCTAAATTTTTGTAATCGGCTGTTGTTACTAGTACTACTAATATCACTAATTAGTAATATTAATAGTATGATATTATTAGTATTACTAATACTAATAAAAATAATAATTGTACTAATAATATAACTCATTTCCTTTCATTATCAAAGCACATATTTGAAATACAATAAACTGAGTGTAATGAAAATTACAAATGAAAATTATGTTAAATTTAAATTACTGTTATTGCTGAGCCATACAATGCAACGCACATTTTTTTGAGAAAGCTGGGTCTTTGGGGGGTTAAGGGCCCACAGCTGACCTTAGGACTTGAAGCAGTGAACTGCTAAATACCAGTACAGGATATGAACCCACTGAGCCACACAGCCACGCAAAAAGGGGCTGTCCTGTTCCTCACATAAATCCCCCCTCTAATCAGCAAACGTGTATATGACTGCCAAACACTGGCTGTGTCTCTCATTTACATATACATACATGTTCATTTATGCTAGACTCTGTAACCGGGCTCACACTAGAGCAGACTTAGGCAAAAGCCATGCAATCCTTAGGATAATTAAACCAAAAACATGTTTAAATCAGTGGCAAGGAAAAGGTTTTTCTTTACACATTTTCTTTGAATTAATCATAAATTTTTAAGTCAAACACAAAAAAATGCACTGGTGCTATTGATGTCTTGTATTTTGAAAAAAAAGGCAACAGCACAATTGCAAAGTCTGTTATTGTAGTTTTCATGGGGCATGGAAATAATCACTTAAAAAATGGCCCCACTGGTAAGAAATGGACTAGCCTGGATCTGGCCTTCTGCAGGAAATAATTGCCCAGGTCTGCATTGGAGGCTACTACGGCAAAACCATTGCGACATTTATCTGGGGGGAGACAACACTGACAACAATCCAAGCAGACAATGTCGAGATGTGAATCAGTAAGTATCACCAGTATTTCAAGTGTATCATAAAAATAAACTTTATTGCAGGAAGACGGCAGGAAATAATTAGATAAGTACATTTTTATTTTGGTTTCATTAACATCCCTGCTGTGTTTAAGTTTCCAACAGCGACAGCACAATAAACTCTCCCAAAAACTTGGAATAAACATACCAATTAAAGTACTTTTATAATATACTTTGTTAACAATTTAATGAGGGAAGTATATGAATAGGAAATAGAGCACTCTGTTAACATTAATTTACCGAGCTTTCATGATTGTATTATTTTATTAATAGAGAGCATATCTAAAGTTCACAATATATTGGCTTAACTTGGAAGAACGAAAATGAAATTGCCTTTCTGTATGGTATATACAATTGGTATATAAACTGTATATGGTATATACAGCCCATTTAGAAAAGGAATACAGTCTTAATTTTAATGTTAAACATTCACTTCTAAAAATGTCAGGGCTGATCCTTGAACCTACGTCGATGATGAAACCCGTGTGCATTAATATATAACAGGGAAGTGTTACGTTTTATGATTTATTTCGTAATGAGGTAGATGAGTAAGCAATATCTTTAAAATGGGATATACAAGCTGTATGCTTCTTTCACTGGCAATATTAAAAATGAGACATGCTCCTCGTTAATACATCATCAAATGATCGAATGTCATGTGATCCCTAGTCTCCTCCATAAAATGCTGAGAGGTAGTAACCCTTTGCTGAAGTAGTTAGAGAGCCGTGGTTACCATAAGATGAGTCTCTGTGTCCTAGCAAGCCTACGTGGCAATAAGTCAGATTAATGTAGAACTTTTTTTAGACTATGCAAAATACTTACATGTATAAGCCTTTGGGCTTTGGGTAACTGTGTTTTATGTGTGTACCATTGTTAGACTGTGAAGTGCTGCCTCACTGGTTCTGTACCAGTAATAAGCTCAGAATCTCTGGCAGGGTTTCCCAGTTCTGGGCCTTCAGCACAGCCTGCAGCCCTGCTCAAACACACCTACTAAACCTGACAATTAGCTGGTGAGCTGAATAAGGTGTGTCTGAGCAGGGAAATCTGCAAACTGTGTTGCAGACTGGCCCTCCAGGACTGGAATTGGGGAACCCTGATGTAGAAGTTCAACATAGATGAGCATTATGGATTGATCATCAGTGAGTGTTTACATCCTATGTTTCTATAGCCCCAGTGGCCTGTTGGATAAGGCTTTGGCCTCCTAAGCCAAGGATTGTGAGTTCGATTCCCATCTGGGGTGTGATTACTTTGTATATTGTAATTTGAACTGCACTGTTGCTTATATTTACTTTATACCCGTACAAGGCTCTGCACAAAATCTGCTGCTACATAAAACTAAAACCAAATCTAAATACTCTCTGAAGCTGGACTTCTTTGTCCCTGCGCTGTTTCTAACTCCTGGGGGAGGTCGCTGTCAACACGGCTCCAATGAGACTGAGCTCAAGTCCGTCAACCATTCCCAACCTAAATCAAGTGCAGTCTGATTTAATGCTTTCTGATTTGAAGGGTAAGTAACTTTTCAGGAGTGCTGGGAGGGATTCAGGCAGGTATACAGAGCCTTCGGCTGCCAAAACGGATTCCATTGTTGAGTCGGTGGAGGTTCCTTACAATATGAATTCAGGGACTGTCAGCTTGGCTGACAGTGTTCAGGAGTGTGGCAACTCATCACGCCCAGGTCAAAAGATTCCCATGACAGTCTTAGAAACGAAAGTCACGCTGCAAGTCTATCCTTTCACAGTGAGAAGGATTATTTGCCCACGGAGAGAGCTCCACATTCTTGAGCTGGATTGCGGGTGGCATGTTGGCCCTGCTGATGGTGCATTGTGTGCGTGAGTTTGTGTAGTGTGAGTTTGCATGGTCCCCCTCTGTTTGCGTGGGTTTCCTCCAGGTACTTGTGTTTTCTCCAGCAGACTAAAGACAGGCAGGTTAGTTGGTATCTCTGAAATGCTCATAGCGTGCCCTGTGATGGACTGGCATCCCATCCAGGATGCACCCCAACACTGATCGTCCAGATGTCAGCTACAGCTCCCTCTCCGATCCCCATACCCTCCTCTGACGCTGCACCATTGTTTTTGCACTGTTGGTATTGTTTTGTTCTGCACTGTCTGTATTGCTTTATACTGTCTGTACTGCTTTGCACTGTCTGTTTTGTCAGCATTGTTTTGGACTGATATTTTTTTCACTATCTGTTTCATTTTGGGTTTTTGCTTCAGCAAGTTTTAATCACAAAAGGTAAAAAAAAAACCTACATAGATAGGGACTCAAGTTACATGACTCACGACTCGACTTGGACTTGAGTCACAAATCATCAAACAGCAAAAATGATGGAAAGGCTTGGACTCGACTTGGACTTGAAGGCACATGACTTAAGACTTGACTCCGATTGGCAATGCTTTGATTTGAGACTTGATTCAGACTCACCAAGGAGTAATTTGTTCCCTTCCCTTCTGTTTTCATGAAAAATGGAACCCAGGATGGTTTGAAGACATCTTAATGACATATTAATGTAATATATACATGATTATAAGACTTGTGTCATTGCAGCATTTCTTTATTTCTTTCTTTTCTTTCTTATATTTGTGCAACTCAAGTGTCACAGGGGCAATATGCAGGGGATATCCTGAAAGTTTGTAGGTCAAAGCTACTAAACAGCCAGTCAACAATAATAGCCCCCCTAGAAATCTGTGTCTTTGCAGATCATGCTCCGTCTGGTCGGCTGCAAGATCTCTTTGTCCTCAGGCTCTGAAGGTAAGCTTTCTTCAACAGAAGCCAATGGAGAAAATGACCATCTGCTGTCATCACCATCCCAGCAGAAGGGGGTCCAGACAAAGGTGCCCCCCGTCTCATGCTCCACTGTTGCCCTTCAGTGAGACATAGCTTGGATTCCCTTTTCATGGCTTTTGTAGACATGTACGAGCATTTCAGCTAAGGCACTTATATTCTCTAGTAAAGGGGTAGGGAACCTGATCCATGGAGAGTCGGTGTGGGTGCGGGTTTTTGGGATGACCTCTCAATCAGCCAATAATAAAGCATTGGTTGTCAGCTCCTGTCCTGGGGGCCCAGTCTTATTGGCTGAATCAAAAATAATCCCAAAAGCCCGCACCCACACCGGCTCTCCATGGATCAGGTTCCCTACCTTGCTCTAGTATGTCTGTATGGGGATCCTGGCAAAATGAGAGTTGGAATTCTCAGGCTAACAAAGTTAATCCATTATAACAGCCAGCTGAGGATCTACGGATTGCATGAAGAAAGTCAACCCTCAGTCTGTTAATACGATGTCCAACCCATGCGAAGCTACTATCAGTTAATATAAAAAATTTGATAATTCAGAAGACCTCTTAGTCTGATTTACTATACCATACCATACCATACCATTTTATTTATAAAGCACTTTAACCACAACAGCAAGGCCGACCAAAGTGCTATACAGCTAGAGCATACACAAATCACGAGAACAAAATAAAAACATGCAAAAATAAAATAACATAAATACGAGGACAGTATACATAAAACTCACAAATCACGGATATCAACCTTACACTGAGTCGAAGGCCAGCGAGTAAAAATGGGTTTTCAGACGAGATTTAAAAACAACAACTGAAGGTGCCTGCCTAACATGTAATGGCAACTCGTTCCACAACTTTGGAGCTGCCACTGAAAAAGCTCTGTCA
>JAODKM010000075.1:14431560-14451499 GCA_026780845.1 Petrocephalus sullivani
CCACTGTGGGAAATACTTTACACCCCCCCCCATCCACATACCCCCCCCCCCCCAAACACACAATATAACTAAAATGTATTAATGAGATTTGACCCCACCCTATATATTCCTCCCTATATAAAATAAAAATATCAGACGTATTACATGTGCATAGTATCTCTCCTTGTGTGTCTCTATTTATTGCCCTTGTCAATACCTACTACACGTGACAATAATTAACTCAACAAGGACAGTGTTGTGCGATCAACACAAAGGCTCAAAGGTTGAAATCCCAGGGTGTATACATAAATTGTCACCTTTCCCTCCAATCAAAGTACTTTTAGGGAAAAGTGTCTAATATAGGATTTAAATGCATTTTGCTGCTCTGCTGCCCTGACAATAAAGATCCTTATGCTTTTAGTCATCGGCCTCTTTGTCAGAGAGAAGGATCTATGCTATAGATTCTTCCAGCCCCTCCTGTCTCCTCACCCTGCCCACCTAAGGTGTCCCCACCATTAGGTACCTCTAATTGTCCTTAATGAAGAAGTAATAGCCATGCACGCCACACTCCGCAGCACTCTGAGGCAGTTACATCATCACGCTCGCGCTGCTATTAGTCCCTGATGCTAGTTTTCTCAAATTGTGGCTCGTAAATGAGATTAGTTTTCTGTCCCAGGGAGGCCGCTCGGCGTTTTATGGGGCTTAACTCGCCCGTATTGGTTCTGAAGATGCTGAAAATGATTCGCCTCATTGCTCGTGAAAATGTTTGCCCAGCATATTGTTGATACCTCCACCCGTGTCCCACATTCCTGTTGCTCTAGATAACAGCACATTTACGTTTTATTTACTTGGCAAACATTTTTATCCAGAGTGATGCACATTCTGAGAAAGTAGAATCATAGAGTCCCTGGGCCAGTTATGGGTTGTGGGTCTTGCTCACCAACAATGGATTTTGAACCACTGACCTAGCGATCACAGGCAGAGGAGCTTAACCTACTTAAGCACACATGATCCCATCTCCAAAAGGTCAGAACTGCCATGACCCAGATTCGAACCAGTTGCTGTGGTTACAATACAGAGCACAGACCGCAATGCAGATTCCTCATGTGGTTTTACCCTGTGCAAATGACCAGTCTGATGGAGGATTTACTTTGGTAACACTTTACTTGAGTGGACACAAACACTGTATATAGTAATAACTTCAGCTACTACAGAAGTACAAATCATGAATGAATATGGTTGTTACTTAAGATGTCATGATTCATTAATGAACAAACATGACATCAGTATTTCACTTGTGTTATTCATTACTTATACCTTCAATAGTTCCTTAGTAAAAATTTACAGAACTAACCGAAAGAGTAACAAATATAGTAACTGCTTGGGATAAATGATGTGTCACGATTCATTAATGATGAACAAACATGAGATCAGTTTGTAACACTTAGTTTGTGGTTAAATAATACATAAGTAACAGCATAATACTAGATTATTTTGTGTCCCCTTAAGTCGAGTGTTTCCTTTACTTCTTCTGTGTGCGTTAAAGTAACTCACCCAGATTGAGTTCAGACCTGTTGTAAATAAATACAAGCCACACACACCACTGAGAATATTACAGCGCAGTGTCTGCGAAGTATAGCCCACAAGATCCCTCATATCTGTAATAATAGCCGAATGAGTTCTGGAACTTTCTGCATTAGGATCCCAGGAAAAGCTCCTGGAATCCTGCCATTCTATGACACCACTTGCTTTCATCACATGACGTGAACATGGGCTGATTGCACTTAACGAAGCGTCCCGATAATTTCTGCTAATTTGCCAGCGGACCTCGTTGATTACTGTAGCTTGATTGACATGATAATCTCTGCGACATCTCTATCCCTTCCTGATTATGCCACAGAGGCTGAGCATGCATATCCAATCTCATCACTGTCATTGACAGCTAGAGGCGTGACCATATCCAGAGCTATTCGATCCGCCTAAGGAGCATTGAAAGGTATGGATTTTATCCTGCGGGTGACCTTTCCAAGGAGCAAGATGGCTGGTAAAATTCAACCCAGTTTACATTTATTTAGCAGATGCTTTCATCCAAAGCGATGTACATTTTTTAGAAAGCAGGGTCAGCCAGTCCCTGGACCAAGATTAAGGGCCTCACCCAAGGGCCCAACAATGACATCAGACGGGGATTTTAACCGACGACCTTCCGATCGCGGGCACAGCATCCTAACCCTCTGAGCCGCGTATCGGCCCCTTAGAACACATGAAAACTCAGCTTTTGGTGGAGAAACTGAAGGAGAGAGAAACTTCACGCGGCCATCTGTTAAACACTTACAGGCAGATGGTTCGAATAATTATTTAAATCCCGCTGAGTTTCATGAATAGCTCACCACCTGACGTGACAAAGGTTTTTCAATCAAAACATCGGTGGGGTGATGATGTTAGTAGTTTATAAAGTCGCACAGAATCAAAGTAGGGGCTGATGACGGTAGTTATCTTGAGATGAGGCAATTATGAAAAGAATCTGAATGGGTCAGTGTGAAAACTGGCATCTTTTCGACATCTATTGCAAAAAAATACATCTGCGGCAATATGCAAGCTACTGTAGAACCAGTACGTGGACACTGAAAGTAATTCCGTCATTTCCAAAACGCAGGCGCAAACTAAAACCGTGTTGGATTCAGTCGACTCACAAAATTCACATCTGAAATTTCGTCGCTGGTCCTCAAACCTTATTCTGTTTTATTCTCCGTTTAATTGAAAGCGACACTGGTGAGAGACAAACGAGGAGAATAATGTCAGAGCACTAATGTTCAAGTGGCTACTGCAGGGCTACTAAGATAAGGGGGATGCAAAATTGGGATGAAGAGGAGCAGACAGTATGCATCCCCAAAAGTATCTCTGCACCACCCCAATAAGTGTAAGAGGCTTAATTATACAAACCAGTGTTCTCTAAAATAATATTTTTTTTATAACAGATGAATCATCTGTCGATTCTGGTGGGTATTTTAAGTCCTTCGTGCTTGTTTTTGTTGGACTATTGAACATCCATCCATCATCTATATGCATATCTTGGTCATGGTCATGGAGGGGCCTCGAGCCAATCCCAGACAGGCAGCGCAAAATGAATTCATACTTTACTTGCCATTTATATTGCAGTAGTACAGGGACATTGGAATGTGTTTCTTTCACATATCCCATCATGCTCTGCTTAGAGACCTGGAGACACATAGAGGTATGCGTGAAGCTTGGACACAGAGTCACCCATAAAGCCAGCACTGCTAGGGAGTCAAGGGCCTTACTCAAGGTCTCAGCAGTGATATGACTATTCCCCCAACCATGGGATTCAAACCAGTGACCTTCAGACCCTAGGTAAGCGCTGACCCTCAAGTCTAGAGTACATCTAGCGTAGAGGATATTTAGAGTACACATGCTTTGGCTATCACTACCACTGCCTGAAGGCCAACACAGTAAGGCGGAGGAGGAGCTGTTTTCCTACGCTACGTTAATAAGGACAGTGTCTAGGACCTAATGCTAACCAATATTCCACTACTGCCTACACAACATGTCCAGCTCTACATGTACTCCCACTGTACAGCTTACATTCTGTATGTCAGTGCTCACTTATTCGGTCATATGACTCTTTGTACTGTCAATGTATGACCAATGATTTTGCAGGCTGCTTTGCATATACAGGGGTTGGTGTGAGGCTAAGCAGGGTAGGCTGCTGTGCCTGTGATCAGAAAGTTGCCAGTTCAAATCCCTTAGTTAGTGCGCTTGAGCAAGGCCTTTAAACCCTAATTTCTACAGCGACTGTGAGTCTGCTTTCTGCAAAATGCAGGTGGCTTTCGAAAACAATCAGCTAAATAACGTTTCTTTTAGTTAAAATAGTTTTTGTGGTTATTTACAATTACTGTCTATGATTGATCTCCTTTTCCCCCCAGTCGGGCTCCAACCCTAGACTGGAGCTTGTAACAGTGCACATATGTGGTGTGATTTTCCCCTTTCAAATCAAAAGTCAGATAAGCAACATATACTATTTTAGGTGCGTGCATGTCAAAAAGTCTTATAATTATACTAGAGCTGTTAAAGTTAACATGTCAATTGTTTTAAGTAATTTAACATATTTAACACATTAAAATTAACGCAATTGACGCAGCTGTGTTTTGTTACCTCCCTGTGTGGGGGCTGACCTATGACCCAGATGACGCAAAACTCATTTCAAAACTCATTTCAATAGAGCTTGGCAATAGGCCTCATCTTGCTGTGCATTATGGGGCAACCAACATGATGGCACAGTGCATTATGGGGCAACCAACGAGATGGCACAGTGCATTATGGGGCAACCAACGTGATGGCACAGTGCATTATGGGGCAACCAACGACATGGCACAGTGCATTATGGGGCAACCAACGAGATGGCACAGTGCATTATGGGGCAACCAATGAGATGGCACAGTGCATTATGGGGCAACCAACGAGATGGCACAGTGCATTATGGGGCGAACCCACCATGTTCTGTAGCCAGGAACCAAAACAAACTGGTAGACTTCTCTCAGAGCTTTTCATTGTGCTGTGCGCTGTTTGTAAACATATTTAAATTTTGTCATAAAGAAAGTGGATTGCACAAACCAACCAGACTGTGCTCAGCGTTTAAAGATGCTATCAAACAGTCTGAAATATACATGCTTTGTGATTATTCTACATTCATTAGATAATTGATTTTACATTTAAATATGCATTAAAACAAGCTTTTATTGTTTTGTATGTATTGTTTTAAACACATTTTGATGGTGATTAATTCATTGTAAAATGTGTGTAAGCCTGTTTATTCATTTTAAGTTTCATTCTGTTGCATGTGAGGTGGCCGAGCGCAGACGGCTCTGAGACAAAGCTGAGCTGCAGCACAAATGAAGCACCGATTTCGCCGCACACCGCACTGCACACTGGGTTTAGCATGCTCCCATAACCCCCTGCTCATGAGTCATACAACGGGGTGAGCCCCTGCTTAAGTGGGAGTCCATACAGAGATAATCCGCTGCCCCCTACGTGTGAACGTTTGAAGTGCGCTCCAAATCAGCCCTCCGTTGACGAGAGATGCTTTACCCTGTGGGCAGTACTGTTCATTTACGTCTTGGTGCAGGTCCAAAAGCACGTCATTTATGAAGGTTCCCATCAAGGGCGCGTGTCTATCTGCCACTGGCTGCGGGGGCTTCCACTCATTTCTACATTCCCTTTCTTCTAAAGTATGCCAGCACTTCACACAAATTCCATCACAGCAAGTCCTATTCATGAATTCATTGGGAATGGAATTAATTATCAGTGTCTTTTTTTTTTGGTAAACCTTGAACAGGGGAGCATGGAGACTCAGACTATACCGTAACCCGGGGGGCTGGGGGGACTGGCACCCCCCAATATTTAATTTGGATTCATTCATCCCCTCCAATGAATAGACCTTTGAATTTAAATTATTTCAATGTGTAAAACTCCATGCAGTTGAGTTACAGTAAAGCCTCACACCTTCAGGGTGAGAGTGAGTTTGATTCCTTTGTGTATGTGTGTGTGTGTGTGTGTGTGGTTTGCATTTCTTCCATTTTCCTCTCACAGCCCAAAAACACACGGCTAGGCAAATCGGCGTCGCTGCATTGCTCGGATCGTGCGTGAGTGTGTGCCTGTTTCCTGTGAAGGACTGGCTTCCCATCCAGGGTGTCCCCACTGCCTCCTGGCTCACTGTAATCCCTGTACTGGATGGACACTACTAAGCTAAATTTGTGGTGTGTGGATCAGTGGGTCGAGATGCTGGGCCTGTAATCAGATGCTTGCTGATTTGAATTCCAGGGTCAGTGGAGTGATGTCACCATTGGGTCCTTGAGCAAAACAGTCAACTTCAACTGTTACAGATACTGTCGGGTCCTGCTTTCTAAAAAAATGCAACAGGACTTTTACACAACTTAAAAATCTAGTTATAGAATATATTGATACTCAGAGTCAATTAATCCATGAATATATTGGGTTTGCACTGAAATTCAAGAAATTGTAGTCAATGGAGAGAAAGACCTATAAAAATCTTCTGCTGATCATCAAATTGTGTGAAACTGTGTGAATTTATGTAATTTGTGATATTAGGCATATATCATTAATAAAGTCTATTTGAAGTTATATCATCAACTAAGTATATAGTTCAACATGTCCACTTAAAGGCCTGGGCCCCTTGAAAATCCTGTCAAAGCACATTAGAGTCGGGCATCCCTTGGGGACTTCTATAGACAACTGTGTTGACACTTTTAACTGGCAAGGCCTCTTAATGTGAAACGTCGCCCAGGGCCACCACTGAAATGTATGCGTTCGGTTCAGATAAAGCCCTCTCAGAGGAACTATTAAATTTCCTATTAGGTTTCCGGCCAAAAAAAAAAGGTTTGATTGTTTACTAGCACTGTGGGTTTATTTGCCGATGGAAAGGGTAATCCAATACACGTAGGTCATCACTTATGACATCCTAGTGTTACCAGTGGCTTTAGCTAACACTTAGGGAGCGGTCAAACAAACACTAGAGGCTAAATGCTAATAGCAACCCCGCTAGAGATGAATACGACTAGAGGAAAAAGTACATATTCTCTTTCGTGACAAGCATTCAAAGCTCCATAGCCATGTAATATCTGAAGAGGAGGTAGATGATTGGCTGGCGGAAGATTGGATTAGTGGCATTATTATTATTTTTTTTTTTTAAAGAGAAGCTTTGGTTTTTGTAGACCAATAGCGGGCTGCATCCCCCTTCAGATTTTTCAACAAGCAGTAACACATCACCTAATTCTTGAAAGATTGGAACAACATACTATGAATTTAGCAGATGATTTTACCATAAGTGACATACAGTTAAGAAGGCAGGGTCATCCAGGGACTGAGACAAACCAAGTTAAGCCTGTGTAATCATTCTGCAAATTAGAAGACTTGAATCAGCAATCTTTTGATCACAGGGACAGAGTACTAACCTCTCTGAGCCACACAACATCCCATAAGCATAAAATGCTTAGTCTACAATAGTTATGTTTAAATAACCATTGTAAACTAAACCATTATCCCTGGAAAACTCTCTGATCTGTCCTCCTGTCACCACACACAACCTCGGGGTTATCATGGACGATCACCCGTCCTTTCCCTCTCATATTGCTAATCTTTCACACTCGAGCTGAAAGGAAAACATGGAGAAAGAGCAGCAAAAATCTTCAATGAAAGTTTAAAAACTTCAGTGACAGTTTCCCGTTGTGTTTCTGTTGCTGGCCTGTATTACTTCCTGTTTCATTTTTCTTTGCTTTGGAAGCCCTCGTCTTCATTTCCTGTCCACCTGCTGCATGCTGAGAACAGGCCACGTTGCCGATGACAAGCAGCTCGGAGCCTTAGACATCGGTCACGAGCTGTATAACAAAGCCTCCGTGACACATCAGAGCCTACCGCGACGGAATATTACATATTAATGGGATTTTGCACAGGCAAATCAAGACACATCACGGCGCGTCTAAAACGAGAACTCGCGGCAAGGGGATTTACATATTACCCACCTTGGCAGAATTAATGTGGATAAACGCTCCAGGCAGATTAGACTTGTGATGCAAGCGTGAGAAACCAGTATTGATTGGAATTAATTGGATTCACGCTCTGCTCCCTTGATTAAGAGTGGGAGGCCTCTCAGCCCTCACACGATGCCCGTTTGACCTGACGTTCGCTGACAAGTTTCTGGCGGGGGACCCTCTTTACCCTGCTATTTGTCAGGTAGGCAAAATACTGAAGCACAAAGAGACCCATGCATATTTTTAAAGGACTGTACAGCCCAACTAGCCACTGAATAAATGGACTGAATCATACCTCTTAAAACTGCTTTCTTGGTCAAATCGGGTTTTTTTAATCTATAATTCGTCATACCTTCCTCTGATCTATTACATAAACTCATGTCCCAATGTTTAATCACTTAAGCTGAAGTGTCAGCCTTTTGTGGTTGAGGGGCAATGCTTTCATGCTTTGTGTTCATTCGAACTGGTACCATCTACTAGCCCTGAGATGTGCTAACACATCAACATGTGCTAACACATCATACTAGAATAGAACTATCATATTGTGTTAGCACAAACCGGTCAAATCATGCTAGTATGGAACTAATACATCATGCCAGCACAAACCATTTACATTGTCTTAACATATAGCTAACACCTTATGCTAAAACAGACCAATTACATTATGCTAGCCCAGACGTTACATATCGTGGAAGCAAGACCTATTACACTATAGTAGCACAAACATGCTACCATAGACTTATTACATAATACTAGCATAGAGCTACTGCATTATGATAGCATAGACCTATCACATTGTAGTAGCACAGACCTATCACATTCTGCTAGCTCAGACCAGTGTTTCCCAGTCCAGTCATTGGTAGACCCCAAACAGTCCACATCTTTGCTCCATCCCAACTCCCAACATACCCATACAGGGTAATCAGTGTTCTAGATTGGCTGTGTGCTAGGAGGTGTAACAAACATGAACTGTCTGGGGTCCCCGAGGTCCCTGGCTTAGACCTGTCACATTGTGCTAGCACAGACCTTTTAGATCATGCTAGCTTAGATCTAATACATCATGTTAACACAGACCTGTCAAAACCTGCTAGCTTAGACCTATGAATGAATGGATGTATGTTCAGGCTTTTCAAGACACTCAAAGCACTTTACAGAACCAATGGGGAGCCACTTCAAGCACCACCACTGTGTAGCACCCACCTGGACGATACGAAGGCAGCCATTTTGCACCAGTACACTCACCACACAGTAGTTAAGGTGGTGCAGCAGCAGGAGAGAATTCACCAGTTAGACATAAGGGGTGATTAGGAGGCCAGATTTGAAAGGGACAAAGTCAGAAATTTCAGCCAGGGCATTGGAGTACCACCCCTACTCTTTCTAAAGAAGCCCTGGGATCTTTAATGACCTCAGTTTTACATCTCATGCAAAGGACTGTACCATTTTCAGAGCACTGGGGTGTAGGAATCCATCCAGACAACAGGATTGACTAACCTGTTGGCCACACCAACACCTCCTCCAGCAGCAAACCTGGCTTCATTATTTGGTCTCCCATTAAAAAGCACTGGCCAGGCCCAAACCTGCTTAGCTTCAGAAAGATTACCTAGTTTGAACTGTAGGTGGTAGGGCTGCTAACATCATATCTCATTGTGCTAGTTTAGACCTATCACATCATGCTATCATAGACCCATCACATCGAGCTAGCATAGATCTATCACATTGTGCTAACTTAGGCCTATCACATCATGCTATCATAGACCCATCACATCGAGCTAGCATAGATCTATCACATCATGCTATCATAGACCACTGAGCTAGCACAGATCTATCACACTGTGGTAGCACAGACCTATCACACCGTTCTAGAATATAGCTGTGGGCCATAAATATTGACTGCTGACTATATTGCCTCACACCTGGGGTTGTGGTTGGGGTGGGGGTGGGGGTCATCTAAATTGGAGCACTTATAAATGTTAGTCTTTGGGAGTGTGGGTTTCTGTACAGGTTTGTCCTCTGTTTGTGCAACACTGAAAACATTTACATTTACAGAATTTGGCAGATGCCCTTAGCCAGAGCGACTTACATAAGTGCTTTAAACAATTTAGACTATGGGCCATTTTGTTTTTTTCCATTCAGATTCTGTCAATTGCTCCCCGAAGTATCAAAATAATTAAATGTAAATAGCTATGAAAACTAGCTTGTACGGGGACAAGCGGTTGGAAGATGGATCAATAGAGAAGCAAAAGTCCCCCACAAGCTTAGCCTCATTCCAATCTCTCTGTTCAATTCTTAGCACTGGAAACCTTTACACCACAAACACCTGCCTTAAATAAAACACTGACGGGCAAAAGAGAGCCATCCCCAATATTTAACTTGTGCACGCCACAGACAGTTGGGTGCAGTTGTGGGCAGTTTTTTTTCCAGTTGAAAATGTTGAAAAATAGGGGGAAATGATTTCAATTGTATTTCAGATAAAGGAAGTAGGCCATTCCATATGCCATTATGCGGCCATCTGGACACATGACAATTGAGTAATTTAATGCAGAAATCAATGTCTGCTGAGAAGCAAGGGGTGGGTTTTTAACACCTGAATTGTGGCTTTTTTATCCAGCTTTCAACAAACCAGTATCCTTAAGCATTTATTTTCAGCTGGTTTTGCTGGTCCTGCTGTGTTTATATGGCCAATGGAGCGAATCAATACACTCTGGACGTTAAGCATAAATGGCCCACGAAGAATACAAACAACAGGGCCGACGTACAGGAACAAACAAGTGTGCTGAGCTGAGCAAACGCTTGCCTGAACACGGCACCGTGATTCATGGGTGGGTTGGGTTTTGATATTTAGCACCAGTTGAGAGATCCAATTTATACTTAGTCAACCAACTGGGAAATTTGTTCCTGTTAGATTGTCCAGTTGAAAGGCTGGGAGATCTGAACTAGAAGCGTCTAATATTTAAGAACATCGACATTCAGCCAGCAAAGAACTTCACTTGTCATTGCTGCATTTTATGTTCTTTTTATTGTTCACATAGTCTGCCTCTTTATTTCTTTATATATAGTTTACTTATTTTGTATATTGTTTTACCTCTTGTAAATACTATTTGTTTGCAACGGTTCAGAGTCATTATTTCATACTGATATTCTGAGTTGACTCCTGTAAAATGAGTACATGTTGATTTAATAGGCTGGGTGAAGTCATGTGACCATCCATTCATTGGATTCATTGGATAATATTCCTGTTTGTCCTCCTTCAGACCACTTCCTCTAAAGCCCATCTACAGCCCCAACACCGCTTTGGCTTCCCAGCCCCTTCCCCCACAGCTGAAGCCAAAACAGCTATCTGACCCGGTCTGTCAAACCCAGAATCCCCATTCCGACCTTTGACCTCCATGTCACATGTATCTGCTTACCAGAGCACGTCTCACAGCTATATTAAGTAATGAAGTGTGTTTCATAATACGCATCACCATCAACAAAATCATTACGATCATCATAACGGTAATTCATTTAGTCACCAATTTTGGATCAAATGCTTTAGTTGCTATTAACACAAGTATCACAGACACAGAGATTAGACCCATCAAGTGACACACCAACCCGCGATTATGATGAGTGGGTATATATGTTTCATTTAAGTTCTTATTATATATGCAGTGCTTTAAAACCTCAAACTCTTCCTGCTATATTCATGAACCAGGTACTGGTTACTGAACAGAAACGGTTCCTCAATCTTTGAAAAGGGAAGGATGCAGTGTGTGGGTCCCCTATCCATCAAGGCGGGTTGAAGGCACTGACATGTCTCTGGCTCCTGGGCGTACGGCTGCGCGCAAACGCTGCCGGCTTCCTTTTATTTTTGTGAAGAATAAACACAGCATATTGCCGGCGGCAGAGCCCCAAGCCTTCCTTTCCTGTAATATTGCAGAAAGGTTTCGGAGGGCATTCTGTAGCTTTAGGATGTTTTGAAAGAAAACATCCAGAACCGTAGTGACCTGCGTGCACTTCTGAATTCTGGCTACAGTCTGGGAGTCAGGCACTACTGTAGGCAACACAAAGGAAAGTTCAATAGGACCCCTGGATGGGAGTGGGAAAAAGAAGATCCTTTCCTGATTCCAATTAGGGATTTTCTCCAAGAACAATGGCCAATCGAGTAATTCTAATAATCCTATTCTGGGGCGTGTTTCCCAAAAGCTCCCATTAGCAATTTACATCGTTTGACCTATTCAGTTGCATGGTTAAGTTGCTAACGTAGGTAGTAACTATGCTTTTGGGAAATGCACCTCTGATTGGATAGTGACATTCCCTTATTTTGTCCTATTGACTAATAAATTTTACTCACTGAGTTTTATCGCAATGTCATAGCGGGGTGCTGGCCAACATCTATGAAATGTTAATGCTTGCTCCTTCAGAGTGTTCATAACATTGTTATCGTAATTGTTGACCATTAAAAGAAAAACATCTCTGCAGGTTCTGGCTTCGAAGGAGATTTCCATGAAAGAATCACAGTGGATGTCACCCGGCCATTAGATCTTGCTGCATGAACTCATTGATTTGAGTCTCTGTGGACCACAGATTGCGTTACACTGACAGATCACTGCAGGGCTATATTCCAGCTCGATTCAGACTAAGGTGTAGTATCACGTCAAGCCAAGTATGCTTTACTGTCACACCATCCATATATAGGTATAAACTGACAGAGAACGGTAAGTAATGGTCCCCCTGGACCACGAGGTGACATACAAACAGCGAGTGACAAGGGGCGGGTTTACAGACATCAGAGGATTGAAAATTACCAGCCTGTGACTAATTTATACAGCCCGCAACGTGTTTTTAATTTGTCATGAAATCTGGCCCGCAGACCAATCTATCATTTGCCACAGAGAATAAAAAAATGATGCAACGTCAATGCACTAATTAGCACTGCAGGCACCCCCCTCCCCCCGTTGCTGATGAAATAAATTGTGTCCATAAATTGATATATAATAATAAGGAAAATTGTCAGTACCAGTGGGGGGGGGGAGGGGGGAGAGATGGTGTTGGTGGTATTCTTACGAAGGGAATAAACACAAGCGTCACACGTGAAATACATTTGCATAACTGTACCATCGTTAAACAGACTCTTTATTAAAATGCTATAGCTCAAGCAAATGTCCACAATGATGTAATGATGTGGGACCAGCAAATAATTTCTTCATTGTGAGATCCCTCAAGCGTTGTCAGGTTTTCCTTCTTTAAACCAGCAAAGGTCATCCTGAATCTCCAGCCCCCAAACTGTCTCAGTGCTTATTGGTTATTAAATGTCCACCTGATCTCACATAGGTTATTTGCTTATTTTTTGTGCATATAATAAAATACTCTGATTCTGATTCACCTGCATGTGAGTTTCCATGTGCAGCAGCGCCACCATCAGCTGGGATAATCCTCATGCATTCCTTGTCTTTGGAAATTAAAACTGATTCCAGCTGGGGAAAACTAGAGGTAGAATCTAAGCCTCTCTTAAAACATGACATGAACAAATGAAACCTGAGAACGGCTTCCTGAAGGTGCCCCCCTCAGGAACCCAGAATGATAGCATAGAGTTTATAGCCAATAGGAGGAATAGACGATCTTTTGCAATCTCATAGCTCGAGGTCACTATTTGATTGTATCATCTAAGGTAACGTCAATGAAGTCCATAACCTGAACCACTAAGAGTCAGGATGGGTTTGGCTGAGGTCATTTTTATTTGTTGGTAGATTAATCTAAGGATAACTGCCAAATTCGTTTCCAGGCCATTAGGGTTGTACTGATATTACACCGTCCCATTCGGTATGCAGGGGACACCACTCACTTTTCAATGTGTGTCAGCTTTTATGCTGCCAATACTGAAGCCTGGCTCAGAGTTTTTCTTTCTCCAGGGGTAACCAAAATATAACAGACCAGAGCTAAGGTCCGATACCACTAATGTGTGATCACATAAGTAACTAAGCACCAATGAGGTCCCCTCTGAATGTTTTTAACCCCACACTAACCTTTGTGCAGATGCACAATAAAACACGACAAACATTTGGAGAAATAGCAGAAATAGTAAACATAATCAGTTGTACTCATCTCAAATGATCTAGCTGTAGTCCAAAAATACGTAAGCATTGTCTACCTGCAGTGAGGATTCTAATGATGTCCAACAGAGAGTTACACCTGTTGCAAATTTATTTTACATATGGCGACTCTGGAATAGAGGCTTTTGGAGTTCCGTCCTAGGAGGTGGACAGCAACAAATAGCCCATGCTGAAGCACGAAGGCGTCAGGCCCCGTGCCAGAAAATACCGCGGTAGAGATGGAGTGTCCTGTCATCAGATGAGAGGTTTTTATCCCGCACTATTACCTCCGGGAGTGACATTTAGCCCGCTCTTCGGACCACATCCATCTCCTGTGGTACCCATGCCTTAGGGACACTAATGGTGACTTTAATGTAACCTTTCCATTTTCAAGCTGCCCATAGTCTGTGATGTGCGTAGTCTTCCTCTTATGAGGGGTCAACGTCAGCCTGGCCAATTTTGTCTGGTGCTGGCGTGTCGGGTGTGCTCTCTATCTCTGAAGAGTCCGGCACATGTCCGTTTCTGTTCTGTGTAATTTGAGCCCCCTATTTCATACCATACATCCATCCATTTGCTGTAACCGCTTATCCTATTAAGGGTCGCGGGGGGTCCAGAGCCTATCCTGGAAGCTATAGGCACAAGGCAGGGAACAACCCAGGATGGGGCGCCAGCCCATTGCAGGGCACATCATTCACTCACACAAGCACACCTACGGGCAATTTGGTAACTCCAATTAACCTCAGCATGTTTTTAGACTGTGAGAGGGGGGTTTTCTTTTTTCTGACTTTATCCCAAGTATCATTGAGGTCCCATAATATTCCAGGTCATGACCCAATAAAAACTTCCCATTTTCACTCATCATGCAGGTTAACATGCAGAGTGCTGTGTCATGGCTAAAGCTTTGCTGCATCAGAGGAAACTCACACCAAAAGGGCTCCGTTCAGCAGTAATACCCTTTCTCCTAATCCCTCTAACAGCTCTCCTCACAGATTCACTCCTGAGGAGCTCCTCCCCCCAAAAAAGATTCTATTAGTATTCCAGTATCAATTTTCATCCTCAATGTTGACTGGTATAAGGAATTAAATATAATGTGTAACACTTAACAAGGATTCCATTTAGCGGCTTCATTAATTTGGGGGTAGCGTGTGGCCCTGTGGGTCAGGACTCCGCAAGGTCCTCAACCCCAATTTCTCCAGGGGCTAGCTAACCCTGCTTTCTTAATTATAAGTCACGTTGGACAAAAGTGTCTGATAAGTAAATAAATGTTATGTAAATGTAATTTTATATTGATTTATATTGACAGAGTAATTTCCAAAAAAACAAATGATGGCAAGGGAGAGGCAAAAACACACTAACCTCTCTCACCAGTTGGTGACCAAATAATTAATTAATATAGTCTATAGGTGAGTCCTCCTTTTCTACCTCCTATCTATCACTCTATCTAGCTGTCTATCTATCTTCCCAATCCGTTTCTCAGCCCCCGTCACGCAAAATTCTGGACTGTCTTGCAAGAAAATTGAAGGGAGCAAAAACATGGACCGGCTGCAGGTCCCCATGGACTGGACTGGGAAACACTGCTGTGCGTCACTAGAAATGCTGGGAAACGTTAGGAATTAGGAATCAACACACCATATAAAGAAGTTTACATTTACAAGCTGAATTACTGCTGCTCTACAGTGAGCAACAGGCAGTGCAATAAAATGCCACAAAGGAGTGAAATGAGGAATGAAGTTGGGGATCTCCTTCTAGGAAAAGGTAGTATATTGTCATGACCAACCTGTTTGAGATAGACATAGATTGCTGTGTGGGTAAAGCGATAAAATGCTTTATAAGCAGAGCAGGGCTTTGAGAGAAGGAAAGCTTTTATTTTCTAGATGTGTGGTGACCTAGTCTTGTTGTCTTTAGTGTACAGAGACTTCTGTGAGTTTAGAGAGGCATAGTGAGAGATTTTAAAAAAATCACTAGGCAAGGCAAGGCAAGGCAAGTTACTGCCACACATACCATGGATATTTAGGTTTCTGTGCTGCATGAAGAGCTCCATAAGCAAGTCAGGTACACAAATAAATAGGATTATACAAAGCACTAGGATTGCCATCCGCTCACTTTCCATACCTCTTATCCAGTACAGAGGCACGGTGGACCTGGAGCCTATCCCAGAATGCACTTGGCAGGGCACACCCAGGCTGGGGTGCCAGTCCCTTGCAGGGCTCTAACTCCCACACACACCACACGCATGCTACAGGGAAATTGGGAGACACTACCTCACCCAGCCACATATTATTGGACAGTGGGGGCAATAAAACGCAAAGCTTACTGTACTAAAAGAGATAAAAAAATGTACTTTGTATAAGTAGCAATTCTGCATGACAGGTAAACACGATCAATACTATTAATTTCAAATGATCTCGCTCGAGATCTATTACTAATATCGATAAGCACAGTTGCGCTATTAGGAATACTAACAGCTGCCGTACGTGGTATTTCTAATCCACTGGAGCGCGCGGTGCGCTTTTACAAGCCGACGAGCCCGAGGCGAGACTCGGAGCTTTTCGGGTCGGGTGAGAAACTGATGCACGAGTTATTCCCCGCAAACATAGGGCGGCACGACAACCGCGGAGCCGCCGATGAATCATAGGGCTCAAATCGACGCGGAGCGGCGTTCTGCGTACCGGGGCTTCAAGTGAATGTCGTGATGTGATTAATAGGAAAGGCTTCTTACAGCCTTCAGATGTGTCCCTGAAGGGGATTCGCCAAACAATATTTGAAAGCATTGATTTGAATGGCCGGTACACATTACAACCGATATAACCTAAGACATGATGACACTAATGCATTTCTTCTTTACAGAAACATGTAAGATCTAATGAAATGCAGAGAGATGGGATACGGAGAATATTTGCATAATTCCACCTTTTTTATCTGCTAGTTATAATCATATTTCCAGGAAACATATAACCGTACCCTGGCATCATTTTATATAATGACTGTAATTAGTTAAAACGTTAAAACCATTATAAAACAATACTGATGCAGTTGTTCTACTAATGCCGCAGTGGACTGTTTGTTTTTGTTTCCCGCAGTTAAATACACCTAATATTCTGTGCTGTCAACGAAATCCTGGGGAAAAATGTTCAAATCTGAAAAACAGTTGCTTCACAGTGGTAATTTGTCAAAGCCGTTAATGCAGTATCTCTATCGTTGTCTTTTATCAAAATCTTCCGACCGGCTGATGATTATGATTTGTTTTCAATTAAAATAAACAATGGGGATATAGATTTGGGTGGATAATTCCCATAGCAACAGCTAATATTCTGAGCATTTAATTTTGCTAGGACATTAATCTAATGTTAGGATAAGAAAGACAGAGCCTGTATCAAGACACACTTTAAAGTCCTATTAAAAATTTATTGGGGGTTATTTATTAGTGCAGTATAGGTGCATGGATTTATTTATTTATTTTTTGATAAATCAGCCTAGGTCAATTAAATCCTCTTGTCTCAGAACACATACAGTGATATTAGTCTTGTGAAAACTAAACGTCAGTGCATATGTAGATTTCTGGGATATAACTCACACTCATGATCAGAATGTTCAAGGCAGACACAGTGGTTGGCCGGCAGGCGACTGTGGGCAGGGCAAAGCAAGGGCGTCTGGCGGTGAGTGAAGCCTGGCAGGGGCATCTGGTGGTAAGCTGGTCTGAACTGGCACCTCTGGAGGGTGAGCAAAACCACCCTCATGGGGTTGGGAACCCAGAGCATGGGCAGAACAGTTCCCTCTGGGTCGGGAGTCTGAAGCATGGGCAAAGCAACTTTCTTCAGGTTGGCAGCTTGATGCGGAGACGGAGTGGCCCTCTCTGGACCAGGTTTTAGAGGCTTCTACAGAGTGGCAGAGGCCTCACCTGATCCAGGAGCCTGGAACTTGGGTGGAGCGGCCCAAATGTGGCAGAGAGCCTCCCTAAGCTGGGCACAGCAGTGGCCTCTCTTAGGCTGGGAACTGAGGACAGGGCTTCCTAGAAGTGCAGTAGAGGTAAAGGTTTCAAGCTCGGGAAGCTTCAAAAGAGCGGTGGCAATCTCACCTGGGCTGGGCAGTGGCATCACCTGGGCTGGGCTGGGCAGTGGCATCACCTGGGCTGGGCATGGCAGTGGCATCACCTGGGCTGGGCATGGCAGTGGCATCACCTGGGTCTGATTCGACCTGAACTGGGCTCAGCGAGACGGGCTACAGGATTGGTTCAGCCCACTTCCTCCACCTTCACCTCCCGTGAAAATGGCTAGCAGACTGGCAGTTGCCTACAGGAAGCCAGCAGGCCGATCCGTGACAAGCTGCAGGGAACCAGCGGGCAGATCAGTGGCTAACTCAGCAGGGGGACTGAAGGAAGCCCCTAGTGTATCCAGGGGAGTGTATCCATGGGGAGTGTATCCATGGGGAGTGTATCCAGGGGAGTGTATCCATGGGGAGCTGTGGGAAGCCCCGAGTGTATCCAGGGGAGTGTATCCATGGGAGTGTATCCATGGGGAGTGTATCCAGGGGAGTGTATCCATGGGAGTGTATCCATGGGGAGTGTATCCATGGGGAGCTGTGGGAAGCCAGCGGGCAGACCCCGTAGCGCCAGGCTTCAGGAAATTGGTGAGCACACAGGCAGCGGGCTGCACTTCATTCTCTTCTCACAAAGAGTAGCCCCAACCCCTCCATATGCCCGTGGACCTACTCCCCCACCTGTGGGTTCACATCAGAAGTGAGCCCTTCCAGAAGCTCATCTATATGCATAAAGAGTGCTCTTGCCATACTGCGGCATTACATCTCCAGACCAGGTGTCTAGGAGAGCAAAGTAGTCCCCTGCTGACAAGCGGGGTTGCTCTGACAGACTCCGTGGTTCTGGAGACTCAGAATGAACGACGGGCTCTTCCAAGTCGGACTCTAGAACCCCGGGCAGAGTGGCGGCAGCCTTACTGGAATCAGGCATGGGAGGAATGCAGATGCTCTCCTTGGGGGTAAGCACTGGAGGACCTGGGTTCAGTGCAACGGCATCAGGACTGGATCCCGCTCTCTTCTTTGGCTTCTTCTTGCATCTGGAGACAGGGGCTGGAGCGACGGAAAGCTCTGGTAAGCCATCTGGCAAATTGGGGGCGTGTTTCGGGGAGCTATGCAGCAGAGAAGCAGTGTGCGAAGCGGCTTCATGCCGCAGAGGGTCGGCTAGCCAACTACCCTCAGACACACCTGGGCTGGATAAAGCAGTATGGGTATGCTGTCATTATCACAGTGGGGAATCACTGGAGGGGAAATCCACATGCCCTGGAATTGTCCAGGATCCTCCCCACCTTCTGACTCCCCAAGGTCACTGTTACTCAGTGGATGAATCAGAGGATTGTCAATAAGCCACCAAGGAGTGCTGACCAGAGATCCAGGCAGAGATGGGTTTTATGAGAATCAAAAGGATCAAACAAAAAGCAACAGGGATCTTGAGGGATCCAAATGGTGAGGCGAGGCATAGACTGTACTGGTTACAACATCAAAGACAGGTCTTGAGAGCACACGACTGGGAAGCATGTAAATACTAGACAAAGGGGCGAAGAGGAGGCAGCTGTGAGTGATTAACATGAGGGCAGGAATGAGAGGAAAGACAAACAAGCACCAGGTGAGGCTTTTGTAGGGCCACACTGTGGGAGATACAGGAGGACCAGGTAGACACAGTGGGCAGGGCATGGCGGTGTGTGGTAAATAATAAAAAAAAGAAGCTGTATTGCTGTATTTAGTTACGAATTATTGCACACAGATTAGTGTGATTGTTTTCTACTTTTCTGAGTCCACAAGCTTTTTCAGGCGCAGATAAAGGCAGCCAGGGGTCCTCGAGGCACAAATAGAATGCAAAGTCGACTGCAGGGGTTTCTAGGTCACCAGGAGTGAAGCAAATGAGAACAATTTTTGGGAAATAAGGGCCAGGTGGAACGCACCAGAAGCACTGACCGGGTCACCTGCGTCCGCCTCCACAGACAGCCAGGGGCCACGGTGACCCTCTTTGATTCTGACATCACTTTCATCCGTCCATCCCCCATCCATTTTGCTTAGACACTATCCAAGCCAGGTCTCATAGTGCCAAGGGTACCTGATTAAGACACATAAACACGTGTTATTCCTTATAAGTCAGCAGGCTTTTTCTAATATGCGGAAACTATTTCTTATCATAAATCACAACACTGTAAATACCTACAAAATATCACATACATACATTTTATCTTTTCAGCATGTATAGTATATAAGGCTCTCTCATGGCATCAAATCTCATGGCATTTATGCCCTTCAGCAAGGCCCAAACCCCCTTCGACCTTG
>JAODKM010000075.1:14451599-14470710 GCA_026780845.1 Petrocephalus sullivani
TATATAAGGCTCTCTCATGGCATCAAATCTCATGGCATTTATGCCCTTCAGCAAGGCCCAAACCCCCTTCGACCTTGCTTTCTCAAGAAATGTCCATTACTAAATAAGTAATATTTATATGCAAAAAAATAAATAATTAATAAAAAAATAATTTATATATATATATATATATGTGTGTGTGTGTGTGTGCGTGTGTGTGTATATATATATATATATATATATACTGTATAGGAATTAATCTTTTCGCATAGCCATTTTTGTAGGATTCTAAATAGCTGTACACAAAATGATTCCCAAAAATAATTTTTTGTTTGCCACTGTTCTTTTTCTTAATCTTCATTTCATTCTGCCACTCACCATCACACCCTCTCGACATCACGACCTGCACACGCCAACACTCTGTCATCTTAGCGCCCAATGTGACGTTACGCCCTGCTGGGGTACTTCATGTAAACCGGTGGGCTGCATTATTGAAGAGCAGAGACATGCTACCCCTCAGTGAAAGTCTGATGACAGCTGGTAGAAATGCTAATGAATGCCACTTGTTTATGTCAGTCGTCATTCTTGAGCAGAAGTTGTGTCATGCTAACAGGGGCACCCTCAAGGAAGATGCCAAATGCTTTTGTATATTTAAAGCAAATGGCAGGGCATTTTTCAACCAAAAGGCACTCTCAGTGGAGATCTTTACCTTCATAATATTTGCTAGTAACATCACTGTAAAAGCATTTAATTGTTTTTGAAGAAAAGACACACTATCTCCCCGTGAAAGTTTGATGTCAGCTGGTACAAATGCTAATGAATGCTTAACGCTTATATCAGTCATCATTCTAAAGCACACATTGAGTCATGCTGAAATTTGTTTCAGTTTGCCTCATTTGTAAATCACTTTCTACAAAAGTGTCTGCTAAATACAATAACCGCCCCTCAAGAAGAACACAGCCAAATGTATTTTACATCTTCAAAGCCAACAGCATGGAATCTATCATCCCGAAGACTAATTTCTTTGTAATGTTTGAATTAGATTAATTAATTAGGGATTTTACGATATTTCGCTGGAAAAGGAAAGCCACATCAGACGCCTTCCCAGAATCCTTCAGGATAGGGAATAAAAGGCCATTTCTCATGAACACTTTTGTCTTTAAAAGAATGCTAGTCTCCTGCATTGCCTCCTTCCTGGCCTCAATAGGCAAGCCGTGAGCTTGTCATTTTGCCTCACACGGAGAGGATTTCACAGCACCAAGGCACCAGCTACCAGTTTATCTCCTGCATGCTACAGGAGGAGGCCCAGGCCAAACAGACTCCATCCAAATGGATTACTTCAAGCATTACCCAACACAACAAAGTGGAAATTAACATGTTGCCAAGCAACGTAATAATATTCCAGCACCCAGCGTCAAATGGAGGACTGACAGCCTACCAAAGAGGCCTTGTTTCACACGCCTGCACCCAAGCCTTTCACTCTACGTCATATTTAATTAACCTCGCGGGATTTCGAACTTACACCCCGTGTCCGTTACCCAGGCAATTTGTGCAGCAATTCTCAGATGTCATGTGTTTCGGACGCACTGGACTGAGATTCTGATAAAACATGTGAAACGCCTGATGGGAACAGCCATAAACATGCTGTTTTTGAGTGTAACACAATACCGGGGAAGTGAGTATTTGACTGGGGTTTTTTATTTATTGTTCTGTGCCCTCTCCTGTAATATCTTCATAAAAATTCAAAATATAAGCAAAAAAAGCAGAAAAGGTGTCTCATGATTGGTTGAAATTATCCAAAGGTCTCCAATGCAGAAAAGGTGCCACATGATTGGTCGAAATTATTTATAGGTCTCCATTACTGAGAGAGTTTACAGTTTTCTGCACTTTTCTGAGAACTGTTCAGGGGCCATAACTGGAAAGATAATTCATAACCCTTTATCTGACAACTTTACATATTGAATCATCAGCACCTTTTTTTTCATTTTAAGGCAGAAGAATAAAACCAGTCAAAATGCGATAATTTTTTTTTTTTTCAGCAGACCAGAGATTGCCGAGGATTATGGGATGTGTGGATTTGTGTAGCAGGAAGAAAGTGAGAGCAGAGGGCCAGGACCCTACGCACCTCCCACACTATCCATCGTTATCCATCAGTGTTGGAGCCACAGGCTAAGTAAACAATTGAGGGGCTATAATTCGTACCTCACCGGCTTATTGATTCCAGAAGGCCCCGGTGTCCAATTGGATGGTCGTGTTCAGCTTGTCGTTCATCTTAACTTCAATAGATGATTTTTCTAACCAGTAGAAGATCAGGTTAATGTGTGGCACAGTTCATTAACGGGATATCATTGATTCTCAACTCTGTTAAATATGCCCTCAACTTGGTATATATCTCCGCCTGACAGAGGGATTAAACCTTTCCTTCATTTGTCTTAGGTGCTGCTTAAAAACTTTATTTAGAATTTACCAAGATACCTAAAAGTCAAATAGCATTTTTGGCTAAGCGCCAGTTAATTCAATGCTCCTGCTGTGTGATAATATGGTCATCTGATAATTAGAATTTTTTTTTGTTATTTTCAAAGGATATAAAATGAGATGACGGAACGTCAACAATGTGAAGCCATGTGAAAAGGCGATGGACAGTTCAATGCATGCTTCATTGCACAAAGTCAGAGGTTAATGCTTTACAGGGGCTTATTCTGATTATGTGGTAGCCCTGTCATCTACTCTGCCTAAAACTGAATTGGGTTTTTTGTACATTTTATACAATTTTACTTGAGACTCCAGGGAGATGTCCGTTATCTATCCACCCTTAATTTTATGCCAACACTTTTCCTAATCTTATTAAATTTGTCATAGATGTTGCCATCAGTTTTTGGGTGTTTATGAACATGACTAATGGAGTGTGGAGCTCTAATCCATAATATACTTCTATAGTACTTATGAATTGGATCAATCAGATTGTGGAGCTCTAGTCCATAGTACAGTTCAATAGTACTTATGAGGACAGAGTGCGTGTAGAAGTTATAGACATAAAGGACGTTTTGTCCGTTCTACACATGGGGCAGGTTTCCAGCATTGTGTTGTTATTATAACAATTATAACCACTGTCACGTTAAGGTTTTGCGTTAGTCCACATGTACAGTTGCCCAAAACAAGGCATTGGTACCTGTCACAGTCTGTGATGAGAGGTGTGAGGCTTCCAGTTGATCATGTGACAATCCCAGAAGAAAGAACAGAGAGAAAGCAGTGTCAGGCAGGCCCTGGTGGTTAAGGGCCTTGCTCAAGGGCCAATGGTAGAAACACTAATCACAATATTTCAAGCAGCAACCTTGCAAACACAAGCAGAGCAGCCTAACCTGCTGAAACACATATCATTTGTTATTTAATCAAGGACAGGACTCCTCCTTGGATTTAAACCAAAAACTTTTGGGTTAAGTCTTTTTCCTTAAACATTATACGGCCTGCTGTTCAGTCATTACTACATCTCTCCATCAGGGGTCGGCAGCTCATCCTGACACATCGTAGCCCTACAGTTTTTTTCTAGGTTTCTTTTTGTGAGATTAATTAGTGCTCATTTTCACCTGCAGCACCAGGTGAGGTTATCCGAATCATTACAGGAAATAAAGCAATTAAAAGCTATGGCAGAGTGAAACATAGCACACCCCAAGGGCAGCATCCGAGTTCAGGCTCCGGCTATAATTATTTTACTAAAACACTGATCGTTTTATAATGAGGATAAGGTCAGTGTTTGGATAAACACAATGTCGCCCGATCTGCCGCGAAGCCTTGATTTTGTCGCCAGCTTGTGGTTAAATATAAGCAGTGCGCTGTGTATGAAGCACGAGAAATAAACGTTCACAGGGGAAATGAATAATGGGGAATCATGAGTGACTAGTCAACACAAGAAGCCCGCACGTACGGCAGGGAATAGGGGGTGAGGAGCGGGCTCGCCCTGGGGGTGTGAGGTGGCGCGACATGTACGGCATACATGTCAACAGATTCTCGCGCAAAAAAGTTGTTTAAAAAAATAATTATAATATTATATAAAATATTATATTGACGACCTGGGACCTGGCCTGCGGATGAGAGACGAAATTTAAGAGTTATCAGCCATTCCGTACATTACGCGTATTGAAAATAAAATGCTGTGTCCCGTTTTGAACCAACACGGGACACGATTTGCACTGCATTTCCGTGCATTTTTTATTGTCAGTAAACCGGGGGGAGGGGGGTGGCGTCCCATATTTCTTAAGATTGAAAGTCCTGTAATGGCGAAGATGCTGCAGAAGTTCGATATTTATCTTGGTAAACAGCGCAAACTGTGCTGTGGGTGCAGTGGCGGCTTGCTGGCCCGCCCGCTTAGAGATAGGGACCGAGCGAAAGGGGGCTGTAACAGACAGGGGCTCTCCGATGAGACGGGGAGGGGGTGCGAACGCCCCGAGCCGATCTGAAAGCCCACTACGCGGGAGCGCTGGAGAGCATCCTCACCGCGGCAATCACAGCCTGCTTGGGAAATTGCTCTGTCCCGGACCGTTCGGCTTTGTAGAGGGTCGTACGTGCGGCCGAAGGCGTCTGAAAGGCGAATCTGCCCTCCCTGCAAGACATTTACCGCAGACGAAGCACCCAAACCAGCCACCTCCTTATCAGGCTGAGGTCTATGAAGAACTGAGTGAGCTCTGAGAGGTTCAGAAGGACCTTCTACCACAGATTACACTTCTAACTGGTATTCCCCCTTATTGATTCCAGACACTTTATTTTAATCTGTTAGTCCTTTAATTTTTTTAGTGTATGACTTTATATTTATTACTTTTAATGTCTTTTAGAATGTCTTCTTTTTGCTTTTACTGTTTTTGTAGTTGACCACCTTACCTTTCACTGCAGTTTGTGGTCTGACTGTATACCTTACATGTGATGAATAAAACCCTTGAATCCTTGAAAGAGAAAACAAAGATATAATGACATGTGCTCTAGAACATATTGACTTTTAAGACATTATATGTTTTGTTTTGTTTTAGCCCACACTCAGGAACCTCCGTACCCATACTCTGTGATCTGAGGAGATGTTGATGAGAATGTCTCCACCCTGGGCTTTTCAAGACGGCCTGTCCCTTTCTGTGAAGGGACTTTGTGGTGCAGTCTCAGTGTCCACACTCATGGACTCATGGACATTGAGACGTGTTCCTGCTAAGTTCTTGAGGGTTTAGGGCTGTCCCACTGCCAAATAGTAAGGTGCATTAGGTGTTTTGAGGCCTTTATGCACTTTGTCTGAGGGAATTACCCACAGTTCACAGCACCGTCACATGAATGGTTTACCTGGGGAAGCCTGGAAATGGTAAATAAACATGGAAAAAAGAAAAAGACAGAAGACTAACTGTAAATAAATAAGCCTGAAAGCATGGATGTCACATAAAAAATATGTGATATCAGAGTAAGACAAGCACATGCTATGTTACACACCCATTTTATTTATCAAGCAAAAAAAGAGTATATTGATTATCTGATAATTATACAGTATGATGGTGAAAAGAAAGTGCAAAACTTAAAATCAGAACCCCCAACCCCACAATAGTAAAGAGCATGTTTTGGCATTGTTAAGGTAGCGTGACCTATCACAACATGCTGTCCCATTCCTATTTATGCCGTCTCGAGCCCTTGCAGCCTATTGTACTCAGTTGGAGTAACAGGTGATGTCAGTTAAGCCTGTGAGGGTTCAGGGCTTTGGGCTTAGGGGGACATTAGAACTGGGCCTATATGTTTGAGGCATGATGTATTAGGCACAGCCCAGTATATTCTGTTATTTAAGGAACATGCTAGTCTTCTACATCAGCACAGACCGTTGTAGCAGCATACTTGGAAAAGCTCCTCTGCTTGAGTGGGGGGGAAGGAGCATGTTTATCAGGTGACTTAGTAATACACTGGTTTGTAAACCGCAGGGGCCTCATGTATAAATTGTGTGTACGCACAAAAATGTTGCGCACGCCTGTTTCCACGCTCACATCGGGATGTATAAAAACTAAACTTGGTGTACCGTTACACATATTTTCACAGCAACCCCAGACAATACGCACGCAAGTTTCAGCTTGATCTTGTAAACTGGAGGCATCCATTGGCAAAAGAGTGCTACTGCAGTTTCACTGGTCATACTCGCATTCATGATGCGCTCTGTATGAAAAACACTAAAATTAATTGTACATCATTTATAAATGTACAGCACCTGATTTAGTTAATTTGTGAGAAAGTCAGTTCAGAGAACTTCCAAAATATTCCAACTACCATGGCTGCTGTTTTTGCAAGAAATTTTGTGGGTTTTTTGCGTTGTTTATGCATCTGGATTTTTTTGGCCTAAACACATTTCTGTTTTAGTGTGAATTCTACGCACAACGTTATACATGAGACCCCAGGTTGTTCCCAGTACAACCAGCAATTTATTATTAGTGCTGGCCACTAGGGGGAGTCAGTAAAGTAAATCGTGAGTAAACCTGCAGCACTGCACGTTGCTTCACCTCCCATTGTATATATATTGGGCAGCTAGTAGCATTGGGCCTCATTCACCAATATATTGCTAAGACTTGCTAACTTGCTAAGAAAAATCTACATCGGATTCATGATGCATTCTTAAGCAGCAGAATTGTTTGCACCTGTGCTCGTAAGAATGATGAACCCCACGTCTTTGTAACTGAAAGCGCGTGCCCGTGTTTCTGAATTAGCATAGAGAAACGCCCCTTAAAGCGGCCACTGAACGTGAAGAGAAAAAAAAACTTTTCCCAGGGAAAAGTTTTTTTGGGTGCTTCAGGGAAAAAGCTGAGCTAACTTTGCAATTTTAATTACTATTCCTTTTATAGATTATCAATATATGTTTTTAAAATCAGTTTAAAGTTTTTCACAAGTTTTTGCATGAGCACTGCATGCGTTTTCCAATATAGTCACAATCATCTTCATCTTTGCTGTTTAAACCACTCCTAGGTTAGTGAGAAGTTTGTTAACTAATTCTGCTTTATTAATACCCCAATATTTATTACAACAAAATCACATCGCTATATTTGGAATTTGTCCAATACCGTGCTGCCCTAGTTTAAATTTCTTGTTATACCATCCGAATCTTGTTGTTTCTGTTCTTCCGACTAGATTGCAATTATTAACCTAGAGCAGTGCAAAGACTAGAGAATCAGAAAACGTAATGGAAAATGTGCAGAATTATACAATTTGCAACATGCTCTCCAGTTTCCTAATCATAAAAAAGCACGCCACATGTGTCTTTATACACACCACCTCTGGTTTGCCACCTACTGTATCCAAACACATCCAGCGTCCTTTCTCTGGACTGGTAGCTGTTGTTGTGCTATATAAGGGAAGGCGATGTACTGTGTGGCCAGTTAAATTATTCCATCGACAGCTCATGGGAAAGCATGGCTGATGGATGGCTGTGATATTCCCACCTGGTCTGCTAACTCCTGCTGAAATTTCCCGGTGGCTAAAAATGGTGCAGTGTAAAAGGAGGAAAGTACCTGCACATGGAGTGGCACTGGATTCAACCGTCTGGTATGGCTTCTCAGTGCTGGCTCCAAAATGTCACACAACTCCATTAAGACTGGTTTTAGTATCTTAAACCTTGAGATTAGGTACTCCTCAGTCTCTGCAAATAAATCTGAATGATTCTCAAGGATGTGTTCCCTTCTCAGGATGACTAGCAAGTTCTTCAAGAAGCAATAGAAATTCTATTTTGATAGCAAGCCCGATGCATGGAAACTGGTCTATGGGTCCTATAAATAGCGTGATCAAGCACTGAACAAGGCAGGATTTAATCCACACGATTGCTGATTGTACCATGAAAATGAAATTAAATTTATTGAAATTTATAAATAAAATAAATTATAATAAAATATTTTTAACAATAAAACAAGTTATAAATGATAATAAGTAATAAGTATATCAATCAATAATCTATAAATTAACATTTATAGATTAAATAATTCATAATTTCATTATTTAAATTATTAAAATTATTTAATTAATAATTGAGTCAGGTTAATATTTAAAAGTACGGAAGCCCTGAAAGGCAAAACACGCCAGCAAATCCAAAAACACACCAGCAAATACCAAAACACACCAGACAGTGAGTATACAGTATACAGATCAAATAGTGACGTATATAGTGACGTATATAAAACCAGTGTGCGCATGCGTTCGCAGATCGGGATGCCAATTGACAGGCTCCTTGTATAATCAGTAACAAGCATGTGACGATCCTTTCCGTTTTCAGTATCGCTAATGTTGTAGTGTTTTCGATTTTGTTGGCATGTTTTTGCTTTTGTCCATGTGTTTTGGTATTTGCTGGTGTGTTTCGTATTTGTTGGTGTGTTTTCGTTTTTGCTGGTGTGTTTTCGTATTTGCTGTCATGTTTTTTGTATTTGCTGGCGTGTTTTGCCCTTCAAGGCTTCCGTATAAAAGGCTACCAATACACTACTTTAAAATACTATACATTTTATCTCTTCCACTAAAATATCCTTGCTGTCGTAAATAAAAATGTGATGCTTTAGATAATAGTGTCAGCTATGCAAAGTGTATTTTAAATGATCTACGCTATATCTATATAGGTTGCTTATCCGGGTTTTTATTTTCATTTTATTCTTTTATGCAAAGCACATGTACGTAGATGCTAATTTTACGCTCTGACACAGCAAATTAAAAGCAAAGGAGCATGTTTTTAGCAAGTTTTTCAGCTGTCTGTATGTATAATTAAATGCTTATAAAAAACGTTGAGTCAATTTAGACTAATACTGGACTTACACCAAACAACTTTTGAAGTGATTTTGTTCTTATGTTAATCTTTTTTTCTCACCTTGACATTCCAAAAGAATCAACAATGTTTAATATTATAATAGGTCTTTAGTCTTGGCTCATGCAAATCAGTGACTTGGACATTTTCAGTATGAGCTCCATCCAGCAGCAGATCTTCGGTAGGATAGATTGACTCCTGTCCTCATTCTCGCAACAGTGACTGCGCCCACCTGTCATCTTATTGTTCGCTATTTTATCACAGCAAACCACTGCACACACAAGAGCAGCTGCGGCCAAAAGCCAGTTTTTCCTCGTCTAGTAAATTTCCCCCAGGAGCATGATGGGAAATACCCTCAGAAGGAATCTACCTGCAGCCTCGCACCCTGCCCGAACCCCAATCTTTGCAAAATCATAGTCTGTGACAAAGAGATCCGTGAATAATCTTGGCTTTAGATGTGAGAAGGTATCGGACTTGAGTCTTTAAAAATTCTTTTCAAAATCTTTTTAACGTCTGCTTGTCCATTGGTTAAACTAAGTGCCCTGTCCTGGTCATGTGGTCAGAGGTTTGCCTAATTTGTATGTACACTGCTGTAGCAGGCAAAGCCCTTGTAGCACCCTAGGCTAGCTTCACCGCTGTCTGGGACAAAGTGAAACTGGCCTGATAAGTCAGCACCCACTCGGAAGGTGGCACCCTAGACAGCCACATGATTCTCACCTGCCCTGGCCATCCCCGTGTGGCACCTAGAGGTTAATTCACACCCAGGGGCAGTTTATTGTTTTACCTTCAGTCAGTTGTTTTAAAAACTAAATAAATAGATAGAGAGTAGAGTTTGAAGACTGTAGCTAGTTAGCTAGTTAGCTGGTTAGCAGAACATGCTGCTATTAATGTCTATTACTGTTTAGTGTAGCGAATGCTTGTTGCCAAACCTCAAGGGCCCCGCGCAAATTCGTGGACTGAGTGTTGGTAACCACCATCACTGTGCAGCCTATGACAGTAAATGCCCCACGTCTTCTGGCTGAAAACTTTCTGAATGCTGGAGCTCCAAGTTGCACCGCCCACCTTCATACCGATGTCATGTTTCCCATCGAGCTTCCCGAGCACGTGCCAAATTTCTGCAGAAGTAGGACACCATGAGCTGGTACTGCCAAGGGGCAGGGACTGTGCCCTGGACCTTCTTCTATTGAAACTTGAAAATAGAACGAGTCCCTCCCACTGCACATTTCAAAGGTTATGCTGGGAACATCTCACACAGCTCTCCTGCGTGGTTATCTGTGATCTCAGCCAAGTGTGAGGACATCACAATGCTTTCAGTACTCATCCAGGATCGGCATGTGTGGAGTGTGTCCTGCACTGGAACAGAATAATAATAATAATAATAATAATAATAACTCAGTTTCAACACTTACAAATAGTGTCTAAATTTGTTTAAAACCATGATGCTGTAAGAATGTAATGTCGATAACTAAAAAAAAAGTTTCTGCTGTTCTGTCATTATATTTTATTAGTTTAATAACCAAAAATGATTTAGAAACAAAATACTTTAGTTCAGCACAGGAGTCAACACAATTACAAAGTCATCAGTGCATTTTTCTTTTACCACGGGCATAGTATAGTATTTTAAAATACTATAAGTATTTTATAAAGTATTTTTTTTTCTCATTTGAAATACTTGCCCATAGACTCAGGGACACAGGCGAGTCTCGCCATGGGCACGTTTGTCCATGTACGGACAGGTTGGCGATCCTTGGTACAGCATATTACAGCGTATACACTCACAGACAACTCCCGTCTCGCATGTTCTGAGCATGCTCCGTATATTACTTGTTAAACTATGATCACGTTTGCTCCAGGCTGTTACATATACAGGGGCAGCCTTAGGCATGTGCAAACTGTGCATTTGCACCGGGCCACTAAATCCCGGGGGCCGCAAGGCCCCAGGCCAATATACATGTATATTGAATATAAAACATAAAGAGAAATTAAAGACACAGCTGACGGCAATGTGGCCGAAAAACATTGTGTTTCTAATTAGCTAGTATGATGTATAGTGTGTTTACTAATGTCGTTAGACTCAGAGCAGTAAGCTGTACTTTATGTAGTATTATAACCTTCTGCCACAATGAGAAGATTGTCATGAGCCCGAGGCGGCTATGCAGTGTCTGCAGCGGAGCTGGCCGTCCGCCGTGCGTAAGATGCCATACTGACATTGGCAGGCGAAGGGGCCGCAGATTCTTTCTCTGCCCAGGGCTGCCACGAGCCTAGGGCCGCCCCTGACATATAAGATTACATTTAGCGACACTACATTGCTTGTGTCTGTTAGCCATCTCCAGACAATCACTGCGCCGATGTACCCGTGGTTTGACCCCATCTGCAGTCAGGGGGGAAGCATTTTTTAATGATGTCCCACATCCTCCAGATACCCCTCTCTAGCCACCTCCTCCCCGAGTTGCTGTCATCCCTGGACAGTGCCTGGAAGCTGTAAATGATAGAGTCTTCCAGTCCCAGCAGACAAAAAGCTGCAACTCACCTGAGATGTTCTAAATCTACTGAATATTTTATCTAGCCTCTTTGCTTTCCTACTCAGCCTCTACACCTTTTATTTTACACATATATAGTGTATTTTAAATATATTTAGGCGTCCCAAAGACTGCAAAGGCAGGGCTGGGTGATTGATGTTACGTATTAATGTAACTTTTGTAGTTTACACCAAGTAACAATTATGTGAACAAAGTTAGAGCATTCTGTTAATTCAGCCCGAGCCAGTAATCTGAAATGAAAACATCACCAATCTGTCCATCCACATTTACTTTTCAATGGGCACCGAATTCTGCGCTCAATTCATTTTACAACCACAAGGTGTCGCTAGTCTCTAACGTAAGAGAAACAAACTCGCTGTCACGGGTTACTTGCATGTTTCCTGTTCTCACATCTAGCATAGATAACAAAAGTAGCCTGTGCAATGTTAAACACAAACAAAATACTGTGCTTTTATAAAATAACGTATGCACTATGATAACACTGTAATGCTAACCAGACACTTAGCTGTTTACTTTTGCTAAGTGATCAGTAATTTCAGCTGTTATTATAGGCCTAAACATAATTTCAACTGGGCTCTGATAATATTATTTACCCAAGTGGTTGATGCTGATGACAGTTTTTCATGTCCTCACACAGAATTTCTACAAGAATCCGATTGCCCAAAGATTAGAAAATAAACTACATAACAGGCTTCCAGAAATGTAACCCCAAACCTTTACATTTAATGACATAATTAATAAGTCATATATTCTGTTGTAAATAAATGTAGTCACTATTCGCTCAAAATCCCAGGAGGAACAGAAATACTCTGTGGCTTGTATTATAACCAGTCAGAGGCTAATGACTGACAGACTGTCTCTACCAGACTGATTCCACTGCAGAACCTTGTTTATTCTTAGCTGAGTTGAGCCTTATTAAGATTCTAGATGCCAAAATGTCATTTCTGTGTGCATTAGGTAATGGAATTACTGACAAGACGTTTCTAAGTACTCAGCCAGGTCCCCATGACTTTGGTTTATTTTGACCAGCTAAAAGTTCCAGTAGCTCTGTGGAAGTGTAAGATAGAACGCCTAAAATGGGAGCTGTCCGTTTATTTTCTTTGAATAAAAAAAAAAATTCACCACGTCATCACAGATGGAAAAATTAAGGTTCGTACTTTCCTTAAAGGCTGAGAAATATGTCTGCCATTGATTTAGCCGGAAAGGGGATTTTGAGCGACGGTTTTTCGCCGAGATGTGGCGGAGTGAAGTTATGTAGGCCCTTCAAATCATCAGACAAACAAAGATATTCTAGGACTGCCGTTTGCCATTACACCACTCGCAACAGATTCCTGCTCTTACAAAGAAATTGCACTTCTCTACTAATTAACAGCAACTTGAAATGAGAGGAGGAGAATTGGAAAAAAAAAAAAAGGTTTTAAAAGTCTTTGAATGTAATGTATGATAGCTGCTGCATGTTAAAATATGACGACAGAAAGCACGTCTTCTTCTTTTTTTTTTTTTTTTTTTAAACGTGACTCCTGATTTTTTAATTATTTTAGTTCCTTACCAGGAGGTTATATAAGGGTATTAGAAACACTGACAGGTGATGCAGTTCCCATGTTCATACACAGAATACTCAGCAATGCTCTCTGCTATTTTGGGACTGAACCCAGATGTTTGAGTTATTTCCTGTCCAAACCAGCAGGGGGCACTATAAAGGTGTTTGAAATATGGACAGCTTGTGCAGGACCTTGTTTAAATGCACAGAACACCCAATATTGCCCATCACATTTTTTGGGACTGACCACAGATTTTTGAGTTATTTCTGTTCCGAACCTGCAGGGGGCATGCACTATAAAGATATTTGAAACACTGGCGGCTTCTGGAAGTCTTTATGTTAGCACAATGAACATCCGACACTGGCCAGCACCTGATGCAAAGGTATGCCACAGTTTGTGATGTCATCACTGGCACAGAGACGGGGCATCCGGCCAACATGAGTGCTGGTAGGTGTCGGGCAGCTGGCATGTGAGGTTGGGGGGAGGGGGGTTGAAGGGTTGGGGGGAGGGGGTACGTATCGTCAGCAGTAGGCTAGAGGACAGGACACCCTACTCAAGGGCTTCCAGGTACCCGATACACCATATGCCAGATTCACAAGCCTTGACTGATACGTCCGGATTCACAGACCGTATGAAATTTCCGGAGAACTTTAATCTACAAAGATATCGGTGCATCAGATGGCTGATTGCGTGTTAAAAAGCCCCGTGATCGTACAGCTAAGAGATTGTCACTAATGTCTCTGCAACACTCAGCGTGACTGTGTATGTTACGCAAAGCTGATCCAAGAGCCCCTTTTAGAGATAGCCCTGGTGGGTCTGACGTGGTCCTTTATCCTGAAACTCTTTGAGGATTCACTGATGCTAAAATGAAGATGGGAGATGAGTGAGCCATCTATTAGAAAATTAAGTACTTTCTTTCTCATATGACTCCCTGTAACAAGGGTATCAAGTTAAACATGCCCCATGTTAAAGAGTCTGGCTGGGGAGGGGGGGGCAGGGGAGGCTGTCATTTACCACAAGCTGGTCGGCGGGGGGTAGACGCAATCTCAGCATCTGGAACTGCCGGGGTCAGGAACTGAGGATTGGGCCAAAAGACATGAGGCGTGCCTCAGAGCTGTCGGGTCTCTTTACTTGGGTCAGAAAATTGGCTCCATATCACATTACTGCAAAATACATGTACCAGCCGTGTGCGGCTCAGATGGTTAGGCCTCTGTGCTGGTGGAAGGCTGCTGGAATCCCAGTAGCCACATTACCCACCAAAAATGGTCCAGCGGTGCCAGTTAAATGGTTGACCCTGTGTCCGGACCCCAGGTTTCCCTCTCTCCTCTACAGCATGTGTGTGTGTGTCTGTCTTACACACAGAAAGCAAGATGGCATATGCAAAAAGCAGCATATTCCAATGTACCTGTTCTCATACTGTGCAAATAGCCAATAAATCATAATTTCATACCACATACATATATATATATATACACTCACACAAAGACAATAGAACAGAGTGAATCATTTTAGGGAGAAAAAAGTCAGCTTCCTAATAAAATATTGCTGCATAAAACAAAACATAAGTGAAAAAATCTGTTTATTTGAAGGTGGTCTGAATGGGTTTTATTATATTTGCCTTGACCAGCACTGGAGTTTTCAATTTAGCATGTGTAACCACCAGTACATCATTTTGTCTGCAGCTCCAGGTTTATGATGCCCTCCACACTGCTTCACTTTAATGCAGCTCACTGGAACAGAGCGTCCCGGTCGCGATGTCGGCCCCATAAAGCCAAACGACCCCTGTGCTCTGCTGCAGTGATGCAGAGCAGGTTCTGTTTGAAGGCTCTCCCTTTCTTTCTCAAGAAGAACATGTTCCACATAGATTACAGCTTACTGTTAAGGACAAAAAGGTCTAAGCTTGTTCGTCACTGTTTAGTCATTATATGTACATATTTAAAGCCATTTTATAACTCATAATTGGGTTATATAGAACTCATTTTACTCTGGGCTTTTTTGTTTAAGAAAGATTATGGTGTTTGTATATCCATCCATATATTCCCACCCACCCAGCTGTGATGTTCACCACCACTTAAACCACACATTTACCTAAGTCCCTTGATGTTCGGGGGCCCCCTGCTGGCAGGCAAAGAGTTATTACATCAGGGGGGTGAAGTGACTTTTTTAGTGAATCCACACAAACAGCTAGAAGCACCAGCATCCATCCAGCTTATTCACTGGTTACCCACTACAGGATTACAATGAGTCTGGAGCCTATCACAGGACGCACAGGGCACAAGGCAGGGGACACCCTAAATGGGATTCTAATCCATCACAAGGTACAAGGCAGGGGACACCCTGATGGGATTCCAGTCCATCACAGGGGACAAGGTAGGGGACACCCTGGATGGGATGCCAGTCCATCACAGGGGACAAGGCAGGGGACACTCTGGACGGGATGCCAGTCCATCAGAAGGCACGAGGCAGGGGACACCCTGGACGGGATGCCTGTCCATCAGAAGGCACGAGGCAGGGGACACCCTGGATGGGATGCCTGTCCATCACTGGGCACGAGGCAGGGGACACCCTGGACGGGATGCCTGTCCATCACTGGGCATGAGACAGAGGGACACCCTGGTTGGGATGCCTGTCCATCACTGGGCACGAGGCAGGGGGACACTCTGGATGGGATGCCTGTCCATCACTGGGCATGAGACAGGGGGACACCCTGGACGGGATGCCTGTCCATCACTGGGCATGAGACAGGGGGACCCCCTGGATGGGATGCCTGTCCATCACTGGGCATGAGACAGGGGGACACCCTGGACGGGATGCCTGTCCATCACTGGGCATGAGACAGAGGGACGCCCTGGATGGGATGCCTGTCCATCACTGGGCATGAGACAGGGGGACGCCCTGGACGGGATGCCTGTCCATCACTGGGCATGAGACAGGGGGACGCCCTGGATGGGATGCTTTGTATATAATATAGACACCGTTCTATTCACCACGTAGACATAAAATTCTAAAAATCTGAATATTAAGCTCTCCTTCAGGCCTGTTCACACACACTTTAGCTAACTTTCCTTGTGGGTTAAACACATATCCAAGCTTGTAGTTTCCACACAACCTGCCTCCAGGCTTTTACTGATATTCCACGCCAGCAGAGATAGTTAACAACAGTCGTGAGGTATGAAACATTCCTCGCTAATTTCACACACTCTACCAAAGAACAGAGGGTCGGCCTGGCATTTTTATGTAATTGGAGTTAATGTGAGCCCCAAAGGAAGAATGCAGAGCCTTAATGCTGCAGATCTCCAACACCCTGTGGCTATTTCTGCTTTTCATGGGAAAACACTGAGCTTATTTACGTAGCATACTTCACGCCGAGACATATGCAATTCCCAATGGCATTATATTACCTCTCCCACTTCGTTTACGTCCATATGCCTGTAGCACATTTAAACATGCTCCGCAACGCACGTATTGTATTCTGTAACATACTGAGAGAAATAGACGAGTTATGTGACTTTTAATCAAATAAAGGCAGGATTTCCTGGTAGCTAGCTAAATAAACTAAATAAAAGAGTAAGCATGGCCTTCTCCAACAATGTGATTTAAGTGAGTTAAGCAGTTCTTCTAATCAGGCTTACCACAAACAACGATGAAAATGGCAAGTTTCGGAGAGAAATTTGTATTTGCTCAGCAGAGGTTTTTGTCCAGAGCTACGTGTAATAAAGAGCAGGTCAGCCTGTTCCTGGGGCAACATGGGTTAAGGGCCATGCTCAAGGGCCCAACATTGAAATCACTTTGCCAATCACGGGATTTGAATCAACAACCTTGAGATCACAAGCACAGAGTCCTAGCCTGAAGGACTGAATAAGACAGGATTTTCTGGTAGCTAGCAAAATAAAGTAAATAAAAGTGTAAGCATGGGAGGAAAAGTACAGTACTGTGCAAAAGTCTTAGGCAGTTAAAGGAAATGTTTAAAGCTACTTAATTGAAAAGTAATCCTGTAATGTGCTCAGAACAAAAACCACAATTTAACATTAGAACATATGCAAATTAAGAGCAAGACAGAAAAACTAACAAGAATTTCCTTCATTCTACAAAAAAATTACTTATTCTTTGGAGAACGGGGAACAACGCTTTGGTTTGGTTTGGTTTGAATTAATTAGCTTAAAAATTTCAATGAGGTATTGACTAGCCATATGAGGTGGGGTAGCAGTTAATGCAAAAATACATAAGAGTATTGAATGTTTGCTGTGTACACTCTCGGTGACTTTAGGAGAGGCTCTGGAATGGCTAAGTAATGCGACATAATATCATAGATTTACACCAACATGAAGATCACTGAAACAGCATTTTTTATACTCCCTATAACTTTTGCACAGTAATGTATAATAAATTCACACCCTCATGCAAAAGTGTGATTTCAAATTAAATGAAGCAGTTCTTCTAATCCAGTTTACGTGAACAATGTTGTCGAGGCCTGTTTTTTTTGCTTAGTAGCCATTTTTATCTTAAGCAATATAACCTTACTCACAAATCACTCTATTGACCATGGGATTTGAACTGATGACCTGATGGCCAGGTTACATTTACAGTGTCTCAACACACAGATCCATGTCCTGCCCCGCCCTGTGTGTTCGCGCCCTGTGTTCCCCTTGGGCGTGGCTCTAAACAAGCCACACCTGATGCTCATTTGTCTTACCTCTTGTTCCTGTCCTCATGGTAACCATTCATAGCTGCCTGTTGTTTGCCTCTTCATTAGTCTGGTATTTAAGTGCTTCCCAGTCCTGTGCTCCCCAGTTCTGCCTAAGTCCCTTGATATTCGGGGGGCCCCAGCTGGCAGGCAAACAGTTATTACATCAGGGGGGTGAAGTGACTTTTTTAGTGAATCCATCCAACCAGCTTATTCACTGGTTACCCACTACAGGGATATGATGAGTCTGGAGCCTATCACCTGCACCACCTCCTGGCCTCAGGTTGTGCTTTCCCTCTCCAAACGTGACGCACAGTTATCGCTCGAAAGTTATGTGGCTGTCCATGCTTCAAGGGGAACGACAGCCCAAGACAACTCGGCGAATAGGTTCGCGATCCAAGTCCCAGCAGATCAGATACTGCTGTCTCAGGAACGTGGTGGCAGTTTCATCAAGTGCTGTCTCCCGGCTTCTCTGAGATGAATGTTTGGGTCATGATATGGTGGATAGGCCTCTTTTTCTAGGAAAGCGGTGCTATGAACGAGGCCAGTGGTCTCGGGATTTGTGGAAAAACACAGGCCGGTCTGGTGACTCACCCTTCAGCTGTGTCTCAAGACGTGGCCAAATTCTCAACAAGAGAAAGATGTTCAGCTCACGCCAGAGGAAGCCTACAGGATTGAGGGCTTATTTCCCCTGTGGTGGGGGGTTATGGGCTACATTTTCCTTGCTTGCTGTTGGTTCGCTAAACCCCTTCAGAGACAAAAGCCAAAATCTACAATCCCATTCTGAGCAATCACATCCATCCTACTGCAAATCACTGCTGTCTTAATGGGACTGAAACCTTCAAGAAGACACTGAATTTAAGCAATGCAAGCCATACACTCAACTCACCAGATTACACACAAAAAAACTTATTTTGTAGACCCCCATAGACCAGAATAGTTTCCTCCAGTAGAACTTCAGATACTTGTAAGAACATTGACGCCTATAGAAATACTTTATGATATCTGTTACTGTTACCCTTATTTTGGTAATAACCTCTTGGCTATACACTAATGTTTTATAGAATAGTTTTGTTATGTAAGCAGTTTTATGGAAAGTAACATACATTTTTTTAGGAAAGCAGGAGTCAGACAAGGTTAAGGGCCTTGCTCAATGGCCCAATGGTGTAGTCACTCAAACAACTCTGCGATATGAACCAGTGAACCTGGGTCACGCGTCATCCCTGCGCAAAATATTTTGATGCTGACCAAAAACATAGACCGTCACTCCATTTAATTATAAAACATGCATCTGGGCTATTTAAAGAATGTTTTATTTATGGCGTTGACTGTTATTTATGCAATGTTATTTTCAGGACAACAAAATGGCCGCTTCAGCGAGTCTCGGTGTCGTGTGACGTGGCCAAAGAGCTAAATGCTGAGCTGTAATGACCTGCATGGAATCGCACTGTGGGGTTTTTATTTTGGTCTGTGTGGACACTGTGCCGTTTGCATTTACATAGAAATGACCAGAATGTTGTGCATGGGGGGGGGGGGGGGCGTCTTTATCTTTTTTTTTGCGGGGGGGGCGAAAGGGTGCCGAAAATTT
>JAODKM010000075.1:14470810-14481026 GCA_026780845.1 Petrocephalus sullivani
GGGGTGGGGGGGTTGGGGGGGTGGGCGGGGGGGGGGGGTGGGGGGGGGGGGGGGCGGGGGGGGGTGGGGGGTGTGGGGGTGGGGGGGGGGGGGGTTGCTGGAATTTGTGGGGGGGGGGGGGCATAAGAGGAGCCGTAATTCATACACCGGCGCCAACCTTATCATTAGCTAATGAAATGTTTTGAATCGGTGATAGACAGGGGCTTTGGTATTCTGAATCAGCTGGGGCCGGTGCCCCTGCAGCCCAGCCCCGTCATACACCCCTGCTGTGGAAATGAATCACACATTGCCCAATAGAGTGATGGGGCAGGGATTTTTCTGGAATAACCCCTCCTAGCCTGAGTACGGGAAGCAAACAGACTAATATGACATGACTATTCCTAAACAGAGTGAAACAAATCTTTATTTTATTAAGTACAGACAGTGGAGGATTGTTTCTTATTTTCGGCGATGACCTGAATTTCCCCAGACAGTGCCATTTTGGACTGTGGAGGGAAACCAGAGCCACCAAGTCGGGACGTAAAGTGAGGACACAGGTGGGGGGAAGGGGGTGGCAGCCGTGGCTAGGAAGCAACAGTATGACCTGCCCTACATGTCCCGTTTTTGACCAGCAGGTGTCGCTGGTCAGCTGGTTTCCCCACTCCCTCTTGTAGCCTTCAGCCCTAGTGTGTCTCCCTGTTTTCCGTGCTGCCGCATAGCTCAGCAGGTTGAGCATGCAGCTCGGAGGCTGTACCCTCCAGGTGTGGGTTACCTGTTATTCTGTGTTTTTGCTGGATTTTTTTTTCCTAGTGTTTATTACTTAGTGTGTTTCCCTATTTTAGATTTTCCTGGCCTCTGTATTCTTATGGTCCCGATCTTTTCTGGTGTTGTTAACCTAGTGTTTATGTACTTTTAGTCTTTGTTTTTTTCTGTTTTTTCTTAGTATGATATTACCTATTCCACCTGTTCCTCATTGTTCTTGTCCATCCCGTGATTGGTCCATTGATTATGAATAATACCCGTCCCTTGTTTTCCTTTGTGTATTTAACTGCCTGTTCTTACTGCGTTTGTTAGTCAGTCATTGTCATGTTACTATGTGGTTGTTATTTTTGCTTTGTCCTACTCCCTGGGCCGTCCTGCTCCCATGTTGTATAATTCTGTAGTTTCTTGAAGTTCGTCCTTGTTTGCCCCATTTGCTTTCTAACCCCTCACGGGCCATTTATTTGTGTGCCTTTCCCGTTGTGTTCTGTTTTGCTAATGGCTCCTTCGTCTTGGAGCCTTCAGTAGATCCTCACCCTCATTTCCTCGCCTTCACCACTGCACGCCGTAACAATGACCAGCTGAAGCGCACAGTACCTACTGTATAAATCTTTCAGGTTAGGATTCTGTGTCTGTCATTGGAAAGATGTTGGTTCAAATCCCATGGTCAGCAAAGTGATTTCGCTGTTGGGCCCTTCAGCGAGGCCCTTAATCCCTATTGCTCCAGGGCCTGGCTGACCCTGCTCTCTCAGTTGTATACAGTTTTGATTAAAATCACCTGCTAATATAAATAAATGTAAATGTACTAACCAGTATATTTGGATATCCTCCCAGCCTATCCTCCATAGGGATCCTGGAGCCTATCCCAGAGACTGGGAACACCTTTGATAGGATGCCGGTCCATTGCTGGGAAAACAAGCACAGTAGGCTGTTCAGAGATAGCAGTTCAACTAACTACAGGCCCTTAGACTGGCAGAAGAAACTAGAGAACCTGAATGAAACCCACACAGTGCTGGTGGAGCAAGCAAGCCCCACAGACAGACCAGAGGCGGGATGTGAACCCTCAGCCCTGGAGATGTGAGATGGTACTGCTGTCCACTGAGCCCCCTACACTAATTACTGTGGCCTTCATTCAACATGATATCGCAAATTCATCCATTCAGTTTTTAAGGCGTTAAGACTTTTTCATAAGAGCTTGTTTTTACCCCACTGGATTCTCACATGTGGCAGCATTTCCAGTCTTCTGTGTGCAAAGCCTCTCGGGAGTCTTAGGTTACGCAGACCGGCTCCAGGATCAAAATACGGCCTGACTGGGCCCTAGGGGGCCCCATATTGCTACACACACACTTCCGGTAGAGGTGTGGGGGGAGAAATGGCCCCCGCAGCCTACAGTACAGATGGTGAGATAACTGATCTGCCTCCAATAGGGGAGGATCCTGCTGTCATCATCATTCCTACGCAGTGGGCGGAGCACAAGGCCAAGCCCCCCTGTGGGGCTCCAGACAGGCCACCCTGGCAGGTATACATGTCCAGTCCCATATGGACTCCCACTCTACATCTTACATATATAAGTACCAACTGCTTAACTCACATCGGTCTTTGCACTATGCCTGATACTGTTTATGGATATTCATGGTTATTGATTAATGTTTAATGTTTTGTCTCTTTAAACTGATGTCTGCTGTGTCACAGTCAGTCACTTGGAGTCAGGCGACCAAGCACTGCTCTGCATTTCATGTTACATTTAATTGTGTCTATGACAAATAAAACTTTGATTGGTTGATTGATTGATTGAGTGAGTGAGTGAGTGATTGGTTGGTTGGTTGATTGAGGTGCTCATATTGGGGGCGGGTGGTTCTGGTATGGTAGCTTGGACACTATGCTTAAAACTATGCTTGAAGGAGATCGGCTCTCTGAACGGGGCAGCTTTCGAGAATCTTTCCTGTGATCTGCTGATAAAATAACAAGCTTGGAAAACACTTAGTTGCTCCGGGAGAGCAGAAAGAGGAGCTCCGCATGCGACTGGTTAAATGCAGAGCAGGCAATTGCGAGGGGTCAGTGAGGCACGTCGTCAGGCCGCGTGAGTATTCATGTTAAGGGCCGAGGTTGTGTTCCCTTTCCGAGGGACTACATGCTTGGATCCAGGAGTTTATCGGTGCCCCCCAGGGTAGCACTGGCGTGGGAAAGCTCCATCCAAAGGGCATTTCTGATTCTAACAAAAGACAAAGGTGGGCAGAGCCTCTGCGCCCTCTTTCTCTCTGTCTTTCTCTTTTCACAGAAAGTGGCGGCTTTTGTACCCCTAACCATCCCTCTGGGGTGTGTAGTGACGCCTGTCCCCTGCCCCTGGAACATACACATCCCAGAGCTTGTCTGTCTGCAACTTCCGAGTTCAATAGCAAAATAATCACTTAGGGTCATGTGTTCTTGACGCCACTGTGATGCTTAACGTCCCATTATTCTGAGTTAAAGCATCAGTGTTTGTGCAAATTATAAGCAAATTATAAGCAAAGCCAATAAGGTGAAATTGTGAACAGGGCATATTTCCGTTACAGTTTTTCTTGATTGCTTTGGAGCATTTCTCAAATGACGGTTAACTTTTTCAAAATAACAAGTGTAACCAATCCCCACCCCACAATGTCTCTTCTGCTCAGAAGACCATCATTTCTCATCGCTTCACACACATTTCAAATGTTTTAGTGCATATTTGCCAATGGTTTTGTACAATTGTCGTCATTTGTCGCAATATTTGCTTTAGTCCTTTGGGCCAAAACAGATTACATAGTTTCCTACTAATAATGACACCCCAAGCTATATATGTATGAGATCATCGTGTTAGCCACCACATGTGAAACAGTTAATCAAGCTTTCAGAACTATTTCAAAATATGTTCCCTGGGTTGCAGTGGTGATGCATTGTCGTCTTAGTGGTTCGCACAGAGCATACTTTTGTCGTCGTCTTGTTGCCCATATATTGTCGTTTTCCTGTTTTGTGTTATATGGTGCCGGGTGACTTTTTATTTGCTATTGTCTTGAAATCTGAAGAAGTTACATGTGCATGGAGCGCTTCCTCTTGCCAGGGAACTTTACATACTGTAACATAGAGCTGTGCAATGTTGAAACTGGTGTCTTTGACATGAAGAAGTATCAATTTGCTGAAGAAAAATGATCCGTCAGTGACAATGAGAAAGTGCACGGGAACTGACTGTCATTCAGAACTGTGGATCTCAGGAGCATACTCACACTGACATACTGATGATATATCTAAGCATTTCCACTTTCATAGTTAAAACGATGCTGATTGTACTTTTCATTTTGATGGCACTGACTAATACATGTGGAATTATTGGTTTTTGAGACATGAGTTAATTGTTATGGGTAAGTTTCAGCCTTTTGCAGCTAAACTACAGTGTTGTGCTATATGCATGAACTCTTTTGAGAAATGCTCTTATAGTCTTGAGAATGTTAAGGATGTTTCATGAAATGTGCCACAGCACATTTGTAACAGGTATCATGTGAATTTTACTTACCATTTATCATCCCACAAGATGAAGATCCGTGCCTCATGCACTAGCATGGAGTTGTTGTCTGTAGAGGAGCTAATCGTCATGTCCTTCCTATCTGATAATGCACAAATTCTGGCTCCATCACAGTTCTGAGAATTTTTTTATTCGAACGCTTCTAATAACATTCACTTAGATACACAATCAAGTCAATCCAGCTGCTGGGACATTATGCAACAAACTTAAAATAAAAAGGCTCGATCTTGATTTATTTTAAGCATTTAATATAAATAAATTCATTTTTTCAGCCGACAGCGGGACGCTGCTGAAGAGAATGGAAAATGCAAACGGCTCAAAACCACATAGGAATGTCACGCTCGACTAAATCCCAGTTATTATATGCGGAAACCTCCTGGGACTGAAGCCCTTATATTAATGATGGCAGGTTATTAAATATCTCACACAATAGCTGTTTAGGAGTATAATCTGCTGGTTCTTTAAAGTTAAACTTTTCACTTTTCATCAATAAGAATTCAATTATTTCTTTAAATGGATATACTATGTTGAACATTATATCTATTTTGTAAGAATACTTTTGCTAATTGGGGTCCTTATCTGGAAACCGTTTCCATGAATCCAGACTCTTAGGCTTCTTTCACAATCCAGTGGTTTCCCTATAGTATGTACATACAGAGTAAGTACTATGACCAATGAAGTGGTTTGTGGTTCTTTGGGTTAGGATGTGATCTGAAGGTTGTTGGTTCAAATATTATGTCTGGAAGGTTATTGGTTTAGATCCCACAATTTGAATGTTGTAGGTTCAAATCCCATAGTTGGCAGAATTACGTTACCATTGAGCCGTTGAGCAAGGTCCATAACCCCAATTCCTCCAGGAAGTAGCTGCGTGTGCTTTCTCAAAATGTACGTCACATTGGATAAAAGAGTCTTCTAAATGAATGTAGAACAATTACATAAGGATTAGGAGCTGCATCTGGCAGTTTACAGTCTGAGTATAAACGTCATGCCCTTGAGCTAGGCGCTAAGCCTTGTTCACGTTACTGATGTATCAGGCCACACCAATGGGCAAGATTTTTCAGCTATAATAAGTGAATTTACAAATTTTTTGATATTGATGTGAGCATCACAGCAGGAGGTTTCTGACGGGGTCTTGGAATCGCCGTGATGCTCCTGAATGTTCTGCTTCAGGAGCACAAAGCTAATCGCTAACGAGTTCCATATGCAGGATGGGGGCTCCGGGAGGCTATGCTATTAAACATCGTTAGCGTCTCGTGGGCTGAAGCATCTGCATCTGATTCCTGGATGACTGTAGCTTTTCTCTCCATCCAGGGCTGGCTGCTTTTATTTTCTCCCTTGAAAGATTTGTCGTGAAACTACCAAGCGGGATTTATAAGCTGCCCTTGAGAAATATATTTTTCCAGGATCAGTTTCCAAGCTACGGAGCGGTGGCTCGGTGGGTGGTGCTGTCACCTCACGCCTCCAGGGTTCCGTGAGTTTGACTCCTAACCTCACTTTTTCTGAGGGTGGGTTTTGCATGTTGTCCCCCAATACATGGTGTGTGCCCTGTGATGGACTGGCATCCCATCCAGGGTGTCCCCCTGCCTCGTGCCCTGTGAGGGACTGGCATCCCATTCAGGGTGTCCCCTGCCTCGTGACCTGTGACGGATTGGCATCCTCTCCAGGGTATTCCACTGCCTCCTACCCTGTGATAGATTGGCAGCTCGTCCAGGTGGTCCCCCTGCCTATAGACTCCAGGCTACCCATCACCCGTACACTGCAGGTACATTAAGGGTAATTTAGGGATATCATGATTCCTAACTGTGTTTTTAAACCCCATGAAAACACCCAGAAAATGTGCAAACCCTACAGACACTGAGACAGGAGTGGGAATGTAACCCATAACCTTGGAGGTGGGAAGCTACAGTGCTAACCAATGAGCCAGTGTGCAGCCAAGCCAAAAATATCCATCCATTCACCTGTATATCTTCTAGCCGCTTATCCTGATCAGAGGTGTAATGAAGTGCATTGGATCCAATCCCTTGAGTGGGATGCCAGTCCAAACCAAACAAACAAAACATACGATACAAAAATAAAAAAGCAAGCTGAAACATGACTTTCCTGGATCTGCAGCATAATCAATACAATAATCAATAACTGTTACACAAGCAGCAAAAAATATCTCTTTCAAATCAACTGGAACAAATATCCTATATAACTGGCAGTGGTGTATTTTTTCACATTATATATCTGAAATCTCAAGAATCACATTGAATGCAGATTTTCAGGGTTACACCATGGTCTCCCCAGTGCCATCCCATAATATTGCTGAGCACACAGAAATGTCTCCTTCTAGTAAAAAAAGAGAAGCCCAGACGTGGTCCCTTGTTCCTTCGGACGGGAGGCATCCTTCTCACCGGAGACGCGGAAAAACCAGAGAGCGGAGCTCCTAGCTGGGGCAGAAGGGGAAAGGCGAAACGCTGACTCAGCGTGGCGGAGAGTCCAGGAAATAGATTAGCACTCCATGGGGAGTCGCCGTCCCGCTGGAGGCCCGCTGTCTCGGCGGGGGGCACGACTCAGCCAGCTTTGTGAGGAAATGCCGAGCCTACAGCTTTTGGGGGTCCTGAGGTTTACTTTCGTACTGGCCAGCATTAATGCTCCTGTAGATTAGGGAAAAGAATTACAGATTGTCTGTGTACAGGAGCATCACCAAGGGTTTATGAAAGGTGGGGGTAAGCCTTTACTGGGGCGGGGGGTCCAATTTTAATGAAAACACATATTTAAACTAATGTCTATATATTTTTGGGGTGGCGTGTGGTGGGGTGGGGTAGGGCTGGATAGGGGTTAAGGTTGTCATGGGATGTATGTGTGTGTTTTTTGTTTTTATTTTCTTCCAAATTACTGGCATTTCTCTGGAAATCTCTATAAAACCTGCTCAGTTTTTGTGATTGGTTGTATATGCCATTTAACTCATTTGTATCTATGTCTGTGTGTGTGTGTGTGGATTGTTCTGGATTGCTTGCAGCACGAGAATGCACCCACGTCACGGTCCTTAAACTCCTGCCATAAGTTTTTATTTTTTCACCGCCGACATTTGGAGTAAAACTGCTTTTACGGCAGGCTGGAGGGGCAGTGAAATCATTACATAGGGCCTGTTGAGAAAACAAACCCCGTTACGCACCATATCTCTACCAGCCAGTGAGCTCATACCATAAGTATTTTCCGGCGCCCTCCTCCCGGGGTTGTTAGCCAGCGTTGCCACGGCGATGTCTGAAGCCAGCTGCTGTCTGCTCGACTGCTGCATTGCAGTTGCACTGCAGAGCACTTCCTTGATCCTCCTCTTCTCCAAATGCGTTCCTAGACGTGCACCATATTCATGACACACTCTGAGAGCCCAGAGGCATTGTGGGTATGTGCAGACTGTGCCATTTGGAGGCATTACTGACTACTGAAGCCTCGTGTCATGGACGTGTAGGTGCAGGTGGCATGCAAGACTGAAACCTGGGATATTTGGTTACCTCATTTCCCTTCAGGGAAAAAAAGAACTGATCTGAGAACAGCCGAAGCTTATCATTTATGCTATGTATTTCTAAAGTGACATAAAGCCACATAAAGAGGAAATAGGGTCAGACAGTCCTTGGGGCAGCTGGAGGTTACAGGCGCTGCTCTGGGGCCCAATGGTGAAGCCACTTGGATGACTATGGGACTTGAACCAGCAACCATCTGATCACAACCCGAATGGCTAAACCTGCTTAGCCACAACTTTTACCTGCAGCCAGATGTTTCCTGACATACCTATACTGTAGCATGGTAGCATTAGCATGCCATTCCATGGGCACTGTGCCCTTTTCCTCTTTCCGTTGGCCGAGGGCTACCCTGTACTGCTTTCAGGTGATGTTTAAAAAAGCAAAAAATTATAATAGCTGGATGTGTCTCCGGGGCTAATTAGCTAATCGCTAGCAGAAGGTGCCTGCGTGTGAGCGTGATTCATCCGAGTACTCCTGCCCCCACCCCAGAGACTTTATGTAAGGGGGGCCCCAACTCCCAGCACGAGGGTCCTACACTCTCTGCCTCCGTATCGAGTTGAATGGAAAAGAGCTGACTTCCATCCGCCTGCGAGGGAGGATGAAGGCCAGGCAGCAGGCAGGCCCAACAATGGCAGATAATGGAGGGAAAATGGTGGCTGGTCACACTGGAATGTTCTGGAAGGGGGGGGGGGGAGTTCGGGATCAGAAAACAAAGCACCGGTAATCAATTATTAAGTATATGAGAGTGAGGGGCACACAGCATTTGCACACGTACTGTTATGCTGAAATTCTTCATTTTACATATTGCACAGTGCTCTCCTAAGAGACATACGCACACAGTTGAGAGCGAAGCTTGGCGCCTGAGAATAGGGTTAGCCTTTTATCCAGCACACTCCTGCAGCATTTCACAGGTTAATTGCTCAAGGGCCCAACATCAGCTGCTAGACCAGGGATTTGAACAGATGACCTTGTGATCACCAACCCCCAATATATGAAAATGACAGATTGTCCAGAATGACAGATTGGCCCGTTGACTCCGTTGGTGGTACAGTATCCACACGTCAGAGAAACACAACTTGGATATTGACCGGAACCTATCAAAAGCAACAGATGCTTTTATCCAAAGAGTGATACATTTTGGGGAAAGCAGAAGTTGACACTCTCTGCAGCTAATGGGACTTAAGGGTCTTGCACAGGGGTGCAACAGAGGAACCACTCAGCTGACAGTGGGATCTAAACAGGATCATAGTCACAGTTTTCTAACCTGCTGAGCAACATGGCGCCCCATTAACCTGGGAGGAACCAGGCCATTGACTTGAGGACTTTTCAAGATGATTCCCTGTACATTGTCCAAAGCAATTAAGTGGCTGTAACAGAATCACTGAGGCCCATATTTAACACTTCGGAGTCTCGAGAGATTTTTAACGTCACACAATATGCCAAGCTTGTGTAGACAATATGTATAAAAAGGAGAAACCAAATGCTCCTACTGTAAGGTACAGGATGCTTTATAATTACCCTGATATCATCTGTACTTACTGTGTAGACGAAACTGTCCTGGGACAGTCGTTTTTGGCCAATTATGAGTAACAAAGTCACACCCGTTAAAAATGTTTCTCTGTCAACCTGAAAACTCAAATGAAACATTTGTACCAATTCTACCTAGCACCAAATCAGTGGTGGACAGAGGCTGAAGAATTGAGGAGGTAAGAAGACGTACATTTTTGCAAAGTTGCAATAGTGAATTTTTCTAAAGACGAGACAAAAATGTATAAATGTATTTTTAAATGGCCTGTCCCTGGAGTAACGGGAGTTTAAGATTCCTTCTCTGGAGCTCAATGATGATATTGCTTTGCCAACCATGGGATTTGAACCAAAAACCTTCCAGTTACTGGGTCCCCAGACTGGTTTGTAAAGGGAAACTGCTCACTCCCATGTGGGTGTATGTCTTAATCCTTTCATACTTTTCCAAAGAGAGGTCCACTCCTTTTTCCAAAACCGGTTCCACATACATCACAGATGTTAGCCAGCTTCCAAAAGCGTGACCCTAAGCTTGGGGCAATGACTTCTCAGGCCCGTGAGAAGAGCTTAAAACCCAGCCGAGTGATTCCTCTCAGGAGCCGAGGCGGGCGCGACCCCAGCAAGAAAAATAAATCAAATCACATCATGCTGTTGCTCTGTGGATACTCCCTGCAGTGCAGCCCCCGTGAAGCTCAATGTAAATAACACACAACTCGTAAATAGTGTATTTGTTTAATTCTCTGATGGTCACAGGGGTCAGAGCAGGCGCTTTCAGTAGAGCGTGATGTTTATTGAACGTGTGAGAGGTCAAACAGTCCCTTAGCACCCGCGTTGGACGGTAATTAATATTTATGTGGCTTTTTATGTGTTTTGACTTCGGGAAGGGTTGGGGGGGGGGGGGCAGATGCTTTGAACA
>JAODKM010000075.1:14487134-14506219 GCA_026780845.1 Petrocephalus sullivani
TCTCTGTCAGATACAGGGGAGCCAAACCATGCAATGCTTTAAAAACAAACGTTAGAATTTTAAAATCAATGCGAAAAGTTGCTTTCTGATGTTTAGACAGGTTAAAATCTGTAAAACTGAAGATTCCGCATATTTCGTTTACATGAAGATTCAAATACATTTAAATAAAAGCATGTGTTCATATCTCACAAAGTGTAAGTGAGTTATATGTGTACAGAGTGATCATTGTGCTGACCTACTTATTGACCTGGTAAGTTAACGATTTGACTTTCACCCTAAACGAGCTCGATGTCTTTAAGAGAGCCGGACTGTGTCATTTGAAGGCCGTGGGTGAGCATCAGTGTAAAAGCGCTACTGACACCCTCGCTGCGCTGAAACAGATGCTTCGAATTGGTTTTTTATAGTGACACTGGGTCATGTGTAATAGACACGGAGCACCAAAAGGGTAGTACTTAAAAGGATGGCGTGGAATTTATGCTTATAAAAGTACCTCCCCCCTTTTTGCTGTAAAACGGGAGAGTCCTGACGGGACTTGGGAGAGCGCTGCCGGACCGGCTAGAGAGAAACAGCGTCTCGGCAGCATCTCCTCCCGCTGCCGCTGGCCGATCGCTGGAGGTAAGACCGCTTTGGGTTTATTTGCAACAATCGCAACTTAACAGTTCTTTGTAAATGCGGATAAGGGGCATTTCGTGATTAGAGCGGTGCTTTTTGGTGCGGACGTGCAATCCTGTACGTCCTTTTGCAGCATGCACGCGTATTGTTTCCACCCTGCGGTGAAAAATAAAAGCATCAGTATTAATAGTTTATTGCAATAATGACACGTTAGCATGCTTGTTTCCTCGGCTTGCATCATTTCCATTTTGGGGGGCGCAGTTTCCCGATCCCACGCCGCTTCAGATCCCTTTTACATCCATTCTGCCATGTACTAGGTTTAGTTAAAAAAATAACTAAGTTTGGATTATTAGTTCGGCTGTCCGCTGTTCGGTGCATACGGCATACGGCGTGGCATGCAGACAACACTGGGGACCTTTATTATTACATGGAAAGTCACACATTTTCAGAGGAAGTGGTGGAGGAATTGGGTCGGTATCGCTGGTCCGGATGGGGGAAGGTCCTATTTATAAAGGATGTTTAATTTCCATTAAAGTAACCATCGATGTATGCCTCCCCCGGGTGCGATCGCCGCTGTCAGCACGGATGAGGGAAGAGAGACCTGGCGGCGAGCAAAGGCTCCGAAAGCCGGTGCGTCCGGCCAGAACGCCGCGACCATGAGGAGGCGGTGGTGTGACTTCTGCGGGCGATCTGACCGCAAGACCGCGCAGATCGCATTTAACGCAAGAAATCAATGCGATCCGGCGGTCAGGCGCCGCACCTCCGGCACCATCATTTGTGTGTTTGCCTGATGCACCGAAACTGTGGCTTTGCTGTCCTGTATGGGTTGCTTTGTGCTTTACATATTCCATAGCAGTGTTTGATATGTCCTTCATGGTTTTAAATATTTTAAATAAATAATATGTTAATGCAGAGGTGAACAGATTCTCGTGACTGAACCGGGCCTGTGCTGGTATTGGGCGTCAGTATAGTGTATATTCTTCTACCAATGAAAGTATTTTTCAGACATTATTTATCGCCGTACAGTTTTTTTTTTTGCTGCAACGGACTGTATGTCTACATTTAAGGTCTTTGGTCTGCTTTCTGTTCTTGTTTTACCAAGAAACTCCTTCTAAACCCTGGCTTTGGGTTTGATTAATGTTTCTCTAGTCCTCAATGCCTTCATTTCAGCAAAAGTGTTTTTGAAAAGAAAAGAAACAAACTGCATCCTTGTTCATTCAAACAAAATAATAATAATAATAAAAAAATAACTCCCATTTTACTGGCAGTTATTTTACCATGCTGGAGGCTGGTGTCTATTTATCCACAGAAAGAGACACTATGTCAAGGTGATCCTGACCGCTTTACAGCAATCCTCTAAAAGTTCTCCTGGAAAAGGCATATAGTGGCAGGTCTGCCTCTCCGGAAATGTATTCCATAAAAACTCATACGACAAACGGTAGTGGACGTCACATGCTCACGAACAGATAGCAAGTACCATTAATTGTAACGTGTCACTCTGAGGCTGTAGCTGTACCGTGACCTGGCTGTTTAAAATACACCCAGACAGAGGCTCTGAAGCCCTGAATCGTGGCTCTGTCTTTTGATAAACACTCCCCCCCTTTGACTCCAACTCGAAAATGACTCCATTCAAGAGACAGGCCGAAAGTCACCATCACAAATCCCCATTGCTTATAAAAAAAGCCTTTCATTTTCAGAAGTGCACGTTTCAGTCCGTCAGTACGATGGCGCGACTATACCAGCGAGTTGGTTTTGAAGCTTTCTCGTGTGCAGATGGTGAAGAATGCCGTGAAATGGCTTTGGTGTTTGGGAGAAGGAATGCATCGTTGGGCAGGGGCATAGACGTGGTTCTGGGTAGGTTCTAGAAGGTTGCTCGCTTCAGAGGGGTGTGGAGGAAATGCACGAGGGACGGACAATGTGTTGGTAGTTAGGTGGCACCAGATCCCTGTCTGCTAACACTAGGAGCTGGAGAAGTTTGCTGAACCTTTAAAATGATAAAATTGTCTAATTATTTAGCTGATGCTTTGGTGCGAGGTTCATAATTGCCTGTTTTGAATGTGTATTTGACTCGGCAACCTGTTGGTTTCATCATTTTTTTCACACTTTTAAGTGTGCCTTTTATTGCGTGCTGAAGTGCAATGTATGAACATGTTCCTGTGCTTATCTCCAAGCTTCTCTCAAATATTTGCCTGTTTGATTAAGAACTTGCCAAAATATGCCGAATTCTCCCTAGGCTGAAGATAAAAACCGCATACTCTCCTTGAGGGGGTCTCTATATGTCACTATGATTCTTACCTGCTTGACAGGTCCTTCAGAGTTCCTGGTCACCACGGAAGTCTTGGTGAGAATAAGAGTTTCGCGGGGATGGTCAACTTAGATGTTTCGATTAGTTGTTGTGGCTGTGAGTTCCACACCTGTCCAGGTTTAAGCTGTGATTACACCTGTACAAAAGCCATAGTTTTTACCCCCAGTTGTGTCTGGAGCCTACCTAGAGGAACTGATATGTAGCAGTTGAAATGAAACGTATTAATAAAAGCCATTATGCCATCGATGGGGCAACTGTTGGTTTTTGAGGTGTTATACTGCAAGTTGTACTGGATCTGGACTGCATTAGTTTGATTCTGGACTAGACTGTACTGTGACAGGCTTGGTATGAATCTGGACTGAAATTATTCTGGATTGGACTTTGTTTGACTGTGTCTGGACTGTAACGAGTGTGGACTGGTCTGCATTGGGACTGGACTGGAATGAATCTGGACTGGACTGGAATAAGTCTGGACTGGTCTGTGTTAGGACTGGACTGATATGGACTGAGTCTAGACTGTAATGAGTGTGGACTGGACTGAGTCTGCAAAGCCTGGATTGGCTGGCAGAGGTTGAGGTCACATTGTGGGCTTTCACACGTCCCCTCCAACCCAAGGCTGACCAGCAGTCAGGTCACATGGGTTATTTTTGATTGGAGAGTCGCCCTCCAGCCACCAGGGTGTGCGTCAGTCTCGAGGGGACGTATGAAATGCTTCAGAAAGAGGAGCACATTACACAATATATGAAGACAGGATCTCCCACAAAGTCTCACGGTGGTTGTGATCCATGGAGGGTCGCGTCCACTGAGTGCCAGGGAGTGCCGAGGTATGGCGACTGTGGGAGTTTGGGAAGATCTCCTCCCGTCACGGGAATTCACCGACAGAGGGGTGACACACTCAGCGGAACTGGAGCTGTACCCCGGAACTGCGTTCCAAAGGACGGGAGTCATAGGTTGATGGCATAATCCTGTTTTGCGGTTATTTATGGATGCCTGTTCAGAATCACGCACTGACCGGATAGGAACTCTGTTGTTTGTCGATTAGAAACGCCCATCGATGGACGTGAGGAGCTCCGTTCCTCGTCCCCTCTGGCTCTTTAAGTGTGTCCCGCCCTTGCAGTGCGGTTTCTGCGTCCGTTTCCACTTTTCCCGAAAGCGAGGCATTGCTCTCTTTTCCATCTCGTACCTTTTGATGGATACTTACTGGAGACACAGAATATTCGTACATAAGTCTGCTGTCGTGGAAACGGGGACGGCGTGAGGGAGGAGTGTTTCTGTGGTTTTTCTTTTTCTTATTTTTGGTGTCCATTCAAACCATAGGTACTTGTGACTGTTATTAGGCGTTGTCTTGATTTTTATGAGCTGAGGTCTCTTCTTTCAGAAAGATGTCTAAATGTGTACCTTGTAGGAGTACAAGTTCAGGATGGGGGTGGCGATGACAGATGCTATTTATCTGTTTTTATTTTATTACATTTTTGAATTGATCTATTTTGCATGTTAATGAAACCAGGTCATAGACACTAGGGGGCAATGTAGAGTAAGTACTTATAGAAAGGGGGGTGGATTTGAACCTCTTACCCTGGAGGTGTGACGTGATGGTGCACTGAGAAGTTATGTTTCCCTAACTGGGCACTTAGGTCATGTGGTAAGCTCTCAGCCAATGGCACGGCACTTGACATAACTTCTGCGGTCCAGCTTGCCAATGGGTGGCTCCGTTACAAACCGCTGAAGCATTCGCTTGCGCTGGAAGGTAACGAGAAGCCATAGCTTACGTCTCTGGGAAATCTCTGTCATTTATGACGTCGTGTGGGGGAATGCATGGTGATGGATGATCGCAGTTATAGCCATTTCCTTCCCCTTGTTCATTCATCCATCAGTAATAACTTAAGCCATTAAATTTCACAGCCGCCTGTGATTTTTGTGCATAATAAGGTTTTCATGCACACTTTCCACAAAACCCCAATGTATAATTGAAACAATCTTTTTTTTTTACTTTCCTTTCCTGACATGTTCTGCATCGCTGTTGTTGTCACGCATTTTCAGACTATAACGTCTCTGTGTTTTTTTTTCTTTTTTCCTTAAGGTCTGCGATTGCGCCAGCGCGTAGCTGATAGACGACTTTAAGGGGGAGCCGAGAACGAATCGCCAGCTAAGCCTTCCAAGATAAACGTGGGGCTGTTTATAAAAACGCTTAAGCTAGCGGAAGGAGGCTAGATATTCTTCCCAGAGACGACAGACCCTTCTGGCGTGAACTCTGCTATTGTGTGGAGATCAGCGTTCCAGTCACTAGGAGTATGGAAATGCACAGCGTTAATGTATGCTGTGGATCTTGGTGGAGCACGCTAGCTATTTCAGTTTTCACGCGCTTTTTGATTAGTTTGTCGTTTTGTTTTACGCCGATGTTTGGGGAAGACTGCAGGAGGTTTTATGTTCATCCTGAGACTGGGCCTTGGGTGGTTTTCCGTCAGACCCCGCGAAGTTAAGCTCATCTGATCGCGCAAGGCATGTTTTCAGTCATCCCTCAGCTCATTAAATGTGTACTGGGTGGGAGGTAGACAGCCCCCCTCGCGTAGACGCGTGGGGCTGGGCTGGCGGGGAGGGGGGGGTGGAGACCCGGAGTTAATTTACTTCACCCATGTGCAGTGGGAGTGTTCTGTTTCATTTCACTCCCAGCAAGTGTTGATGTTATTCCTGAGATTCATTACTACCAAACTCACCTGTTTTCTGGTTTCTTTTTCCTCCATCCAGACCAGCCTGTTTACTTCTGTGTTTGCCTTTGGGTTGCGCACAGGTACTCTCCCAGCCTGGAGCCCCCTTGACATTCCCTCAACAGGCCTTTAGTTTGCTGCCAAGTTCCTGTAATCACACGGATCTCCTGGCTGCCCCTTCCAGAGACTCTCTCGAGGTTCTCACTTTGGGGAACAGCTGTCACTTCACTGACGTTTCCTCCAAAAGGACGGGCGTGCGCCATTCTGCCCAGCAGAGGAAATCCCTGCATGGCTTTTGGGGACGGGCAGTCAGGGCCTGAGGCGGATGTGTAGCTCATGCTAAGATGCTAAATCCCAGTCGCCCCCTGGGACAGGTCTTCATTTATTTTATTTCTTCATTTCACTACGGCCTACGGGCTCGGGGGGAGGAAAATGTTCTGTCATGTCTGGGGGGGGTGGGGGGGCGGGGTGACGGCTGATGACTGTATCTCTGTGAAGCTGAAGCTTAGGGATAAGATGTCTGCTGTCTGGGTGTCTAGTCCTCAGTGTTGTCATTTTAATTTGTGCATCTCTCAGATGATATTAGCGCAGATGCGTCTGGCAGCTACCATGCTAACCGAGCAATATGGCAACAAGGCTGAGAAAATATTTACATATCGCGCACTTTAAGTGTTGATTCAGGCCTGCATAATATGCATTTCTTCATATTAGCATTTTTATTTATGAAAAAAAATGAATGAATATATCTATATCGTTAGCTAGCTGGGTACGGTTAGCGCGTTTCCCTAACGTGATGGTGTTTTGACGATGAGGTGGGTCGTCCTGTTCTGAGAGCAACGAGTGACCAGACAAACCTGCAGTGATACAGAACATTGCATCACTCAGATGTGTCCTGTCTGTGTATACTGATTTAGATAATCTACCTGTCCCCAGAGGGGCTTTGATTAACGGGCTTGCTTGACCCCAGCCCCAGCTCCTGCCAAATGCAGAGGGACTGGTGCTGACCTGAGACACAGCTAGGGGGCGCTTTGTGCTGTTTTTGTTACCCTCTACCTTTATCCTTGTCTCGATCAATGGATTATTTTTGGAAGGCAGACATCGTTCTGGTCTAAGCTGGCTCTCCGTAATATGAACGGATTTGTGTTTTTTTTTTTTTGTTGTGGGAGAGGGCGGTAGCTTCTTTTGTTTTGGTAGTCTGTGCAGCTCTGCCCCTCCTGGATTAGCTGTCCTCCCCCTGGGGTGATCTGGGATTTGGGTCCATCTGTCTGATTCTTCAAGCCTCTGTTCTGGGCAGGCTGGCTTCGAACAACCACCCCATAGGCTGCAGGTTCATGCTGACTCACTGCACCCCCTACTGGGTCATGGAAGACCCCACAGGGAGGTTGCTCTTTTTTTCTTATTGGCTATCATGAGCTTAGCTATGAACCATTAACCTTATTGGCTGAAATGTATTTTTGTACTTATCCCGGGAATACATGCTGAGCTGCAGGAGCAGAGGCCAATCCACCTCGCACCTCTCCCGTGATGCACTGCGACTCATTCCGTTTTTTCAAATTATGTGCCGGGATACCTATGGGCCAGGAACTGACTCTGCACCTGCCAAAAATGAACAAGAGGATCAGAGACACAGTGTCCAGAAGCTACACCGCTATAGTTCTGTTCTTGCACACCTTTGGAATGAGACCTCTATTGGCAACTATGTGTAACTACATGCTTTCAGAAAACATTGGATGGAGCTCCATGCGATATTTTGTGGAATCTGTGGAAGTTTGATTTGTATATTTCTTTATATCTTCGGAGGCTTAATTTCCCGCCTTTTTCTGGGCCTTCCCGGGCTGGATCTCCTTCTCAGGTTTTGTTTTTCTCCTGTACTGAGACGGCCTGGCTGGACTCACCCTGGAATGTTCCTGGGGGGGGGGGGGCTAAAGCCATCTGAGACCAGACACACTCAAGTAAGACACCCTATTTATGGCACCCTATGTGACACACGTACCACTTTGAAGGAAGCCACCAACAGCATCCATCTCCTCAAGCCCACTGATGCCAGGAAGCCCACCTAGATACCTATATGCCTTTGTATTTGTGGGGGCACTGTTTGTATGTTTTTCACACAGACCTCACATTGGGTTTTATTTACTTTTTGACTGGCAACATTATGTCAATATTTAGACAGATGGGGAGCGGATTAAATCTCCCAAGGGTGGTGGCGGGGAGCAAATTAGCAGGGGGGTTTTATATGTTGTTTTATATGGGCCGCTGATGGCTTTCTGGGAATTCTGCATGAGGACGATTCACTAAAATGTCTATGCGGGCGGCAAGGTTGAGGGGTTTCACTGGGAGGACCGCTGGTGCCCCCTACAGACTGGGTGAGGAGAAACAGCTGATGCTGTGTGCTGATTATATCTGTGCGGCTGGTGACTGAAGGGGCCCGTCGGGAAAATCCTGCCTCATTAACCTCCTGACCAGCTGTGATCCGACTTAGCTAAGGATTAAAGGACGACACAGGCGCATCCTGCTTAGGAGAGATGCTCAGAATCCCTAAAGTGGGAATTCCCTTGTTTCATTTTTATGTATCGCTTACTGTTAATTGTCACGTTATCAGATTGTGGGGTGCCTAAAAGTAGCTTGGCCAATCTCTGCAGGGTAAAATGGTTGTCTTGGGGTGGTGTTAGGGGTTAGGATGCGGCATCTGTGATTGGAAGGCCGCCGGTTCGACTCCGGGTTCTGATGCCTATTTGGATTCGCCTTCCCAAATCTACCTTTCGCATTTACTTCTCCCTCCCTTGATTATTAAGAGATTAACGAAGCAGTTACCGATTTCTGGGAGTAACCGTCTTCTAAATGACGTTTACATTTTTTTAGCAGATGCTTTTATCCAAAGCGCAGGGCGGTTGAGAAACCAGGGTCAGCCCGTCCCTGGAGCAGCTGAGGCTAAGAGCTTTGTCCAAGGTTAAGGTTGGCCTTCTTGGTCCTTGGGATGCAATGGTGATCATTCCGTCAGCCCTGGAGTTTGAGCCAGCAGCCTCCCGATTACAGGCACAGCATCCTAACCCATAGGGCCACACACCTCCCTGTTGGCTCTGTTGATGGACACACGAAAGCGCCTGGTGTTGGCTCTTCATTCTAGGTCAGTCTGTCTTATGTGTAATCGCCTTTCCTCTGTTTATGGGTCACACAGCCGGATGGATGCCGGTTCTCGTATCCCATTGGTGACGGTCTGGCTCTAGTCCATGTCTGAGCCCCACCCCCTGTTTGCGTGACATCCCTTCTCAGAAACATGGAAGGCATGTTTAGCCGGAGATGAGCTAGGTTTCATTAATACTGCATGTGTTTATTTGTTTACTGGGGGGGGGGTCATGTTCCCACACTGCCAGAAATGCTCTCCGGGCTGCTCTCATCCGGACAATCGATGCCCACGTAGGATGTTTGTGAAGACGTTGTCGTCTAACCGTCGCTTAATAATTTCCATTATTTAATAACTCATAATCACCAACCACATTTCTTTTTTTTTTTTAATACTAATTTGGTGAGTGATTTATAATGATTATGTGCGGTCAGGGTATGATTCTTTTTTTATTTTCATAAGACAGGGGCCATAACTCATACAGAGGGACCAGCCTTATCATTAGCCAGTGATATACTTTGAATCGGTGAGTAACAAAGGATTGGACACCCCGGGGGCCAATCAGCTACCACAGTGCACCTGTGCCTTCCGTATATGCGCCTGTGTGCGTTTTAAGCCAATATGGTCACGCACACCTGTGCGACCCCATCTCAGCGTTTTAACGTGACTACCATACCTGCAAGTGCCTCCAGGGAACTTATGGATTTACAAAAAATAGATTGATTATTATTTTTGATGTAACTAGTTGGATTTTGAGGTGCAGCATCGTTCATCACACAAGTCCGCTGTGCCTAGTTTGCCCTCTGTGTTGTTGAAGGACCTTACTGCAGATTGTCCTTCTAAATCTAACCGGACGGGTCCCGATATTCAATTAGTGTCTTAAATCTTAAATGAATTTAAGTGCCGTCTGAGGATGCGGTTCCCTGTGACATCAGAGCACAGGCAGGAATAATCCCGCCCCGTCTTTTGTGCTCAGTGAGACCTTGGATTCATGTCTGGAATGTGGCAGGTCATTTACGGGTTGGACTGGGCTGTTGAACCCTGAGATGAGGAACCTTTTGCCATTCTACTTTATTCTGGAAGTTTAACCAAATGAGGAGTCTGTTATTGGGCTGTTAAGCAGATGCTGATTCTGCGAGTTAAGCTATACTGTATGTTTATTTTCTTTTGTGCCCTCTTGTGTCCTGGAGGGTTTCTTGCAACAGATTTGATGTTTGTTTCTGAGTTTTTAGCCTTTTAAAATATAATTTAAATAGCATTGTGTTTTAATCTTTCTCCCAGGGTTCAGACCTACACCCGTCTGCATGTGAATGCAGGTCCGCGGCACACCGAGCAATGCACGGCCTCGCTCGCATACATCTGGTCGGACCCGGTGTGCTTATGCTGCTTAAGTGTCCATCTTAAGCCGCTGTATGGTGACCCTCCATGGTCGCCCGTGCCCCCGAGTGCAGTGATGTCAGTGAGCGATTAGGGCAGACGCTCACGCAGACTTACAGTAATGGGGCCTGGCAGGAAGCAGCTCTCCGCAGGCAGGGAAGTGACATCCTTGGGGGTCGGCACCCGTTCCTCGGACCCGCACCATGTGTACGGTCATCCTGTGCTTCGTCCTGCACCAGATCTGGAAGTGTATGGCCAGCGTCACGCCATCCCCCGATGCCAGAGCACGTGAGTGCCATCATTCCGCTCTTGTGTTTTCCGTCCGGAATGCAAGCTGTCCTTAACTGGCAAACTGAACAGTGTTTGTCTGATGTTTTTGGGAAGAGATCAGTCTTTTGGGGAAGATGTGTATTTCTTTCTTGGTAAGGTCAGTCCTTATAGCATCCGGAGAAGAGTAAAGCAGTTGACTAGAAAAATTGCTCAGTGTTTAGATCGGGGAAGGACGCTCCTCGAGATTAAAGAGCCCTCGTGCAAGTTCGCCCGCACATCACATGACTTGGATTCCCGGGATGCTTTCGGGGGCGTGGGGGGGGGTGTGTGCGCGAGCACCGGGTGGCGTGGAAACCCCCCCACTATATACCCCTACGCTCAAGGAGGCCGCCTGTGTTTGTTTGTCCATGACGTCTTTGCGCCTATCTTGGCAGAGAGACGACCCTATTAGCATTCCGTCTAATTCTGGAATCCATAAAGGTGCTTTAAATCCACCCCTCCCACTGAGAGCGCCGTCCACATGACCTGTTGGCGGTCCTTGACTCGCCAAGGGGCCGGGCAGCTCTAAGCCCCCTGCCGAGTGTGGACGAGAGGCGCGGGGGGGGGGGGCGGATTGGCCCCCATCTGAATGGGGCAAAGGAGTGTTTCTCATTTTCCTGAACAATAGCAGCATTGTTGGGGGCCCCAGCTGATGTGGGTCCACATTTGGTTGGAATTACCACCACGGTGGAGACAGGAGGGCAGCAGAGAATCCTGCTGTCCCCCCCCCCCGCAGACCTCCCGGCGGGCCCACAGTGCCGCTCCCTGATGGGATCCCCTTGGATGTCCTGCTTTAATGTATCCCTGGAGACCATTCTGCTCTGTTTCCCATACCACCACCGGGAATCTGAGTACCAACCCTCCCCCCAAAAGGTACGGGAGGGATCCAGGCTGGAAATCGGGACAGTTAGAGATGGATTGGGTCACCGGTGAGGGGGGGGGGGGGATTAAGCCACCAGTGACTCATCTCCACATTGATTGGCTGGAACTAAGGACGCCGTCGCTTTAAAAGACAGACGAAACAAAAGAGAGCAAAGTCACTATCAGGCCAGCCGGCCGGCGTGTTGTCTGGGAAGCAGCTCGCTTATTAAAATTTGATTCTGTCGATACTCAGTTTCGCTTTCATCCTACCCACCCCCCCTAGGCTGGCGAGTGGCCAAGATGAGATTAGCCCTCAGTTAGAGAGGGGGGTAGTGTGCTAGCCTCACTGGGCATGTGCAGAGAACTGCAGGTGCCTCCTCACGTCCAGCACTCTCCGTAACATCGGGCCGGCGCACTACATGTGTGCAGGGATGTCACAACAGGCACACACATAATAATACATGGAGATCTTCAGTATGATGTCGATGGCAGATGATTTGGATCAGAACCAGTCTCCTACCTCTGGCTATGCTAAAATTGCTGGTTGAGGGCAGATGTGCGTTCCGGTTGTTTGAGTGGCTCTCGTTTGCACGTTTATCGTCAGGTTGGGTTATGTGAGGGGGAAAGAGTGTTTCCTGGCTCTCTGTCTCTGCTCCTGTTTTGCCTTTAGTGACCAGATTATGCTGACCTTGTATCTCCAGGCACGTTTACGGTCATGATCTCTGTCTGCCTGGACCTGTTGCTCATGGGAGTTTTGTGTACACAAATATGTTCTGAAGGCAGAGCAAAAAAATGAGCCAGCTGCTTGGACCCACATCCTCAACAATCTGATTGGTTATCTCTGTGAACCAATCATTTTACGTTCTGCCCTCAGAACATTTTTGTGTAAGTAAAAGTCTCACGAGCAGAACTGCCTCAGACTCCAGCTGCCGCTGTATAATCTGCTAAATCTCCTTTCATTGTGGAACTTACTTTCTGTGAAATTGTTGTTTAGTCCCTCCCACTCTACATTATTCAAACTTTCTGTGTGTCTGAATATTATTTTTTAAATATTGAACCTGGAAAGGGGCGTATTGAGGGCGGCGTGTGGCTCGCTGTGGCTCACAAGGTTGCCGGTTCAAATTCCCTGCTTGCCAGAGTGATTTCTCTGTTGTCTTTTTGACCCCAGTTAATCCAGGGACTGTCTGGACCTGCTTCCTCAAAAAAAAAGTATGTTACTAGTTGAAAGTCTGATAAATAAACTAAATTTATCAGCACTTTTTCATTAAATATTTAGCAAACTGTAATGTATCTACAAGGCAGAATTAGTGTGACAGTTTCATTTGAGTTTACCGGAGTGACTTTGTTACTCGTAATTAGCCAAAAACGACACAGTAAGTACTGATGATATCAGGGGTAGTATAAAGGCTCCTGTACCCTACACTGGCAGTATTCAGTTTCTCCTTTTTATACTTTCTCCTTTTGTGGAGACTCCATAGTGTTGACCAAATGGGCCTCTGTGATTCTGTTACAGCCCCTTAATTGCTTTAGACAATGTGCAGGGAGTCATCTCGAAAAAAGTCCTCAAGTCAATAGCCTCCATTGCTGCTGGTTAAAGTGTGTGCTGTGCGACTTGCTGGGTTGGGATGCTGGGTCTGTGATCGGAAGGTTGCAGGTTCCAATCCCGTTTAGTGATGTCACTGTTGGGCTCCTTAACTATGCATTGCTCCTGGGACTGTCTGACCCTGCTTTGTCAGTGGCATGTCCCTCTGTGGGTAAAATCGTCAGATAAATAAATGAAATGTGAGTCTCTTACTTAAAACAAGGCTAGTGCCTCATGTACTCCCCCTTACATCTGTACTTAGCTGCCACAAAGAAGGTTCCTTTTCCAAAGAAGGTGTCCGGTTATCACCCAGTTCCCATGAAAAGCGACATGGAAATGATCACACACAGAAACTGGCCTACTCCTGGATCGCTCTATAAAAAAGACTGCTGCTATGTGTGCGTGTGTGTTCATGTTCATTACTTCTGGACGTGATTATTATTAATAATCATGTAGCTGTTCAGTCATGCAGCTCAATATATACCGAAGTAGCTTTGTTGAAAGCTACAGCAGCCTGTTCCTCCGTCCCACAAACTGTATTCGCTATTTTATGTTAGCAAACACCCACGTTTAACAACCAACTGTCTGTTGTTTTCAATAAATGATATTTAGAGTCCCGAAATGCTGCAACGCTCCTGCCTTCAGAGAGGCTATTTGATTATAAGCGCGGTTTTCGGTGTACCCCAGTGCATAAGCCGCGCGCCAGGTCACCGCTGTCGGTGACAGCCATCGTGGTTTCTGTCTGATTTTGCAGACAGTGACGTCTAAAGATGTCCGCCTTTATTTTACGCCTGGACTGATTTGATTTGTGAAGTCAGTTTCCGAAAGCGTTTGTTCATCCTGAGTTTATAGCTGCACCTTTTTTTCTAAGAAGAACAACCTCCCAGACCTTCAGCAACAAAAGAAGCCCAAACAGCAGTAGCAGGTCTGTCCCGCCGGGCCGGTACCAGGTACCCGCGCTGCCATCTGTTCTTCCCATTGCTCTGGGTCGACATTATAGCTAAGTTTCATGTTGCATTCTGGCTGGGGTCAGGTACAGGGGGGCATCTTGAGAAGTCCTCACTGGACTCGATGGCCTCATTCTCCATAGTCTAAAGGGGGGGTTAGGGCGATGTGCCTGTGATCAGATGGTGGCAGGTTCAAATCCCAGAGTCAGTAGAGCAACTTTAATGTTGGGTCCTTAGGCAAGGCCCTTATTTCTAATTGCTCCAGAGAATGGCTGACCTTGCTGAGCATTACCTTACAGTGAACCCTGTCCAAAATTACACACATAAATAGCACCTCCTTCCTCCCCCAGATTGTTCCAGCAGCGTCTTTCTACCCCACCCTGCACCTCTCTGCCTCTCAGGTCATGATCCTTACAATCCTCTGCTCTCCTGACCCACGTCTACCCAGCTATAAGCAGAGCAAATTGCAATGACAATTAGCCAAACTAACTGTGGTACTGTGGGTTAGGCCTCTGTGTCTGTAATCGGATTGTTGTTCGTTTGAATCCCATGCTTGGGGGCGTACTGGATAGGAGAGCATGGGATAGCATGATGGGACATGTTTAAACTAAAGAATTCCTACATACAAACAAAGCATCCTTTTATCGAATTATAAAGTATTTATTGCTATACATGTAAACTCACTTTCCCTCCATCTACGAGTCCTCACACTTGGACAGATCAATATTACTACTGAGCACAAACAGTAACAAACAGTAACGAAGGGAGATTCTGAAAGTGTTTCAGGCTAATCCTTCAGTCCCAGCTACATGTTTATTAAGTTTGGTGTCTCTGATACGAAATAAATTTGTAATAAGGGTACAAAGATTGATTGGAGTAAAATGATATTCCATGAGGTAACGGAAATACAGCTCGCGTTTCCGTGGCGAGCTGGAAATGAAGCGGTGATCCAAGCTCTGAGTTTCGATCGGGTCTCTGTCCCAAACGCATTTAATACTGGGATCTCTAAGAGGATGGAGCTGTCATCCCAATGAACGCACTGTAACATTATAGGGATTCGTTGTCATCATCTGTTTGGGCTGTTTGTGTGTTTGTTTGTGTCGTTTCTTGGGGACTGTTCGGTTCTGTACGAATACAGGATCTATAGCTCCGAGGTTTAGCTAGCTGGGGCGGGGGGGGGGGTCCTCAATCTCCTAGGTGACACCCGTTACTCCTTTGGCAGCAGAGGCCGGCAAGCTCGCCGCTCGTCAGTCGCTTAATGCTCCCCCCGGTGGCAAACGCGGGTGGTGCGGCCCATGCGCACATTTTCACACGTTCTTTCTGACAGGGACCAGGGTCTCCAGTACCTGTACATACTACTGTTTTTGGGAGAGAAGACAGCTGCTGTTTCCGTATGTTACATCATTTTTAGTCCTCGTGGTATGCTCCGGAAACGGCTTGCAGCTGAATGCTCGCCCGCTCGGGCAGCTGGGTGTTTCGCTGCAGAGACTCCTGTCGAACTGCTCTGTCACGTGACTGCAGGTCTCGGGGGGGGGGGGGTCTCTATCTCGCTAAGCTGACTCTGGTGAAGCTCGGGGTCCCTCCAGAAAGCCCCACATGTCTGATCCCAGGCCCTCAGATGTGACGCTAGTCAGTACTGCATGTCCAGTCTGTCTCTGGCCTCTCTCGTTTTTTTCTTATGTGCTCAGCGACTCGCATCACAGACAAGTCGGGTGCACACAGTAAAACTAATATCGACATCTTTCAGTCAAATATAGATGTTTCTTGTTTTAATGCATCAATGGAAATCACCAGAATAATGCAGTACTGTTTGCTCTGACAAGCATCAGGATGTTATTTTGCTCTACAATCAAAGATTCTTGACTTATTTGTGAATATGTATGGCTGAAAGATCCATCCAGTCATCTATGGAGAGCATGCCAGTCCATCACAGGGTACAAGGAAGGGGGACACCCTGGATGGGATGTCAGTCCATTACAGGGAAAACTCTTATCACATCCTGAAGACAATTTAGAGAAGTAGCGTTTTCCATGACCGTGAGCACTCACATGCTATAAGTCATTTTTGGACTGTGAACAATGCTAAAGAACACTAGGAGGATCTGGTTCCCATAAACCCTGCAGAAGTGAGGTGACCATGCCCGCCCCTCCCCCCATCTCAGCACCCATGCTACAGTCCTGTGTGACCCTCTTCCCCGCTGCTTTCATCTGTCCACATCAGCAATAGCCGCTAAATGGCCAGCTGGCTCAGCTATTCCAGGTCGGGACCCAGTGCCCATATGGTCCCCCATGTTCCCAAAATGTGCACTTCTGCCAGATGAACAGCAGAGTCAGGCTCCCCTACGGCTCTGTCAACGGCCAGATTTGGCCCTGCTGATAGGTTGGGGGTCGTGTGTAGCTCACCGCTTTAGTCCATATCCAGAAGGTTATGGGTTGGAATCCTACAGCTGGAAGATTCATCATATTGCAGCTGGATCCTGGAGTAAGACCCTTGACCCCCAAACACTTGCTCTCACCTGTAAATGCATGTGTGTCTGTGTGCAGGCTGCCCTGTTCCCCTGCAGGGCTGAATAAATCACCCCTGTTCTGTAAGGGAGGGGTTGTGAGAGTGTGTCCTGCTAGACAGAGGCCTCTGTACCATGTGTGTGAGATTATGGTTTAACTGAAAGTCCTTTCTCAGACTGGATCTTTATGTATGACTCTGTATTAAAGATTCATGGCAGAGAATGACTTGTTATCTTTCTGCAGAAGGGCCGAGCCCCCCAGATGATTAATAACGGGGATTCCCCGATGTCAGCGCGGCCATTAACACTGCTGTTAGCACAATCTTTAGCGTAAAGCTCAGGGAGCATCCCCATCAGGGGGATGAGGTGTGTTTCATTTCTAAAATCTCAGCGTGCTGCCCCGTGACTGCTGGGCATCGAGCCCCGTTCCTTGTGGCTGGAAGCCATTGGCCATAATGCTCAGCGTATACCGGAAATCAGTGTCAGGATCTAAAACAAGACGTGAACTTTGGCGGCCAGTCATCGGAGCAATGCTTCTCAGACTGTGTGGATAGTCAGGATCACTGGTATCGAGTAGTACTTAGCCAGTATTGACCTAAACACACATTATTGGTTCGGAGACGTCCCATGTGACACATCTTTGTACCTAAATCTCAACCAGACCTTTTTTGTTAATGTTATATATACCACCAAATGAGGCCCCCTCAGTCAGAAGAGCACCCGTGGAGTGTGATATATGAGTCTTCCAGACAGGCTGATACACAGCCAATCACAGGGCCTGTTTTAATAAGCACCGCCCCTTCCTCAGTTGGTGGGCTGCATGTGGAAGGAGGTCAGTATAGAGTGGGACAGGGTTACCTGTCCCTGTGCAGACCTTCCTCCCCCAGGTGCCTGTGTCACCTTGGAGATCAGTCAGCCCGCCGCAGTGTGTGGACACTTACATTACATTTATTTAGCAGACACTGCTTTCCAAATGGAATTTTTATCAAATTCTTTTTTGAGAAAGCAGGGTCAGACAGTCCCTGGAGCAATGTTAATGGACTTGCTCAAGGGCCCAGCAGTGACATCATTCTAGCCGACCATGGGATTTGTGACCTTGCGATCTCAGGCCCAACATCCTAATCTGCTGAATCACCCACCATCCCCTGTGGCACCATCCCCCATGTGGCTCATGGATTTATATTATAATTCTATTTATTTGTGCTGTGCCATGGATCATCATAATTCTAATCGTAATGATGATGATAAAGATGGGTATAGCTCCACACACATGGTAGAAATCAAGCCTGCGATCATGGAGGTGTGGGACAAAAGTGCCGTCCAATGAATTGCTGTGCTTTTAATGTTCACTGCGGTGTGTCTGGAGCAGCACAGCGGGCCGGTGTGTGTCTTGTGCCTCCTGAGATGGACTCCAGTCTCACCCTGAGCCTGTACTGCTGTTCTGCAGGTATCGCCCCCTCTGAGAACTTGAAGAGCACGGAGGAGACCAGGGAGGCGGAGAGGGACCAGTCTGGACCCAAGAAGACGTAAGGTTGCTGCAGGTCAGTGCACGGCTCCGTCCATCAGCCCCCAGGCCCCCGTCATTAAGCTCTTAGCCTGGGTGCTGTTCGCCATTAGCAGTGATACTAGAGGAGACCTGATGTCAACTGCTTGCTAACTAGTGTGTAGAATTCAGCGTCCCATCCAATAAAAACTCCAGCAGCACGGTGGCTTAATGCTCATGAGCGCCCTCTACCTCCCATTTAGTTCTTCGCAGTTGTTATCATGCTTTTCAGACACTTCACCAGATGAAGAGCCCCGTTGTTTATAAGTTTATTTAATATTAGTAGTAGTGACTGTTTGTGGCCAACAGGGGGGCCTGCGCAGATGTGTTGTCCTTTAAGTGGTGCTTCCCGTGGTGGTCACAAATGCTGAAAGGGTAAATGAGAATGAGTGTCTGCCGCCCCCCACCCCCCCGTGACAGGGCCACATGGGCAATGCTGATACAGGAAACAGAGTTATCGCTGAGGCAGGAAATGGTATTATCTTTGGTGGGGAGGGAGAATCCTACTGCGTTTCCCCTCGTAATTAACGGAACGTGCGGGTGATGCTCTCTCACGTAGGGCAAATCAGCCTCGTGGGTCCTGATTGGATGGAGACCCATTAAGGACCGCGTGTGTCCTTATGGGAGTAGTGGCCGCTAATCGCTAACATCGCGATTGGCCCCTCCTTTCCTGCATCTGTTAGGGTCGGGCGGATGGAGGTTAGCACATAATCATAGGTGCCTTCGTTTCCATGGCAGTTTGTGATAGGTCAGTTCCCCTCTCCACCTCCTGGTGACAGGCAACGTAGGATGAACCAGGGATTGTATTGCAGGAGCATATAAAGGGAAGCTAAGGGGGGGGGGGGGGGGGTTGCGGGTTTGTCTAATAGTTGCGCTTTTAAACAGTTTTTAAAAATTTGAATAAAAAATGCTGTTGACGTGCACATGTAGGTATTAAGACTGACAGTGTAATAATGGTGTTATTGAATAAAAATGTGTTTTCATGGGATGACAGTGAAAACAAGATGCAGATTTACAGTAGTATCTGTTAATGGCTAAGGCCCCCCATCTGTCACGGGAATTGGGGGGGGAGGTTAACGTGACCGCCCAAAAGTAGGTTGTCGAGACAATCCAGTTTGCAACGGCTGTCGGATGATTCCTAGGCTTCCTGGTCATGTGATTGCTCAGTGGGCGGGGGGGTCTTTTTAAAGGAGATTGGCGGGCTGGGGGGAGTTGGG
>JAODKM010000075.1:14516966-14534795 GCA_026780845.1 Petrocephalus sullivani
AGCTTGCATTTACCGTTAGATGTTGGATGCATTCTCCAGCAGACGTAAGCAAATTAAAAGGACTGCGAGCTTCAGGAGAAGCACATGGTGACTCGGGCTGTGTTACTGTACAATACAGAATATAAATACACCGCTAAACACCAGATCAAGAAGCTGGTGAATAGATGCCTTGTGCCGTAACTCCCAGTAGGGAAAGATCTCCGCTGGTAGGATCAAACACAGGCTCCAAGCGGCTATGCCCGGTGACCTCTGCAGATTCAGAAATCACATGAATTTAGTTTTATCTCAAATAGAATGTTAGTCGAAAGGTAAGAAAGGTAAGCAGCAGCTCAGGGATCCAAAAAAGCAGTAGGTACGTTGTGCAGAGTCTGCGTCCTCTGCTTTTGCCTTGGAGTCATAGAGAGCCTTGTTCAGCCATCCCATATAGTCCCCTTGCTCTCATTTTTCTTGTGGAATAGAAGACCTGCGGCATTCTCTTTGACTATTATGGATAGCTACGTGCTTTGGCTGTCTCTGCTATGCCTATGCATCGTGGTTCATGAGTCAGTCCCACAAATGCACCACAAGTCAAGTAAAAGTCAATCGAAAACTAAATTCAACCTCGTACCTGAAGGCTTACAAAGTGCAGTTTACATGCCTCTGTGCTGACCTTTAATTTCAAGGTGGAGCCTATCTAACAGTGTAAATTACAGGAAGGGCTGCATGGGGTATGCTGAAGCATCCCAGATGAGAATTGTTGCTGTGATTTACCATGGTTTCATAAACAGTGATAATGGAGTTGGTATTCCAGGATAAATAAATTCCTTGTTTTAGACGTGGACCTTTTCCACCATCTCTTGGGTGCATGACTCATGAGTCAGAGCCAGCAGCAGCATTAACAACTGATCCCCCCCCCCCCCCACACACACACACACACACACACACACACATACAAGAGCTCTCCCTGTTGTTGCTATAAACGTGATGTCACTCGGTCTCTGACACGTGGTTGGTTGTCTCTGTGTTTCAGATCACCACAGCCTGCGCTGAACAGAGCAGCTCAGATGAGAGCCCGGGATCCCTCTTTCAGCCCCATAGGAGCCTTCAGAGCGGATTAATGCAGACTTGTGTCCAGCACGTACAAAAGAGCCGCCCTTTAGAAGCAAGAAATCAGCGGAATTCGATGAGCCGCAAGAGGAGCCCTCATTGCTGACCGTCAGTGGAGAAAGGATTAATCGCCCGTTTACCTGGCTTGATGTACATGTTTCTGGGCAGCACTCCGAGGAGAGCCGACCACGGAATTCAAGACGGCTGCCGGGGAAAGACCGTCAAGCATGCCCACAGAAACACTACAGACAGATAGCATGGTCAAGCCCGCGGGCCAGGCCAGCACCTACGCCTCGGCCGTGCCCCTCCGCATCCTTAACAAGGGGCCCGACTACTTCCGTCGCCAGGCCGAGCCCAACCCCAAGCGGCTGAGCGCGGTGGAGCGGCTGGAAGCCGACAAGGCCAAGTACGTCAAGAGCCAGGAAGTGATCAACGCCAAGCAGGAGCCGGTCAAGCCGGCCGTGCTGCCCAGACCGCCGGCGTGCCCCATCGCCAAGCGGGCCTGCAGCAGCCCTGCCCTAAAGGCCTCCAACAACAACTCCAAGTCAGACACCTGTGTCAAGAGGGAGAACCTCAACCTAGAGATCCTCAAGAACATCCTGAACAGCTCTGAGGCCTCGTCTGCGGGGACGACGCACAAGCACAGCGCTAGGAGCTGGGCCCCCCAGCGCTCGGAATCGGCGGAGCTTAACCGGCGTTCTTTTGCCGAGTCCTTGAAGGTCTTCCCCACCCAGCCCGCCTCGAGTCCCCACGGGAGCAACCTGAACATCAGCAGGCGCTTCTTTGAGGAACAGTCCAGCGACTCATCCCTGCACGTGTCCCACAGCTCGTCAGACATCCGGAGGATATGCAATGGCAAGCCGCTGAGGGCCACCCCCAGCAGCAGCTCTGCTCCACCCCTGCCGCCTAAGCCCAGCCTCCCGGCTACCAACGCCCTCAAATCCCCTGACAGCGAGACCGTGGAACCCGGGAGTGCCGTGACCCGGAGACCTTCCCTGCACAGATCCAAATCCGACCTCAGCGACAGGTACGCCCGGGCCGGCGCTGACGTCGAGCGCTTTTTCAACTACTGTGGACTGGATCCCGAGGAGCTTGAAAACTTTGGTGTGGAGAACTTCACCCGGGCCAACTCGGACATCATCTCGCTGAACTTCCGCAGCGCGAGCATGATCAGCTCAGACTGCGAGCAGTCTCGGCACAGCAACGATGACCTGACGGACGACGAGGAGGCCAACGAGCGGGTGCCCTATGGCATATCAGCCGTAGAGAGGAACGCCCGGGTCATCAAGTGGCTGTATAGCATCAAGCAAGCCAGAGAATCGCAGAAGGTGTCTCATGTCTGATGGAAACCCCGCCTTCTCCACCACGTCCATCTGTTTCCTCTGGTTTCTTTGCGTCCGACGTGAGACGTCCTCAGAACCTGCATGCTTCTCGAACATGCGACCTGACCTGGCATCAAGTCAAAGACGCGATCCTAAGCAAAAAATAAAAACGACTTTGCGACGGCTGCACTTTCTGAGCCCTCTCGCTTGAAATACGGTATTCTTGCTTCTTTCGTCGAACGGAACAGATGCGGCGTCAGCTAACCGGCGTCCTTGGTGTGACGTCAGGCTCTGTCGCGCCGTGCCATTGGGGATCATGTAGCCATATCGGTGAGGAATCGAAAGAGTACTGCCAGCACGTGTGCGGAAGCAGTCATGCTGTGTGTATATACACCCATGGGCTGTAGACGCATGTTATGGCCCACCATAGCTGTACTTTCGGAGCCACGCCACTTTCCATTGCGCTGTCGGGTTTTGCACTGGTGATGTGGTGCAGACAGTATTGTAATATCACAAGCCTCGTGTAATTCGCTTCCATATAGTTTTATCAGCTGCGATGTTTTCTCTGACAGCCCGTTTTTGTGGTACTATAAAGAATTAATTGAACCTGTTGAGCGGCTGCCATTTTTAGCATCCGTGTGTCAAATAGATGGCAGAGCTGCTCCACTTTTCATCAGCAAGTTATTTTACTTTCCTGTAAATGCTGTAAGGATATGTAAATAAATTCAAAGTTGTTACCAGATCTGTAAAGAGAAGGATCTGATATGCTAATAAATAGCTCTTGAGGCAATTATTCTGTGCTTTGTCTTTGCATTGCAAGAGTTTTATATTCTAATAAAACAAAAGAAACATCTATAAAAGTTGATATGACGTTGATGTTTAGTCTCGAACAGCTACTCAGTGGAAATCATAGGGTGACATGCTGGAACTCCTAACCTGGGAGAAGCGAGGTCAGCACAGAGTGTCTGTTTTCCTGGCGATTGGCTGTCAGGATGCCACAAGCAGACGGGAGACGACAGGTCAGCTCAGAGGTGTTTACCCCCTGCTGGCCACAAACAGTCACTGCACTAACTATTTTATAAACATGTTACTTATTTAGGAGATTCTGAAGTGGGGCCCCCTGAAACAATAACCAGCTCCTGAGTCAGTTTACCTTCTATCCAAACTGAAATAGTCATGTCATATCTCTTGATGGACGCTAATTTCTTATTTAGTCTGGGCAGGGGCACTGCACTGCTGTCTTTGGAAGAGACCATGATGTAGAGAGATGGAAAAAATGGCAGGGGTCCTTTCTGAAGTGAAACGAGACCCGTCCAAGCAAGTAGACTATATCGGTCAGGCATTAAAGTTTGATGAAGTGCTCCTAAGTGGACCTGTAATTGATCTGAGGATGCAGGCAACATCACGCAACTGGGCTTCAATGGAAAAATGAAGCGTGTCTCAGTTGGAAAGAGACCAGTTAAACTTAGTTCTGGCAGCCTTTGTGTATTTCTTGGAGGTGTAGACATTCAAAAAGGACTGAAAAAGACGATGTTTTTTCTCTCCAGTAAAAATCTGTGGATTAAAAACTGCACATGCCGCGCTAGATGTAGGCTACGTTTGCCAGTCAGCAGCACAGGGAGGACCTGTTCATTTATCTCCATCGCTTCTGATAATTGGCCGGCGTCTCCTGGCACTGAATGAGGCAGCCATTACTGTGGTGCCCAAGGGAAATGGGCGGAGTCTTCTTACCCTACTTTGTTATTGATGCAGACTTTGAACACAACTTTTGTAGCTGCCGGAGACAAAATGAAGTTTTCAACAAATCAGAATGTTTCATCCAAGAAGACATATATTGAAAACATATATTTTTATCATCGCTTCATGCAAAAAACAGTAATCGATTTGGAAAATAATTGTAAGGGTATCTTTAATTACTCATGAATAATGTCTATGTTCAGTCATCTCGATGCCTAAACTTGCTTGTGGGTGAGAGGAAATTGATGGTCACCATCAATCGATTTTCTGTAACAGCTTGTCTTATTCAGGGTCATGGGGTCCGAAGCCTATGGGCACAAGGCAGGAAACAACCCAGGATGGGGTACCAACCCATCATAAGGCGCATTCATACACCATTTCACTTACATACCTACCGTCAATTTGGTAACTCCAACTAACCTCAGCATATTTTTTGGACTGTGGGGGCCAACCGGAGTACTCAGAAGAAACCCCACAGGGAAAACATGCAAACTCCACACACATGGAGTTATAAAAAAGGCTTCAACCTTGGTCCCAGAGGTACGAGAGAACAGTGCTACCCACCACACCACCCCCTGATGATAACCACAGTTATACTTGGACCCTTGAGTACACTAGACAAGTGCTACAAATCCTTGAGCACTGCTGCCGTTGCTGCCCTCCTGGACAGCCACTTTGTGGAACACCGCTACAGTGCCGTAGAGATGTTTGAAGCCACATGGAATACCATTTGGCTGGAGAGGAGCCGACACAGTGGCCCAAATTCCTAGATCTGGATTAAATGACGCAACTCATACAGTATGACATTCCAGGCTGAAGAAAAGCCAAAGGCCCACTACTTTCCTGAGGAATCTCAAACATCTCAAGCGTCCCAAGGACGAGCAGGGCCAGACATGTTTGTTTTGGTGCAGCAGTTTTAACACCTCGTCGCTGAGATATTCTGTCAGCCCTGCAGTGGAAAACAATCATGGCTATCTATGGTTGGTTTGTCCTTCTGTAGCTGCTTGTTCTGCATTAAGGTCGTCTATAATGAGTTTGTGGTCCACAGTTTTGCATTAGTCCCATAATTGGCCAGCTGACCTCAGCTGACATTTGCAAACTGTAAGTATGGAAATACTTCTATAAGAAATCGGATTTTATATATTATAAACTGCTAAATTGATAGAGAGGGGGGGCACGTGGAAAATAGCTGTCATGCATCTGTTTAGAGTTGAAGTGAACTATTGAAGTGAAAGGATCTAGGGACAGAATGCATATTGACCACTTCTCATTATTCTGGGAGGTTATCAAAAGACAAGTGTGGGGGACAATTAATCTACAACCTCACTTCCAAACGGCAGCTAGTAAAATGTCCCTGTATACAGTATACAAGTTGTGCAGGTTTCCTTCTTGAATCCTTAATAGTTACAATACCATATCTCGCTATTACCATTTCTGATCTTCTTTCACGCTCACATATTTATTTGCTAAATAAATTAGCAACGCTAACCAGGACAAGTGGCCAGAAAGTGGATGCATTATTTACTTTCTATGATGTAATGTATTGTTTAAAACTGAATAGTGTTTCCTTTATTCTATTATGTTATGTGTATAAAAAAAAAACGCTGTCGTCCATTAGCAGTTGCGTCGTTTCGAATTACTTGCGCCGGCAAAGATCCACATGTAACCCTTGTGGTTCGCGCGGCAGTCACCTTTCATGCATATGATGATGAGGACATTGCGGAAATATACGGTTTAGTATTTCTAGCATCCTGAGGCTAAAATGGATTAAAAAAACATTATGGCTAGAACAGATCAGATTTTTAACAGCACGATTAGCTCTCTGAGCTGATATCTTTCTGAGGAACGGTGCAGTTCTGTGGTCGCGTCCCGGCCCCACTCCGAGGGATGCTGTGTTCTGTTCCCGGCAGCATGATCCCCTGCCTGGCGGATTCCTGCAGGCTGTCCTCCTCTCCGCGGTGCGTGGGCCCAGGCCGTGACGAAGGGTATAGGCAGGGGCGCGTGTGATGTTTCTGGGGCTTTTTAGCCCCCACTAGATGTTTCAAAAACTGAATAAATAGCTAGTGAGTATAGTTAGATGATCATAGCCAATTAGCTGGCTAGCAGAACATGCTGCTTCAGCGTCTCCTAAATATGTTTATTTAATATTTAATACAGTGACTGTTTGTGGCCAAAAGGGGGCATTTCACATGCAGACATGTGGTTTGAGTGGTGGTAAAAGCCACCTTTGGTCTCACTGGCAACCCTTAAGCCATGCGTCTTCCAGCTTTACAGATAAAATGCATCATCCTCAGCAAAGAAATGGTATTAATGTAAGCTGGTTACACGCCATGTTGCTTGGACTTATACATTTATTCTGAAAGACTTTTAATTATGAGCAATGTTAATCAATTATAACAGAAATGTCTGAGCTTCGACAAGATCATTGTGATGTTTATGCAGTTTTACTTTATATGATTGTCTGAACAGATCTTTATCATGTGGGAATCCAGATGTTTAGAAGAATGCCTGTTCCCCAGACCAGCAACAGGTCAAGTCTCGCTACACTGCTGCCTTCTAGACAAAGCTACCACTCACCCTAGCATGCTGTAACAAAGGGTGCACGCAGGCCACTACTAGCCTTGAGTTCCAACTAGATTCTCCTAATCCTATTCTGGATACTGACGCAAGAACTCCACTAGGGGGCAATCTGTGGCGAGACTTTTGGCTCAAAGGCAGTGACCTTAACCACTGACCGTAATCACCTATAGACCTTAGCAAAGCTCAGAGGACTGATGCAAAATACTGTACATCTGCTGCCTTAAATAGATCTCGTTTAGCTAAATATTTCTAAAGCAATATGCCTACATACTGTGCAGTTAATTGTGGGTGTTCGTGGCTCAGCATCCTAACCTGATGTGTGTGTGTGTGTGTGTGTGTGTATATGTTCAAGGGGTTGCTGGTTCAAATCCCAAGACTGGCAGGGACCAGCTGACCATGCTTTCTCTGTCGTATGCCTGAAATATCTGCAAAATAAATGTTAATATGATGTCTCACATGGGAGAGTGTCGTGACCTTTCCCTTGTGACGAATGACATCATAATCTGCATGTCATGAATGATCACATCCTGGTGAATTCTTGTTTTACCCTGAAATAGAGAACGTTTCAGTCCAAAAACAAAGTTTACATGAAGCGCCCCAGGAAATTTTGCTACATACTGATTGGGGTACAAAAAAGAAACGCTGTACAGTACCACTCTTTAGCACAGCTGAGCTTAAACCCTACAATCCATGGCAGCACTCATGACTCCCTAAAACTGAATGCACATAATGGCCCCACATACGCTACTCATGCATGATTCAGTAGCCAGACTGCTTAGAAAGATCTGGAGCGAAACAGCAGAACCTAAACGCACTGTGGCTTAAGATGCTATGCTCAAGATCAGAAGGTTGTTGCCAGCTGAGTGATGTCATCATTGGATCCTGGTGCAAGATCCAGTTGCTCCAGGGACCAGCTGACCCTGCTTTTACAAAAAAAAAATTATGTCTTGTTGGATAACAGTGTCCATTAAATAAAAGTAAATCTCTGGGCTTGGTTGCCACATCAAACTCTCCTGTGTTGGCACTATGTAACTATATCAAACCCAGATGGAAAGTTCCAGAACAGCTGTATTGACCACACAAACCGTGTGTAGTTGAAGATGCCGTTATCCAAAGGATCTGCTTACTCCCTCCTTATTATGTAATGAATTCGGGTTTAGCGCTCTGCTTGTGGACCGGGGGACCTGGGATCTGGACATGGGACCTGGACCTGTAGGTCCTGTTTTTTAATGACTATGGTACCCTTCACCCCGAGCCAAAGTGACCGAGTACCGCCCACTGCTGCGGCAGAATGAGGTCACGTCCTACGGTCCTGGCCCTCGGCACAAAGGGTTTTTGCTTTGCAGCGAGCTTCGCCTGAATGCCTATTCACATAGATTGAAGGAACACAAATACCACACTTTGTTTTGATTGTGCTACTGCCGTGATTGTAGTTCTTTTGCAGTTGTACTTGTTGACTTCGTCTGCTCAGTAAAACTTCCATTGAACATTGGTATAATGCAACCGAGGAGCTGGACGGAAACATGCATTCCCTGTCCTCTTATTTACGTTGCCCATCTAGGCAACACGGGCATCCAAACTGCTTTGCGGTTAGAGATTTGAAGGCTTGTTTTGATATAGCTCTTTCAGCATGTACTGAAATTCATCCTGCCTTCTTAAGTTCTCCACAAATAAGAAATCTAATTTAAAAGGTGTGAAGGGCGCACTGGGAGAGGCTTCAGAATAAATTGACTGTCTTCTACGAGGTGCCAAGTAATGTTCAAATGATCTGTGGTCTATTCCAGGGTCTATTATTACTTAAAATGCTGGGCTCAGCTTTCTGAGAGTCCCTGTATGGAAAAGTCATTTAATTCGAGTGGGAACGTGGAACACAGAGGCCAAGAGAAACAGTTAGATGTCTGCCATGGTGGCACAGATTTGGGATGCATGCTGCATCAGACTCACGGCTGAGAACGTACCGAAGGAACATTTAATTTGTTTGCTCAGCTGATATACTGCCACAAAACTCCGCTCGCACACTTTTACGACGGACTGGTTTTATAGCTCCTGTGTTGGAGGTTACAGTGCTCAGCAGAGCAAAATCAGAGCCCCCTCCTGGGAATCGAACAGCCTTCTGGGGGAGCGGACACAACCTATCACCCATGGGTACGTGTCATAGCAGCTCAGTTCATCAACAAACCAATGTGGACTTGGAGCATCTTAGGTAACGATGACCTCATAGAACAGAGGAGCCATTGTTCAGGTGCCTGGAAATCTCAGGATTGTGTCTTGCAGGATGCAGGGTTCACTGAAAGAGTGCCTGTACAGCTTCCTCGGTTAGATTATAGCCAGAGAGAATTTGTTCATCCATCTATCTAACTTCAACAATCGCTCCAGTACAGGGTCAAAATGAGCCTGGAGTCTATCCCAGAATGCACAGGGCTAGAGGCAGGTGGACACCCTGGATGGGATGCCAGTCCATAACAGGGAACCAGCCAGAGGACACCCTGGATGGGATACCATTCCATTACAGGGAACCAGGCAGGAGGACAACCTAGACGGAATGCTAGTCCATCACAGGGGACCCAATCACACTATGGGCAATTCTGAGGTGCCAATTAAACCACATATCTTTTTTTTGGACTTTGAAAGGAAACCCATGCAACCCTTGAAGAACATGCAAAATCCATAGACACAGTGGGATTTGAACCCACAACCCTGGAGACGTCAGTCACAGTGCCAACCTTGTGCTGTTTAATATATGAAGATAATTACATTCAGCATGCTAATTTATTCAGCAAATAAGTTTGTAACATAAAGTATTATATCAGGAATGCTTATGACCAAATGGTTTATTGTGATTGAGTGTTATGGTGGTTCTCTGTTTTAAGAACACGTCCTGTTGCATTTTCTATCTCTCTGTGACTTGACCGCAAGGCTGGCTTTGGGTTTCACTGCTGGCCCAGTTTCACCGCTTGTTCTGAAGAGTTGAGCATGAGATTGTGTTTCTCTAAGGGGGCAGCCTAACGTCACTGCCAGACTCAGACAAAACGGAGCGGGGCACTCGTGCAGCAGTAACGCCTCAGGCTGAAACCGATGTGAGAAGAAGCTTCTTTGTTTACCAGTGGGACATTCCTTCTCACACCCAGTGGTGGTGCTTGCTGCCAGTCACACCACGCCTGCTGCTCACCACACTAGCTAGGTCAAGGGCCCTCAAAGTAACTTTTTGAGTGGAGGACCAGAAACAACCAAACTGCCCCTGCATACACCTGCCTGCTGTCATCATCCACCGACCTGCTCCCCCCCCAGCCCTGGGTTAAGGTGGTATGGGATAAAGGCACATCCTCCACTTGCTGAAGCTTAACAATTGGACTGTACTGAGTTTAATTCATTCATTAGCCAATGGGTAGCTGGGCACCATTCATAGCCCAATAACGCTCCTCCCCCAGCAGCAACCTGACTGGCTTAAATGACCAGTCTGTCATTCGCCAGCTGCTCGCTGTTTGTAGCATGATGCCAGGGATCCTTCATGAACAGAACCCGTGCAGGCCTCACCACATTTACTCCCCTTTCTTTTGTAGAGCTGTGATCCCCATCTATTTTTCCCCCGAGGGCCAAATTCCATCAGCAGCACAAAGTCAATGTCTATTGCAACCCTCTGTGGTGGGGGGTCCATCACACAGTCCAGATTCATTTGTGCTTCGGTCCTAGTCTACCACTTGGTGACTACTGCCCTACAGTCTTGAATAATGATTTGTGCTTTTTACACCCCTCGCGTAAACATTCCCGAGTTCCCTAGTGTCTATTGATCTATTCCATTGCTTTCCCAACCCTACATGACATTTTCCCATAATGCATCTGAAATCGTGTCAATCAAGAGGTCAAAGTGACTGCCCTTGATGGTATATAGAAACAAGGCTAATTTAGTGAGGAACCTCCCTCAAAGGTACAACGGCAAATGCCTGGCTGCTTCAGATCGCAGGCCCCTCTTCTGAACCACTATACTACCAACACACAGTAAGTAAGCAGCACCATCAGTTAGATCTTGTAGCATGAATTATCATGGTGGAGCATTATGTTTATTTTAATGGGAAAATGTGAGATTTTTATTGGGCGGGGGATTACTTCATTTTCCCACCTTCAACACCAGCCAGTGAGACCCGTTCACCTCAAAACCATGGGACCACGTGAGTCTCATTAATGAAACTGTAGTTCAAATCCAGCTGGAGCCTGACTCCCCAAGGGTACACTCAAGTTTCCCAGAAAATATCACCGCCCCCCCCTCCCAGTCCCCCACCCACCATCATAATCTGTGGCCCACTGACGCCGTTACTGCACGTCGACGGCCCAGGTCCTCTCCGAGTTTTGGAGTCAGGAACAAAGACCATGGGAAAGTGAACCAGCTGACGGCCCCCATCTGCTCCTCATCAAGCTCCGCATGGAGCTGCAGGGCCGTCCAAGAACAATGTGGGAGCTTCCTGAGCCTTAAGAACACAGCTGATGATCATCGAGACTCGTTGCACTGAGCCAGTAAGAGCTAGCTAGCGAGAGTCAGGCTATGCTAAGTCACGAGGATCTGGCCTTCTGATCCTTAAGCCTTAGGAGAATTTACCATTAATATACCTTTATCGAAAACTATTTGTTCTGTGTGATATTTTAAAACTTTATTGCTATGTACTAGAGATTTTAACTAAAGCAATTCAGCTTTAAAAGACTGTGTGTGTGCACAGGTTTTGCAGTACTTGTGAGGACCAAAAGACCAAAGGCTTTGTCAAATATCCATCCTCCTATTCAGTACAGGGACAATGGGAGCCGGGGATCTGGGAACCCCAAAAAGAAAACTTGGGAGAACTGGGGAACCGCACACACATTCAACCCCCCAACCCTGGAAGCATGAGACTATAAGCTAAAAAGCAAGGCCCTGTACTACCTAGCTTTGTGAAATACCCAACAGCACAAATTTCACAATAAGGAAGTAACCGTCTTTAGTTGGTTTGAGCTGTTAATCAGTTCAGGTCAAAGAGTAGCTGGTTAGGGCCATGCCAGCTACAATGAAATAAAACGGACTAATCATTTTCCTGCCACTTCTCCTGGTGACAGTCCCCGACACATCTCTGTAGTATTTGCTCTCAAACAGAGCCTTCTTCAAAGAGGGTCTTACAGTATCTCTGGCTTTGTGTTTTCTCCATAGGCCGTATTACAAAACATGTCCAGTGTGGGATATACAGTATTCCAGAAATCTGCCTTCAGATAATTATCTCTTCCTCCCTGAAAGTACTCCTGAGAAAATACTCTTCTGCAGAACTATAACTGTAATTTATAATTGCCATATTCCTGAAAGTAAAACACAAACTATACCATCCTCAGCTCTGCACCTTCCGATTACTATGACATGAACTCTTCTGTCTGATTTGCCACCAAACACATATTTACTTTTTTTTTTTTTTACAAGACTGTCGCTCAATAACTTATTCAGGTAGGTTACCAGTGATCAAAAGGTTGCTGGTTCAATCCCCATGGCCAGATGTTTGTTGGTTCGTATCCCACAGCCTGAATGTTGTTGTTTCAAATCCCTTGGTCGGAAATCGATTTCAATGTTGGGCCCTTACCCACAGTTTCTCTAGGGATCGACTGACCCTGCTTTCTGAAGTGTGCGTTACTGTGGATAAAAGCATTTGCAAAATAAACAAATGTAACGTGATCGCCACACATCCATTCTACATCACTAATGTAGTTGTGGACACAGAGGCCCCACATAAGGTCTTATCTGGATCTGTAAAGGCACAGGGTGTACTGGGGAACGGAACGTTCTGCCTGGGTCCATTTAGGTTTTGGGGAGATGCGTGTGTAGAAGCCTGAACCTCCGTTGGTACTTTGCATGCTTCCTCTCTTCAGGGACCCCCAGTGTTTGCGAGCTGGGAACAGAAGCCAACTTTGTGGCAGCCAGCTCAGAGAGCAGGCAATTCTGGGAGGGTGCAGAAACAGGAACAGGGCATAGATGTGCAATTCCCGTGGCAGTGTTCCAGGAACTGACCTGGGGTGGATGGGAATTACTGCTGTCGCCCTAAAAACCCACATCTTGTTGGAGTGGCGAGGAACTGACATACATTCTGGGTCCCTCCCGCTGGGATCAGGGCTGCCATCATGTTTCATGGTTCTGTTCAGCGAGGGGTGACACACCCTAAATCTAGGTCGTACCTGAGCCCAAACTATCACAACCACAACTTTAACACTAATAAACTTTAGAAACTGCACTACTTATAATATATTTTTTCTTTTAACAGATTTCTTTATCCAATGTGACACACTACTGAGAAAGCAGAGTCAGACAGTCTCTGCAGAAACTGGGGTTAAGGGTCTTGTTCAAAGGCCCGATGGTGACATCACTCTGCCGATCACGGGATTTGAACCTTACCTGCTGAGTCACACTGCTCTTAGTTTGCAGCTCTGTGGGTCTTCAACTCTCAGCTTTCTCAAATGAACGTTGCTTTGCCAAAACGTGTCTGCAAAATAACTGTAAATGCTTATTTCTGCAGGGGAAAAAAATGATCAAAACATCTTTTAGACGCTATGAAAGTGGGACCGACCTTTACGCAGCTTCAACAAAACAAGGGCAAAAAACCAAGGGGCATCACGATATAATGTAATTATGCGATTACGTCTGCCGCTAAATAAAAGGACTGTGAGTGAATCGAATATGCAAGAACGATCCTTTTATAGCATCCAAGTTTTTTTATGTTTGTGGGGCTGAGTTTGTTTATATGGCCAGGAGCCCAGCGCCGAGCTACAGGAGAAAAAGAAGCTGGAGGGAAGTAGCAAGCAATAGCCTGGCCCCGACGCAAGCCTGATACTCGCAGGGTGGGGGCTGGGGAACCTTACCGCACATCACCCCCCAGGCGGCTGTTCGAGCTACGGCAGGAAACAGCCATCTAGTGGTGGCCTCTGGTAATTGCATGTAGCGCGGGAGTTCCTGGATATTGTTACAGTATCAGGGACCGAAAGAATCATTGGTTTTTGATTCAAATCACAATATTGTTCCGTTTGAGCATTTATATGGGTGCTTTTGTGTTCACCATCACAGGTCCATAAGTGCACATAAATGCTTGCACTGAGCTCTGTTACTGATATTATTTTAAAAACTTTATCTTTAATAATTGATGCTCTTTGACTCGATCTTTGATCCCACGATTTGCCGCTGTTCAGTTCTTCCAAGCTCTTCGGATACTGGGACAATTTGCTCTCTCAGTTGTACGTCGTTTGGATAAAAAGCGTCTGTTAAATACGTACAATGTAAACATGTAGGTGTAAATATATACGCAGCAGTAACTATTCAAAACACATTTTTTATTGTAAGCTTAGGTTCCCGCCATGAGCGGGTTTTCACCTGATAATATGATACATGTTTTTCAGATTTTAATCTGAAAGTCAGTTCATCTTTTATCCAAAAGGCGGCAGCACAAGAACACTGCAAAACGGCGAGCTTGGCTCAGCGTCTCAGATACAACTGTGCGCTATCCGTATGTTTTAAAAAAATACATTAAATGAATCAATATTTTTCCTTCCAAAATGAATAAAATAGTGTCCTCACAATGTACCCGATTCTAAAAATCCCCCTTGGCAGGATGTTGCGCTGTAGTTTGGTTTTGTTTAAGCTCCGTACTTTCCCAGAATTACCCTGGACTGCTTCCAGTACTGAAGGCCGGAGAACTGAACACGGAGCTGACAACTTGGCCAGAGGCCCCTGAATTAGCTAAAGTGGATGGAGGTTTTACCCGGGCTCTGGGGGATTCAGAGCAGACACAAAAGATTGTGAACCTACCTGTGATTTACAGTAAAAAGTGACTGAACACAATACACAGCCTCTGTAATACCACCATTGTTCAGCAGGGAGAACATGAAAGGTGTCTAGGGAATAAACAGGCTAAACATATAAACAGGAGGTGATGTGCCCTAGTCCCACAGTCCATTCGTCGTGTGGTCCCATAGACCTGCTGTTCTGTATACCTGTAGACATGTAATCCAGTCCTATACTACTCTAGTCTCCTATTCCCATACTCCCATAGTACCGTAATATCCAGGTCCTGTACTATTCTTGTCTCCTATTCCCCTACTCCCATAATACCTTAGTATCCCAGTCCTGTACTATTTTAGTCTCCTATTCCCCTACTCCCATAATACCTTAGTATCCTAGTCATGTACTATTCTAGTCTCCTATTCCCCTACTCCCATAATACCTTAGTATCCCAGTCCTGTACTATTTTAGTCTCCTATTCCCCTCCTCCCATAGTACCTTAGTATCCCAGTCCTGTACTATTATAGTCTCCTAGCCCCCCAGTCCCATAGACACCTATAGCCCCTCCCTAGGCCTATAGCCCCGATTCTCTGATTCCCCTACTCCCATAGTACCTTAGTGTCCCTGACCCCTTTTTCGTAATCCTTAGACTCCTAGCCCTCTGATCCCATAGATCCTTAGTCCCTAGTACCCTAATGCCACAGTCCTATATCCCCTATTTTCATAGTACCTAGTCCCTTAGACCCCATTGCCCCACTTCCATAGGTCTCTAGTCTCCTAGTTAGCCAGTCCCACAGACACCTAGTCCCATAGTCCCTATGCTTGTAGCCCCTATTCTCCCATTCCCCAACTCCCATAGTCCCCTAGTCTTGTAATCCCTAATCCCTCAGTCCTCTACTCCTCAATTCCCTAGTTCCTAGTCCTATTCCCATTGCATAAAGCATGGTACAGGATTCTAAGGCTAACTGATATGCTTTACAGTGAGCCCGTATATGCATGAAAGTTTGCCCTGCCCTGCACTAGACTGGGCGTTCTGCTAAATCACATGTACAGGTGTGGCTGTGGAACAGAGAATCAACATTCCTGTAGTGGCTGGCATCTTTTCCGTCTCATGTGTCCAGCCTGCAATATAGCATTCAAACACAGGTCTTCGTGCGCAGTCCGGTGCATAGCACAAATGTGTTGCTTGATCAGGGCCATGCGGACAGCCGTTTGCCATCACAGCATGACATCTGATTGGCCGCCAAGCCCGCGGGCCCCAAACACCGAACACTGTTGGGCATGTCTGATTCATCTGATTCCCGTCAGCTGAGTTGTGCAACATAGCATTGAGGAAAAGTCTCATTGTGTTTTCAGCTACCTGAGGTGAGTAGTTCCTTACTGGTTTAACTCATTATGGCTGTTCCTACAGAGCTTCTCTAGCTAAACAAGCAGAGCACTGCATTTGTGATGTAATGGTCATGGTTGCAAATCCTGCAGGAGCTCTGATAGAATGTAACCCTTCCCTCTGCTGTAAGTCACTTTGGATAAGGACTTGGAGATTCTACAGGTGGTGCAACCGCATGCCCTACTGGTGAGATGAAAATGCCATTTGGACATCTTCAGTGATAGTAATGTATTAGAAATGTACTTACTAATGTTTCTTTTACAAATTTGCTTATGTGTACGAATCACATGTTTGGTCTCTCTGACCTTGTACCCCCTGAGAGAAACCTAGTGCCACATATGGTTAGATGTATATGTTTATTTTACGTGATAGGCTAATATAACCTGGGTTAAGGGCTTCACGTAAAGGTCCCACATACTCTTACTCTTAGAACTGCCCTCTGATTTGGGATGAAAGACCAGCAGGAGAGTGGATGAAGTGCTGGGAATATCTTTTATTTGCTTGCAGAACATTGCAGAATTTTTATTACGTGCTATATAATACGATGTATTAAATACAACCTAACTTGGAAATTTTGCATCATAGACTATCCCTGTGTTAGTTACTTTCTCTCTGATCCTCTCTACTGTGGATGAGTAAAAAAAATAAAAAGATGCCAAAAGAAACATGGGAGATTCTGGTGTTGGAAAGACTGGAAACAGGAGTGTGAATGTTTAAGAAAAATGTATTTAGGAGGTATATTTATTATTAAGTATTTTACAATTATCATCAGTAGTACAGTAAGTGAATGAAAGACAAACATCATGCCATTTTCCTTCTGTTTTCTGCAATAATTTTTACCAAAATGTGCCTTTCAATTAGGTTGACTAACGTTACATCACAGTAGCTAGCATTTTTAAATTATAAAAGTACTGTTGCATGCATCAGCTTTATTAAGGGAACGCACCAAACAACAGTGGGAATAACAATGACCAAGCTGAGGAACACCATGACATCAGGCACTTTTATACACAGTAATTACTGACGAGGGACAGGTGTACGAGGACAACACATCAGAGCGGAGAACATCAACAATGGGAAGTAGCTGGGGAGAAGTATGAGGGTTATGGAGGGCCATGAGCAACCTCTGCTGCCCCAGCTGGGAGCCAGTTTCAGGAAGCACTGGGGTCCACCATGGATAGAATGCCATTTCATAGCAGGGCACACACCCAATCATACACTCTGGACAATTTACAAATGCCCGTCAGTGTAACAGCAGGAAGAAGCCAATGTAGCATAAAGAGAACATACAAAGAGTACCAGAAATACTCAAACACTCAACACTGCAGGTGCGAGACAGCCCTGTTACCCACTGAGCCACCGCTCACATGATTCCCATGGTTGAAAAAGGACATGAAGCCCAATAAATTCAGAAACCGCATGTGGAGGATTTCAGCCATATGGTTTTGAGTAACTTCTACACTCACATACCATTTGTGAGACTGAGCCTGCCAGTTCCTCTTATGGTTGAATTCTGGTCTGGCATTACTAAGACTATGGTACTTAGGTTCTCCTTCCATCAGATTCTTTTCTAACTGTGATCATTCTAATCCACTCTGGACAGTGTATGCCTATTAAAAGACTCTCATCACTGCAGCCTTGATAAAATCCCATGTGACCTTGACTCTGTGGAAAAAAAACTCAGTGGCTGTATCCATGATATAAATACTCAGGTGCTTGTGTCCCTCATAAAATGCTGAGTGATCGTGTCCCTGATCAAATGCTGAGTCCCTGTGTACCTGACGAAATGCTGAGTCCCTATGTCCCTGACGAATTGCTGTGTCACCATGTCCTTAATAATATGCTGAGTCACCATGTCCCTGATGAAACGCTGAGTCCCTATGTCCCTGACGAATTGCTGTGTCACCATGTCCTTAATAATATGCTGAGTCACCATGTCCCTGATG
>JAODKM010000075.1:14559281-14573698 GCA_026780845.1 Petrocephalus sullivani
CAAATCAGTGTCATAAACTATAGCCTTTCACCTACAGGATCAGGGGATGTTTTAATTTTTTATACCACTTGATAAATTTTTCCACGGAAATTCTGGTCCTGGGTGGTGCGGTGGTTAGCACTGTTGCCTCACCCCTTGAGGATTGGGGTTCAAATATCTGGCCTGGCTCCATATGCGTGGTGCTTACATGTTCTCCTCATCTCTGTGCGTGGTTTCTTCTGGGTACTTCGGTCCCCCCGAGTCTAAAAGCATGCTGAGGAGCATTGCAGGTGCTATTCTGCCAAGGTCCGGCTCGAACCCGTGACAGTGAACTTGTGGATAGACCCCAAGCTTAACTCACATGGAGGCGCAAGATGGGATATATGTAAACCAAGGAATTCCCATGCATCTGTAGAATCACTATTACACGGAAGAGCTCCCGCTCGTGTTTAACCGTATTGCAACAGCCTGAGGACATCAGAAACTCTGGCGTAACTAGATGTCATTGTGACTAGGAAAACCTCACAAGGCAATGTCAGTATTAAATCATGCTGCCATCTGCTGGTTAGTGTGGGGAATGCCAGTGAATGTGGCAGTCCTGGGAGCAATGGAAATCTGATTATGATTAAAAAAAAACAAAGTCTGTCAGTTCATGTAGCTCTTATGAAACATTTTCGCATGACGGTGGAGGGTACCATCACTGATTCATGGGTGTTACAAAAATCAGTTGTAGGCTGTCTGCAACTCTATTCAACCGATTACATACTATTCAGTGTTGCAACTTAACTGTGGTCACTACAGGTGGTATCTATACTCGTTAGCTGAGGGTTCGTCCTCCTCCAAGCTAACCCAATCGCCTGAGACCAGTAATTTAGACAAAAACAAGCCCCAAAAAAACACCATCGGATCATATTTTCTTTCTTTCTTGAACTAGCCGAGCTTGCTGGGCTAATTCAGTTTGGTAGCACTTCAGTAGTTGTTAGCAAAAACTCTTCAATGCCTCCCCTGTTTATTTCATAGCACATTGTTAATAATCAGGCTGAAATTATGCACCGAGACCAGTTCCGTGTAGAGCAGGGGTCTCCAACTCCGGTCCTGGAGAGCTACTGTCCAGTAGGTTCTCTCTCCTACCTGCCTTCTGATGAGCTGCAGCTGTTCTCAGGTAAATACCAGGAACAGGTATGGCTGATCAGAAGCCAGGTGGAATAGAAAACCTACTGGACAGTAGCTCTCCAGGACTGGGGTTTGAGACCCTTGGTGTAGAGACTTTTCGAGGGGCGGGCGCTGGACCACCCTGAGGTAAATTTTGCCGACCAGCAATCACCAAAACAAAAACTGGACAATTTCAATGATAAAGATAGTGTCTGACTGTACATGGTACTTCACACTTTCAGCTTGGAGACTCATTGACTGTATACAGGTCAGGATCTAAGAGTCGAAGCTACAGAAAAAATGGGTGACATTTTACTTGGGAGGGAGGCACAAATAATATAGGATTATGCTCTTATTTATCTATTAATTAACCACAAATTAAGTCTTAGTTAATGATGATCTCTTGTTCATTCAGCATTAATGAATTGTAATGTATCACACGCAGTTACCATATATGGTAATTCTGCAAACTTCTGTGAACTACTGACGGAACTACTACCACAGTTTACACCTTGTTTTTAGCAAGCAAGCCCACTCTTTCTTTTTCAGTGATGTTAGCATGCACAGAGGGGCTGGGCAGCCAGTTAACCTTGGACCCCCAGTTAACCTTGGACTCCCTACTTGGGAGTTTTGGGTTCCTCTCCTCTGGCTTTCCTTATTTCATTTCTTTATCTTCCCCTTTCGCTGTTCCTGTATTAATCTGCCTTGATGATGTAATGTATCACAACACACCCATGCAAAGTGCCTTGGGGTGACTGTTTTTAAGGGCACTGTGTAAAAAAATAAATCTAATTGAAAGACTAATTGTGTTTGCTCTTCATTAATGAATCGTGACTCATATTTCACCTGCAATAACTATTATATTTGTTCATGATTAGTACTTCAGTAGTGAGTTACTACTAAGTTTCTGTGCCTCAAGTAAAGTGTTAGCGAATCTTTTTTATAGCTCACCCCAAAGACCTAACAAATGCTTTGTACTCATTCACTGCATCTGTCCACTTCCACATGTCCCTCCTTTTCTGGCCATTTCCTATTGGCATGCGCTATGGAATCACCGTCTTCTAGCTACTGAATAGTTTGTTTATTCCACTTTCAAGCTAGTATCCTGTAGCGTTGTGCAGCTGGCTACGCAGCAGACTTTTTAGAGACATTATGAATAATGCCTCTCTTCTCTGGCAAAGCATTTTTTAAAGGACTCCCTGTGCCCTAGATAACCCAAACTCTCCTTTTGTTCGAAGCCCACGTTCAGTAAGAGAGCATAAAGACGCGTCCCAATTCCTTTGTGAAGATGAGTTTACAATTACATGACAGAATGTTTTTCAAAGGCATGTGAACGGCAGTGAACTCCAGCTTCTCCTGCGGCAATGCACTATGGGTGCAAAATAGCCCCAGTGGAACAATCCGTAGCTAATAAAACCTGTGCCTAAAAATAAATGCAGATCAATTCAATGAGTACCTAATTTATACATATTAAGAATGCTTTAGATGCAAGACATGTTCCCGACTGTTTTATGTAAAAAATTGCAAAGAAAGTTCTTACCAGTTGTGTAATAACAGAAAGCTCTAAAGCAATAGTCAGACTATGTATACAATCACCCAAAGCAAGTAAGAAGTGTGCCAATGTCACCACAAACTGTCTGTAGTTTTGCAAGGATTTAGCCACAGGGCATCATTGCAAAGGATGAGTTGTAAATAAGACTTAAGACAGAGAGATTAATACGACCAAAAGTATGTAGACAACACTATTAATAGGGGTTTGGAAAAAAATCGATTCACAAAAGAATCGAGGTTCTATCGATGCCGATTTAAAATTGATTCATACAGGACACAAAATTGATTCATATTTCCCATTTTGTAACGGCCAGAGTTTAACTGGTTTTCTGGATAAGACTTTCCCAGTCCTATAGATGGTCCAATGCCGGTTTCTGCTCGGATAATAAAGTGTTGATTTAAGTTGTTTAATTTAAGTTGAAGGTTTGCAGTTTATATTTGCAACTATTTATATTTTTGTCATGCGACTTTAAGTATTATCTCAGCGCTGAGTTTCCTATCAGACTGATGGGAAATAAAAAATAATGAACATTTTGAATCGAGAATAGTTTGGAATTAAGAATCAGTTTTGAATTGAATCACAAGCCCAAGAATCTAAATCGAATTGAATCGTGAGGTTTTCAGAATCGTGCACCCCTAACTATGAATTACCTAACTAAACCGAACCTATTGTTGAAACAGAGTCACACAATCTCCTGCCTCAAATACTAGTCAGCAGAATGGGTGGCTGTACAGAAGAGCTTAGTGACTTTCCACTTGGCACCACCATGGAACGCCGCCTCCCCAACAAGTCAGATCGGCACTTTTTCTTCCCTGCTAGAGCTGTCCTGGCCAGCTGCAAGGTCAAAATATCTGGGAGAAAGTTCAGTTGTGAAGTGGTCGGCCAGACAAAATTACGGAAAGTGACCTGATCGCCCAGACTTAACGGCAGAAACTCCCATTCAATCTAACGGAAAGCCTTCCGCAAAAAGTACAGGCTATTATAGCAACAATGGGCCAGCCAGCCTTACAGTAAAACATTTGGTTTCAGAATAAGGTGTTGGAGAAACTGATCTCCACATACTTCTGACCATATAGTGTGTATTCATAGTGAACTTTCATGGTCCGTAAGCATGATTATTAATTGCTATTAATTGCATGATTATTAATTGCTTTTTATAAAAAATCGTACCATCTTGCTCTCCTCTGAGACAAACATATCGAGTTGAGAGTGAAGCTTGGGGTCTGAGCATAGGGCCGGGCATTTATCTGGCATCCCTGCCGCATTTCAGGAGGTTGTTTAAGGACCCAACAGGGATGCAACAATTTTGCCAAGAACGGGAATCAAACCAGTGATCTGTGAATTACAGGGACAGACCCAAACACCAGACCCACTGAGCCACACACCGGCAATCATTTGGAGCTGAGAAGTGTGTGCAATTATACATCAATGTATACTGCATCGTGCTCCATGGAGAAACATTGTCTCATCTCACTATATACATGTACACAGCTATTGATGACATTAAACATGACAATAAGGATAATAATTCTTAATCCTTAATCCTTATGATAATTCACCGGTGACAGAAATTAGGCTGATTAATAGGGCCATTCACATACCTTTCACGATATACTATGTGGTGCGATACATACATACTGTACATACAATGATCCCAAGCACACGAGCAAATCTACAACAGAATGGCTGAAAAAAAAAGAATCAAGGTGCTGCAATGGCCCAGTCAGAGTCTAGGCCTCAGCCTGATTGAAGTGCTATGGTGGGACCATGCATAAATGAAACACACGCGCACACATACACACACAAAATACGGAGCCAAACTTCCTCCACAATGATGCGAGAGACTGATACAAAGTCATACTTAGTTAAGGCTGCTAAATGTCCATTCATGGGCTGTACTTAGTTTTTCACAGATGGCTTCTCCAGTTTGGTTTTTGTTAAATAAATAATGACACGGTGGAATCTGTTGTAGCTTTAAATGATTTTAGAACCTGGTAAGGACCCGATTATTTTTTAAAATTTTGTCTTGATCCATAAAACCATAGAACTGAAATATCGATATACAGCCCCGGAAAAAATTAAGAGACCACAGCAATTTTTTTTGTTTCACTCATTTCTCAGTTTATGGTTATGCGTCTGTGTAAAATATACACTTTTTTTTTGCAAACTACAGCCTGGTTCTTCTCTGTTTCTCTTTAATGAAGGGCTTCTTCCTTGCTTTATGGGACCTCAGTCCTGCTTCTAGGAGCCTGATACTAACTGTCCTAGCTGTACATGTCACACCACTTAATGTTTCCCATTCCGTATGAAGGTCCTGCCATCCTCTGATTCATGAGGCACTGCTGGATAAGTTGACGGTCACCTCTTAGACTTAGATACTTAGAAGGTTGATTACCTGGCTGGTTTCTGGTCATTCCCAATGCGTCCGGCTTCACATTGTTCTTGTGTAGGCTACAGTCTTAGAAATGCTGAACCTGGAAGCAACCTGCAGCTCAGTGTAGCCTTCTACCAGCAGAACCAGGATTAAACCAGGATTTTAAAATGCTGATTTTTTTTTTGTGCTGTGGTCTTTTTTTTCGGAGCTGTATGTATTATTCTGAATTAAATCCATCAGAATTATTTATATCTCTAGCTTTTATACTCGTACTATTTTTTTCGGAGCCCACCAGCTGGGAGGAGCAAAACCCTTTAAGTTCTCGCAGTTGCCTGGGATGGCGAACTGACAAAGTAATGCCTTACCATGGCTGCCTTCAGCATCCATATTCTCGTGCTCTTTCTGTGCCTCTTGCTGATTTTGAAGTTCTGCGGTTTCAGGAGAAGGTGAGTGCTTATTGCAATGCACTTGGACAGCGAGCTTCTTAGCACCTTGACTTGTCTGTCGTTGTTTAAGTATTTTAGAATGCCGACTTGCTTCAGCGGTGCATGCGTACGGCGCTCGGCTCACCATATGTACATCTTATTCTTGTTCCTTAATTCTTTATAGGTATAGCTGATTATTATTTATTAATAACCTACATTTATTTTCAGACAGTGTCTTCCGATGATAGTCGGGCTCGTATTCATATAGTTATTATTATTGCTGTTGTGGCGAGTAATAAAATAATAATAATTATAATTATAATGGAATATACTGGGGCCGTTTTACATCGTACTCAGCAGACACATACCCGATCCTAAATAATCTGTAAATAATAAATAATAATCTAATTACTCGTACTTGTTTACTCACATTGATTTACTTGCACTTTCTTTTATTATAGACACTAAAACACAATGTAACTACTGATGACAGCTGATTTTATATATAAATACAAATTTCTTTCTCCCAACAGGCAACATGATGAACCTCCGCTAATGAACGGCTGGATCCCCTTCCTTGGCGTTGCGCTGGAATACGGGAGAAACCCCCTGACATTTCTGAGGTCGATCCAGAGGAAATACGGAGACATTTTCACTTGTAAAATAGCCGGAAAGTACTTTACCTTCGTGACGGATCCTTTCTCCTACGGCGCGGTGTTTCGCCAGGGAAGAAATCTTGACTTCCAAAAGTTTGCAATAGGATTCTCCCGAAAGGTAAAGTTCACGCAGTGTAGTACATTCCCACTCTCATTCGTGCATAAATCTGTTTAATTCGTCGCCAAAGACTGGTACAAAAATAACTTCTAGAATTGTGCGCGAACGTGTTTATAAGGCAGCGGTCATTACAATGTCTTCTTTTTGAGTTGCTCTCTTCAATGGTTTGCCTTGGTTACAGGGTTTCGAAGAAAAAAACGCAGTCTTTTTTTCCCCTTCGCTTACACGCTTCTTCACTGGCAGGATACACGGACAATGTTGTGCTGTGCAATCCGTGTTTTTTAAGCTGCCTGTGTAGTTGGTGGTCCTGCATCATCAGAGCTGACTTAACCCGAACCCGTTTGAAACCCGTCGACGTGAATTTTGCCAGCTTCTGATAGCTTCAGCTTCTAATTTGCACAATTTCAAGAAGTATGAACAATTTCGGACATTACATTTTGTCAGAAAACTGCTAAATATACTTCATTAATGACTCTAACACAATACCTTAGCACCTTTCTCACACACCTAAGTGATTATATTCGCTGATGATACCTATTGGTCAAATAATTCACTATACATCAAAATTTGGCATGGCTATGAATAATTTTCGGGCTGTGTCTTTGGTGACAGCCTTTGGTATATTCTTTGGCTTGTTATTGTCAATATCTACTCAGGTGAGGCTGTCAGTTTCCCTTTAGGTCATTGACGGTAGAGGTTAGCTGAGAGTGACAGGCTGTAGTAACGGCTGGGGGAAAAAATGAAATTGTCTGTGAGGCATTTTAATGCTTCCTGAGGCATTCAAGTTATTCAGCTTCTCAGGATTGAGCCTTATTAGAAATGTTTATCAAGACTAAATTGTTCACGTTTAATTAGCAGACATTTTTATTAAACTCTACAGACAAGGGAGGATCAGTGAGCAGAAGCAGTCAGTCAGTCAGTCAGTCAGTCAGTAGGATCACCGCCACTACTCCCCCTCAGCAAACTTCACCACCCAGTTTAGTCTCAGACAGTGTCACGCTACATAGCCTTGGGTTGGGGGTTGGGGCGCCTGGCGGTTTGCTAACTCGCCCTGAGGATGGACTGGAACTACCTGAAATAATAGGGGTTAAAGGCTTTACTCAAAAGCCCAACAGATAAATCACTCTAGGATTCAAACCAGTAACCTTCTGACCATCCTAACCTGCAGAGCCACACACCAGCCACAGTAATAATGTCTGTCATTTCCGGAATGTTCCCAGTTGAGTCCTTCATCCGCTGACAGAAAACCAATGCTGTTTGTTCCGCAGGTGTTCGGCCATGTCGACTTCAATGCCCCCATGTACAGTGCGACCTACAGGGACATCCACTCCATCTTCCGGCAAACGCTGCAGGGGCCCATCCTTCACCATCTCACATCTGCCATGATGGAGAACATCCAGATGGTGATCCGCAGGGACGACGGCTTCAACTGGGCCACCGAGGGCCTGCAGCGCTTCGTGGACCGGATCATGTTCGAGGCCGGGTACCTGACTCTCTTCGGCAAAGAGGACGAGGTGTCGGCGGGCGGCGGCGGCAGTGCCCCGCGGTGGCTGTGCATGAGGCGGGCCATGGTGGACTTCCATGCCTTTGACAAGGCCTTCCCCGAGATGGTAGCCGGACTCCCAATACACTTACACTTGAAGGCTTTCCGAGCACGTGAGGCTCTAGCCCAGAATTTCCACCACCGGCATCTGAAGAGGAACAAGTGTTTATCTGATCTCATCAAGAGGAGGATCCAGGCTTTCGATATGATGGAGCAGCTGGACGAGCAAGGCAAAGCCAGGACGCATGTGAGCATCCTGTGGGCCTCCCAAGCCAACACCTTACCCGCAACATTCTGGAGCCTGTATTACATGCTAAGGTAGCATCATAGCATTGCATAAATCTGATTGGATAAATCTTATTGCACATTTGTTTGTTTTTTTTTATCTCTACTAAATACAGATGATCAGTATTTGTTTTGATCCCTTTAATCCAGAATGACTTAATGACATGATTTAATGTTTGCTTGAGTGTCCCTGGGACCCTGGGATATAAATGTTTTTGCATGACGGGGTCCAATGTTCAAGTGTAAGCATATTTTTCCTTTTGAAATATGCATGTGATGCCACTCACTGAACTCAAAGTAATCCCTTCATAGTGAGTTCAGACTAGTTGTGTTAATATGTCTTATGTAACATGTTTATATTTAAAATTTTTAAATATTTGCCACTAACTTAAAAAAGGTCAGATGAAGGTCAGTGTTAGCCAACAGTTTATGAGATGAATCTGATAGTCAGAGATGGAACCCTCTCTGCATTTACTCCAGGTCTTCGGACGCCATGAGGGCTGCGCAGGCCGAGGTGGACCGAGTGTTGAGGGAGTCCGGCCACACACCAGGAAATCTGGACAAACCGGTAGTCCTTTCTAAGGACCAGCTAGATGGCATGTCTGTACTGGGTGAGTTCATACACTGGCGGCGTGGGGGCCCCCTGTTGGCTACTAACAGTCACTACACCCAGGCTAAAGCCCAGGGACAGCACCCCAGTTACAGTAACAACCACAGCATTGCAGAAAATAGCAGGGGGCCCTTTGCCAACTCAAATAGCCCTGGGGCCTCTGACCATGTTAATGTATCTCTGACTATTAACTAAAATAATAGCAGCATGTTCTGTTAACCAGCTAGCTAGCTATGATCTTCTGACTCTACTTGCTGACTATTTAGTTTTTGAGTACAGGAGGTTCGTCTGGTTCTTCACGGTAATAAAAGGCACGCCACAGCATCCCCTTCATTCATCCAATCTTGTACACCTTCCAGGAAGCATCATAGAGGAGGCCCTCCGGCTCTCCAGTGCGTCCATAATGATCCGCGTCGCCAACGAGAACTTCACCTTGACTCTTGATTCCGGCAAGATGGCCGCCATCCGCAAAGGGGACCACATCGCCATGTTCCCACAGATGATGCACATGGACCCAGAAATCTACGAGAATCCCACGGTACATTCCACTTGTTCATGTTTAAGACCTCTATCTCATTCGATGATTGGATCATTATCATGTTGCACAGTAAGTGTGATCATACTCAGTTTAGTGCATGTTACAGGTTTATATGGACAAAAGTATTGGCACACACCTCTTAAACATTGCATTCAGGCGTTTCATTCATACCCATTGCTTGCAGGTGTACAAAAACAAGCACATAGCTATGCAGTCACTCTTACAAACATTTGTGAAATAATGGGTCATTCTGAAGAGCTCCATGAATTCAAGCGTGGTCCTGTCATGGGATACCAGCTTTGCAATAAGTCAGTTTGTGAAGTTTCTCCTGCAGGAGACTTGACTGTTAATTGTACGTAATATCCTTGCAAAGTGGAAGTGTTTAGTAACAAATCAGCCATGAAGTGGCAGATAATGCAAAGAGTAGGGTTGCTGCCAATGCCCTGTCGACTAAGTAACTGCACAGTTCAAAACGTCCTCATTTCTGTAGGAATTCAAGTTCAACAGATTCCTGGATGAGAATGGGCAGAGAAAGACGGACTTCTACAAGAATGGGAGGAAGCTGCGGCATTTCCTCATGCCCTTTGGGTCCGGGGTCAGCGAGTGCCCAGGTCGCTTCTTTGCCATAAATGAGATCAAGCAGTTCCTCACATTGATTCTCTGCTACTATGACATGGAGCTACAAGACCCTGCAATGCCTCCTCTCACCACAGACTGCACCAGGGCAGGCCTGGGCATCTTGCCACCCAAACAAGATATTTCCATTAGGTACAGACTCAGACGATGGGTCCCGACACATCTGCAAGCCCCACGTTAGCTGGTGCACTCCCATCATCACCCGGAGGAGTCGCTAACTCATGATAGCTAATGTGTTTCACTAAAAAAATTCATTTTGTACACCGTAATGTGACTTAGCTGATATGAGTTTTTGCTTGGAATTTTCGATAGTTTTGAGTCATGTACACTTTTTGGGATAGTACATTTTGGGTGCCTGGATTACTTTGGAAACAGTAAAGTCTCCTGCTGAGTCTCATCTTAATGAGTATTATCATTTGCCAGGAAGACATAAATGCATTCACAGGAAAAATGCTGAAGTTACTTGTCACTGAAGTGATCCATCATAGCAAGTGGCTGATCGTACTTAAGGATTACGAGACTGAGGTCAGATCATGTAGAAGCCAAGGGGTGCCATACAGGAGTGGGCCTACAGAAGCACTAGCCACAGCTGATAGCTGATTGGCTCCCAGAATGCCTTCTCTCCTGTCACTCATTGACTCAAAACATATCATTGGCTAATGATAAGGTTGCCTCTCTATAAATTTCAGCTGTACATATCTGGAAGTAATGGGGAGACTGTCTAATAAAGCTGTAATGTCATGGGATGCTATTGTGCTTGCTGTTTCTGTGGTTACAGTATATTAAGCTTAAATTTTTATTCTTTGACATTTTGATTTATCTTTATGTCCAGAAGTCTTGCTTTTCATATTATGTAAAGAAGAATGCAGTTTGTTAATAAATTTGTGGTGGAATCATTTTTGCACCTTTATTGCAAGATCAAAATTAATAATAATGTTGTGACATCATTTCAAATATTGTGTGCAGATGAATACAATATAATTGACATTAATTAGTGTCAGACTGAAGTTGTGGAAGTTTAATACATAAACAGAAAAAATATTTCCTTTTAGTTAATGTATTTTCAGAATACTCTTAATATAAAGTAAAACTATGCCGCCCATCTGTTCGAAATACAAGTATTTGTCTTTATTCTCAACTACTACGGTGGCCCTGAAGGTCACACACCCACATTTCAAAAATTTCTTCCATGCTAGGCGAGCCAGTGACCCAAATCCAGGTGCAAATTGGGTGCTCCCATCATCACCCGGTGGGTGTGTCTTTTAAATGTCGTTGTGTTTCTTGAAATGTGGTGTGAGTGTGTTTTTGAAATGTCGTTGTGTTTTTTGAAATGTGGGTGTGTTTTTGAAATGTGGGTGTGTTTTGACCTTCAGGGCCACCGTAAACAACAGACTTTTATTGAGAAAGATATATGTACATAATATATAATATACGATACACGCATAAAATAATAATAAACAAATAAAAGTGTGCACTTAACGCATCTTGTACCAGGAAGCATTGCAGTAAGTATACTGCATTACAGTACAGTACACATTGGTAGAATTCATACCTGTCATCTCTATGAAACGTCAGAATGATTGAGGACATGGCTGTTCTCCCAACATTAGGGTGAACCTATCGAGCAGCCTCGCCCATTATAAGGCCATGTCTGAGGACATGGTCCATAGCTGTGGCCCTTACCTAACCAGGACCGCGGCTATGGCCTTCGCCTGCTGTACCTCTGTTTCGCCTCCCTACCCTTCCACCATACAGCCCCAATCCTCTTCCTCTTACCGGTTGCTGATCCTGTTCTTCCATTGTCGAATCGTAACACTGTGTTGTGCTCTATCAGTATCTGCTTTGATGAGATGCACCTCTGAACTATTTTAGAGAATTGGTTGATCATTGGTAGATCAAATGCTTCAGACATTCCCCTCCATAGGTGAAACTCAAGGTTCAACTGAGAGCAATTCACCAATTCAGGACACATTTATATAAATAAAATGTAATAGAGAATATGCCTAACCAATTATGACAAGTGGTTCAACCATTTTGCATGCAATGACTTATACAATGAACTAATACCTATGGATGTTTTGGTGGGTAAAACTATTCAACAGAGTATCAGTAAGATACATTTTGACCTACATGACATCATTGATAATGTAGGAATCAGCAGACGATTGTACATAATCATTTGCATGACTTTGCCAAAGCACTTGCAATTTAACAAAAAAAAGAATTAGAGATTTTGCATTTATGATGTGCGCAAGTCACTCAAAGATGTGGAGGTTGTACAAGTAGTTATGAGAATTTCATTTCTGATGTGAGAAATGTACCAAAGCGACTGAGGAAAAACTGTAATAAGCCCGCTATTTTAACTCTTCGGACTGAATAACCCATCGGATGCGAAGTGTGGATATTTAGACGAAAGCATTGCAGATATGGTTTTAGCAGGCAGCGGGCGCTCCGAGGGGAGCTCTGGTAATAAGGATACCGCATGGATGTGGGATGATCAAGGTCGATGCTCCTCATCGTCAGCACGCCAGCATCCGGCCACACGGAGACATATACGCCTTTATTTACAGCGGCCATTAAGTCGGTAATCTGCCTCATCTAATATCTGGTGGAGAAAAGGCAAAGCCATATTAGCATCTTCAAGGTGAGTGCTCGTCGTCGTGGCTATTTGTACAGTATCTAGTATTAATACTGGCTTTAAGCGAATAAGAAACATCCGGAATTTTGTTGCCAGATGGCTGTAAAATCTAAATAAGAAGGGGGGGGGGAGAAAAAATGAACAAAGCCTCCGCGAAGTGTCGAAAATTAATACAGAGTTTTAATAAAAATATTTAAGAAATCTAGTCGAAATATCGCGTACCCGTAAATACTGCGTCAATTACAAAATGCATTTCTGAAGCACGCTTGACTGACGGGAATGGCAATTTGCATAATAAAAGAACGCCCAAACGACACAGAAGACAATATCTCAATGTGTGTATTATTTTATTCAGAATTTATACTACAAGAGCGTAATCATATTTATTTCTAACGGGATCGTCGAAATAAAACGTGGCCAACGGGTTGCAGAGCACGCCTAGAACTGCCTCGTTTTCCCCGCATACTGTAACACAGCAGGATTTATATTATTAAATGTAAACGTTAGTTTAAAATGCCATATGCTATATGCACGTATTTTTAAGCATCCGTTTTCTGTGTCGCATGGTATACCGTGACCTGGACTTTGTGCATATTAAAATAGGCTGCCAAGAGATACAGGAGGAGGTGTAAAATATTTAAGGCCAGAAGCAGATTATTTACACAGTCTGTCCCTCTCCAAAGTCCCAGGTAACCCATCCAGATCCCCCCCCTCCTGCCAACAATGTCGCTGTATCCATCTTTAGAAGACATGAAGGTGGATAAGTTCATGCAGGTGAGCTACATAAGGACGTTTGGGAGTGAGGAAGGATCAATTCGGTAGTACATACATATATATATATGTATTTTTTTCAAAATGCTCCGAATGTCCCATTCAGGCGCAGAGCTCTTACACGTCGGCCGCGACGAAGCCGGCCGCTCTCTCCGAAGCGGGTCACACCTCCGAGGAGAACGGCAGCGGTAAGTCTAGGGACGTTTCGCTGGAATTACATGCCGGGATGCTCGGTCCACCGCTAAGCATTTTGGTCCCCTCTACATACTTTGTCCATAGTCACTGAGCTTTAAGAGGAACTGTGTTTGCAAATTGTTTTAAATTGCTGTTTATGGAATGCATTCTGTCATATCTGGAATAGTTATTAATGCTTGTGAATCTGTGTAGAGATGTTCAGGTCTCTGTGATGCACCATTATCTGTGGAGCTACACTTTTTACACTTTTGTGACTATAGTTGTCTTAAGTATATGCCTGATTTATGAACCTATGTTCTCATGCATTCAGCAAGGCACAACCTCATAACAGGATTAGCTGGAAGTATATGCAGCCAACAGGGTGCGGGGTGAGGTTTAGCCAGTTGGGCCTTTGTGATTAGAAGGTCGCTGGTTTGAGTCCTGTGCTCAGCAGAATAGTCACATCCCCGTTTTTGTGTATCCTGCAAGAGCTTGGTCAGCTGTGTGAGTTATGCCTGTTTAGGGGGTTTTATTGACTTAGGGTTACTGAGGGCTGCTTTTATTGGGAGCCATTGGAGTGACTGACTGCTGACACAGCGTATATACTGAATTAATACTGAAATACACCATGTCCGTTCACCAGTCAGTCTACAGTACTACAATACTAATGTGAGATGCTAAAAATAGCTATGAACTCTGATCAGTCAGTCAACAGTACAAATGTAAAATACTAAAATATTGTACCGCTGACCTGGTTTAGTCTGTATGGATGGATGAACAAATGAGTGACTGGATGGATGATGACTGGTTTGATGGATGAATGGATGTAGGTATGTATGGATGGATGGATGTAGGTATGTGTGGATAGATGGATGGATGGATGGATGGTTGGATGGATGAAAGGATGTAGGTATGTATGGATAGATGGTTGGATGGATGAAAGGATGTAGGTATGTATGGATAGAT
>JAODKM010000075.1:14573798-14589756 GCA_026780845.1 Petrocephalus sullivani
GGATGGATGAAAGGATGTAGGTATGTATGGATAGATGGTTGGATGGATGAAAGGATGTAGGTATGTATGGATAGATGGATGGATGGATGAAAGGATGTAGGTATGTATGGATAGATGGATGGATCCCTGGATAGATGGGTGAAACAAGATTGTGACCTGCACTATAGAGGATTTCCCAGTAGCTCGAAACTGCTGATATCCCAACTTGTTCCGATTCCTGTCTCCTGCCCCTCGGTAATGGGCTTGCCCGCTTTCGTTTGCTCCCTATGGTGTGCCCCCCCCCCCCCCCCCCCCAGGCCTCTACCCCAGGCTGTACCCTGAGCTCAGTGACTTCATGGGCCTAAACCTCACCGAGGATGCCCTTCGGCAGGCTTTCTCCTCGCTGCCGGCTACAGACTGCTCTGGGGTAAGGTCACTCTGTGCTGCAGACTGCTCTGGGGTAAGGTCACTCTGTGCTGCAGACTGCTCTGGGGTAAGGTCACTCTGTGCTGCAGACTGCCCTGGGGTAAGGTCACTCTGTGTGGTGTGAGCAAGGCTCAGGTGTGGCACGGGCTTATGCTGTGTGCCTCTTACATATGGTCTAAGCCACTCTTTCTCAACTGGTGGGTCGTGACCCAAAAGCTGGTTGTTGGACCATCGTCATCAGGCCACTAAATGTCGGGTGAAAAATAAAATATAATTTTGAATTTTTTTTTTTTTAATAGTGCATGAAGGCATTTTGCTACTGTTCCTGCACCCTGCTCTGTTTGACATTACTGCACAAATTTTTGTGAAATTAATTTGGTTCAAATGGGTCGTGACTTAATGCCCAAGGAAACATGTAAAGTAAACCTGAGGCTAGATTGGTTGAGAGGCATTGATGTAAGAGACAGGCAGCTGATTAAAAACACCCTCTTACACAGCAGCGTGTCTCTATACACAGACATACTCAGCAATGTGAAAATATAATATCTCTGAAATTTATGACGGCTTGCAGATTGTTCGTATTGCTATAATGTTAAGAATCTTTTTTTTTTTGTAAATAAATATAAAAATAATAAAAAGTCCAGTAACACATTAGCAGATACGCAAAATACACAATGCACAATGTTTCAGACTAGAAATATATGGACAGTATTTGTGAAGAATTGCAGTGCAACATATTAAAAACCACGTCAGTATCACTAACGGTGGTAAGAGCCCCAAAACACAGAAGAATAAAAATTGAAGAAACAGTGGACTGCTGTCCCGGGTAACCAATCCCAGAGCAGACAAACTCGCATTTCACGTTTATGTCTGTGAAACTGAAAACTACAAGTGATCCAAAGGGCCCAATGAGTCGTGTCTCAGGAATGATTAAAAACTAACATAAGACAGTATCTACCAAACGGGAAACATAATATTATTAATAAATACCACCGGGTTGTTGTATAAAATGAAATCTTACAGAAACCGGTGCATTGATGACACACTGTCTTCTTGTGAATTGTCATGCTTTCCTGAGTGTTTATTTATGTTTTTTTTTTATATAGCAAGTCGCTACAAGGCCATCTGCTCTCAGCCGCATGACTGCCCCGGTAACGGGAAACGACTGCGGCGTCCGCAGGGCTGAGATCAAGCAGGGCATCCGGGAGGTCATCCTGTGCAAAGACATGGACGGCAAGATCGGTCTGCGCTTGAAGTCCGTGGACAATGTAGGACCCCGTCCTAAACCCCGAATGAGCATCATTAGTATTGATAAGGGATGCTGGTCTCTGCCCAGGTTCCATGTGTGTGGAGTTTGCATGTTCTCCCCATGTCATCGTGGGGTTTCCCCCCACAGTCCAAAAACATGCTGAGGCTAATTGGAGTTGCCAAATTGCCCATAGGTGTGAATGGTGTGTGAGTGTGTCCTGTGATGGGCTGGCCCCCCTTTCTGGGTTGTTCCCCCCCCCCGCAAGCTGAAAGGATAAGCAGTTTCAGAAAATGGATGGATGGAAGGGATGTTAGTCTGAGGGAATATTGGTATGTCATACCTCCAGGGTTGGGGGTTTGAATCCCATGTCCAACCCTGAGTTCATGTGGTGTGAAAATCTGTGTCTAGGCAAACTGGTATCTGTAAATTAAATATATGAACATGCCCTTTGACAGACTGAAATTCCATCTGGGCTGTCCCAGATTCCAAAGTGAGAAAAACTTGTCAGAGCAGAGTCAGCCAGCATCCCAGGAGCAATTGGGGTTAAGGGGCCAAACTTTGATTTTATTAATATGCAGATGGGATACAAACCCATAACCTTACGGATATTAGACACAAACACATAACCTTATGGACAGGGGATATGAACCAACTTCCTTCCAGAAGGCACAGATTCTTAACTCCCTTAGCTACGCATTGTGCTAGGCGGCAAATCTGGAAGATGTATGGATGGATTACTAGTGTATTGAAGCCAATCCTGTGTCCACAGGGTGTGTTCGTCCAGCTGGTGCAGGCCAACACTGCCGCTGCCCTGGGTGGCCTGCGTTTCGGGGACCAGGTGCTACAGATCAACGGAGAGAACTGCGCCGGCTGGAGCACTGACAAGGCCCACAAGGTGCTGAAGAGCGCTGCAGCTGAGAGGATATCGCTTGTGGTCCGGGACAGGTAGCCCCGCCCCCCTCACCATTTCCCCGCCCCCCCTCCTCGGTACTCACGCTTAAGCTGATGTCCCGCCTCCCACTGCGGTTAGGCCATTTGAGCGCACCATCACCCTGCACAAGGACATCGGCGGCCAGCTGGGGTTCATATTCAAGAAGGGCAAGGTGACCTTCATCGTGAAGGACAGCTCTGCCGCCCGCAATGGGCTCCTCACTGAGCACCACATCTGCGAGGTCAACGGCCAGAACGTCATCGGGCTCAAGGTGAGCCCTGCGACACCCACTCACCCAATTACCCAGAAAGTACGCTGTATTTCCAGTGCTGATTTCACAGAGCCATGCACACCATCCGACGTCCCTTAACAGAGCTGAAATTTACTTCTTAAGGCACTTACTGTATGCAAGTTGCTCCGGCTAATGGCGTCTGCCAAATGCTATAAATGTAAATGTACATCTTATTTATTTAGCAGACACAAAAAAAAATTGGGAGAGGATTGAACTGACAAATGTCGGATCACAGGTACAACCTGCTGAACTACACACTGCCCCTTAGTCTTTCATTATGAGTGGTGGGCTTTGGCGCAGGGGATAGCACTGTTACTTCATGCCTTTAGGGCTGGTGATTCCATGCATGCTTTCAGACGCTTACGCTCACCTAAGCAATCTTTCCGCAAGCCTGTATTATTACATTATAAACCTAAAATTAATTATCATCATAAGCCTTGGGGTAGTTTGCAAAACTTGCTATTTACACGGTAATAAAGCTGTTAACATGCATTTGCAAAATGCACGTGCATGTATGTGCAGACTTGTCTCGAAGTGAAAGTCTGACTCCAACCAGCTGGCTAAAGTTGGCAGCCCAGCCTCTGTGTGTGTTTAGGTCTCCCTCTGTCATGTGGGTTTCTGTTTGAATGCCCTGTGATGGACTAGCATCCTGTCCAGGGTGTACCACCTTGTGCCCTATGCTGCTTCCAACTCCCCCCATGACCCTGACGAGTAAAAGTCGTCAGAATATAGAGGAAGGGACTTTGTTCAGGCTATCAGAGGAGAGCACTGGAAATCAGCTGTCTTGACGGGGGCAGAATGATAGACAAGCAGGGGCGTATACAGGGGCGGGGCCACAGAGGCTACTGTCCCCAGTTGAAGGCTGATTGGCCACTGGAGTTCCTGTCCCCTGTCACTCACCAATTCAAGACATATCACTGGCAAATTATAAGGTTGACCCCTCTGTATACAGTAAATGACCTCTTATGCCCCCCACATTAGAACAAATTCTACAGTTGGCCCTGGTAACACACTAGCTGAAGGTAGTTGAGGTCCAGTCGTGTGGTTTGTTTAAAAAAGAACAAAAAAACTAAACCAAATACTTGTGAATATTTAATTTAGTCTGTCTTAGAGAAATAATATTATATCAAAAGTGCTTAGACAAACATAACAGCAGAACTGTCTTACCTCTGTCTACTGAACTTTGACAGAGATATGTGTTAGTTAGACAGCTGTGACTGATTAGGGAGACTTAGACTTATTAGGGCAATCCTTGATACATTACGGTAGGTCTCATAGCGTAAACCCACATGTGGTGCTCGTCACAGTCACGGATAACACTCATCTGATGACTCATCCATCCAGCTGGAAATGCGTCATGGTATTGCTGCCTGTCTAAACCCTCTGATCTGTCCGTCAACAGGACCCACAGATTTCTGACATACTGAACTCCAGCGGAAATGTCGTCACCATAACCATCATGCCTGCCGTCATCTTTGAACACATGATGAAAAAGTAAGCACGTACAGAACTAACCCTCTGATTTGATCCAAAGTGAGGTAGATGGTAGTGCAATGTAATCAGCCACTGAACTGGTATAAACAACAAACCTAAACTGATCCAAACACCTTCCCAGAACCCATAAGCTGATGTTTGTAATTTATTCATCAGTTTAACTGCTACATCTTTTTTGTGATTGAAGTTTAACGTTTGCTGGTTTCTCCAGTGAAGCCGGACGAATGAGAGCAGTGAGACCTACTGACCTTATAAAACAGGAATTTTTCAGTTTCCTGAGAAATGGACCTTGTCAAGTCAGGCTGTAGTCATCGCCAAAGTTAGCTTTCTGGTGGGGGGGGGGCTCAGTGGGCAGTCTACGGTCATGGGAGTTTGAGGTCCAGCCACCCAGACTGGTACCCTCTGGATTCTGTGGTTATATCTGAGTCAGCATCTCTATATTTATTCTGGCTAGTGAGTGTTTGTGTGTGCAGTCTGGCATCCTGACGTGTTCCTGTAAGCACCCAACCCTATGCATCTTGGCGATAATACTGACCTTCTGTGGTAGAGTCCTCCAGAAGATCATGCTGATGTTTAATCCCCCATCACAGGATGTCCTCTAGCATTGTCAAGAGTCTGATGGACCACTCCATCCCAGAGGTGTGAGTCTGCAGGCGCCCTCCCACCCCCCCCGGCCCTGCTTTCTGCCTAGAGACAGCTGACAGGTCACATGATCACCACGTGAGAGCTTCTGGCCTAGTTTCAGAGAAGCCCTGGTGCGGCTCTCCTGAAGGTATTGTGGACCTGAATCCACACACAGGCATAGGTGTTTCTGCAGTGCATCCTTCTTCCCCATTTCCCTAAAGCTTGTATGTATTTCGCTCTTCCAGTGGCTATGTGCATAAAAAAAATGCTGTGTGGTGTTTATGTGCTACATCTTCATTTAATTATTCATTAAAGAGTGAAGAACTGAAAATTCTAAGTAAGGCACATTTTTATTTCATTAATGAAGTTAAACTGTGACTTTGATCGAAGTTGGTTTATGAAACATGAGCCTGGCTAAGATGTGAGTGCATGTCATGTTCGGGGCTAACTGGTCCGTATCTCGAGAACTTAAAGCCATTTACAGAAACGTTGCTGTTTTGTTGATGTCAGTTTGTAAATATTTCGGTGAACTTTGAGCACAAGATTCAGAGATGTTGAAGACATCTGATGTTTGCTTCTCTTTCTCCTCTTTGGTAATTTAATTTAAAAACACAACTCTGGGCTAATTAACTATTAATTTTGTTAAAAATACATAGTTAATAAACTTCCATGTACTCCGAATGAGATGGATGAACTCATTAAAAGTCAGATATTTCTGAAAAAACTGTCACTGTGTCAAGTTTAGAAGTTTTTACATGTGCTTGATACTTTTATGCATCTATGCAAGACATTTCCAGCAGAGGGATTACAATTTATGTATGCTGACTGTGATTGGAGCCCACAGTTTCTACTTGCTAGCCCAATACTCTATACTCCCAATGTTGGGCTCTGAGAGTCTTTTTTCATTTGCATACTGACTTTTGGGGTTTGAAGTTACTCTTCTCACAAAATCCCAACAAGAAGAATAATTTTAAAGCTAGATGAGATACAGCATTCTTTTTATGTTTAATTATATTTGGGTGGGGTGTTTGGTATGTTCTTAGAAAGGGCATTGGAAATGTTCTTGTTTGTATCTCACATGAAAGGTGTATTTAGAGTTGGGCTGGATTCGCGGCCAGCCTTGGAGCCTCAAATTTCTTGGGCCATTGGGTTCAATCCCTGTCCTAAGTTCTGTGTGTACACACTGAATTTTCATGTCCTCTTGCCTTCAAAAGTCCAAAATGCACTCTGGCAAATTGGTACCTCTGAATTTCCCATAATGCAACTGTGGTTGTTGTATGATTGTGTGCTGGGATTGGTATTCAGTGCTAACACCAGAATATTTTTTAGCTAGGGGGGGATTAAGGCAGCTTTCTATTAAGTGCAAACGCCATATTTTCTTTAACTGTGTAATAATTATGGCTATGATTCGAGTACATTTATACAGTTGTGGGACCTGCTAAAATTATAGCTGCATCATAAGTGCGTTTAGAGAAAACTACATTCCACATTCTATGCAGTACTCAGAGCTAAAGGAAACAGAGAGGGCTGGGCTCTGGTACTGCTGGCATCCAGATGTACCCTACCTAGTGGCCTGTGTTTTCTACAGTAGGCGCCATTTAATGGGAAACTGATATAAGGGACACAAGGTACCACACTCCTTTGTGGCCTGGCACAGTTCTGGTCCAGTGACTATAAGGTACTAAAAGGGACAACAGAATGTATCAGTACGTAGGTATGATTAATCAGGGGCATCTGCAACTTTCAACAGCCTTAATTTGTGATGTGTGGCTCAGCAAGTTAGAGCTCTCTGCCTATAATGAGAAGGGTTAGGGGTTCAAATCCCACAGTCAGCACAATAAGCACATCCCCACGGAGCCTATGAATAAGGCTGTTAAACACTGCCCCCCCCAAAAAAAAATTGCTCTCACCTGTAAGTGTGCGTATATCTAAAGATAGAACACATCCCATCATGCTCTCGAGCTATGTACTTGTGCAAACAGCAAATAAAGTTTCCTTTGACTCTTATCCTCCACTCTCATGATGGATTATATTAGCCAGCATCCTCATATGTAATTATATTAGGCAGAAAAAGAACAAATACCTGTGTTTTTTCTGTTTAATTCACAGGCACCAAATGTTTTATTAAATATGTATATGGGGCCCTCAGAATAAACCAACACTGTTAGAATAAGCATGGAGACTCCAGTACTGCTTCCCAGAATTTATATTACATAATTTACAATGTTAGGGAAGTTACTAATAAAAGTAATCCCTTATAGCCAAGATCAGGTTCAGGAACAAATCCAGGACAATCCAGGTTTTGTTTTAACCAACCACTTGCGTACTCTGTGACTGACACTCTTTCTACTCAGTGGGTGGGTTGAAACGAAACACCGGTTTGGATTTGTACTTTCTGGACCTGAATTTGTGAGTAACTAATTATCCCAACACTGATCATTTATAAAATATACAACCCGCGACATCTGAACACTGCCACTGAAACTCAGCAGAAGACAGAGTATATTTACATACAGTGATATGCAGCAAATTAATATGTTTAAGCCTTTCCAATAAGATTTCTAACTCATTCATCCACATCAGACAGTCACCTTTCCAAAATCTGTTGCTCCTCTAAGGTTGATTCATTTTATCCAGTGTTAAGTATAGTCATAATCCAATATTTTTGAGTGAACTAGATTTATACAGGTCATACAGTTAGGTATAGCAAAACTCATTTTCATTCAGCTGACAGTGATACATATGGTCAAACTGCAGTAGTCCCACTACAGGACTTTGCTCAGTTGTTTTGTGTACATCAAATAAGGGTTACAAAACAACACCAGCTCTTAGCATGCATAGTGACGGTATGGAAGCTGGCAAAACGCATCCACGGTTAAGGTTTTAGTGAAAGGCATCTAATCTACTTAACAGGCAAAACTGAGCAGCATTAAACAGCAATGCAGAATGCTGACATTCTCAGTGGGTTAAAAGCCAGCATACCTAAATCTGACGTCGATCAGCTAACGTGAAAATGACATCACCACTCTTGCAATCGAACAGTTGGCTAGGTATTAATTTGTCTATAAATCCAGCAGCTTTTCATTACTTGCGTCAGGACGGGAAATCGGGATTTTATGAATGGCGACACCGTGGACAGGAGGATGGAGCTAGGCAGCCTATGCACTCTGACAGCACTTTGTCATTTTCAAGCCATAAGCTTCTGGTGGAAACAAAGTTTCGTATAAAACGGAAGTAAGAACAACCCTGTAGGTAGGTATCTGTCTATGTGGAAAACTAGTTATGTGTGGGAAAATAAAATATTAGCGTCTCTTAATCCTGCCCGCATGTACACACTGTTAATTTAACGAGCATTTACAGAAGGAAAGTATTTGGAGCAGATTTACTCCATTGAATGCTACAGCAATGTACACTTTTATTCAGACTTATTCAGATAATATCCGTCATGGTAAAAGGTGTAATCCCTCCCCATCTACCCCTGCCCACCCTCTGAGGATAGTTTTTAACAGAAATTAAGGCACACTTCAAGCAGAGGAAAGTGGGACCAGACGCAGTCGAATGGTACCAAATGGAACTTCACGAAACACAATTAAAAACAAAAAACGGTTTCTATATAAACAACAATGTGCATATCATACTGACTGCAATTTAGTGCAAGTTACTCGGGAATCACTGAAAATAATAACTAGGCTTTTCTGTATCAGGTGTCTATCTATTATTTATGTTATATAAATTCTTCATTGTAAGCTGTGGAATAACACTGACTTTAATGCAGCTTATCTGAACACGCGGTACGCCCGAATTGTCCGTTTTTAAAACACAGTCCTGAAGGATGATGGGATATGGCGCTCATCAATACTGGGGCTTCCAGAAGATGAGGTGCTTGTCTTCGCTGCCGGTGATGATGCTGCTGCACTGCTCATTCATGCACATGGCTGTCACCGGGCCTGTGGGGGATGGGGGGGGGCGGGGCATCGCAGTCGCTGGAGTCGTCATTTTGGCTATATTCCTTTGGCTACATTTTGACACTCATGGGTCCCCCAAGGTTTGGCCACAACTCTAAACTACCCTAAACATTAGATAAACATGTTCCTTATTTAAATAAATACATTCCTGGCTGAAGCAGTGCTCTCTAGTTGCTCGCTATTTATTTAGTTTATAAAACTTCTGAGGGGGGTCTGGGGGGGATTAAGTGACTTTTTTTTAGGCCCCAGAAACAACAAACTTAACAAACCGGCTCCTGGTTACATGACATGCTTGCTTGATGCACCCAGTATTTTGGACACGGGAGACTTCCGCTTGACGCTTTACTCATTGCCATACCTGAATGTCCCGGGATTCTGTGCGTGACCCTCCCAGCCATGATGTCCCACACGAGAAGGTTGCCCGCCTCCCCGCCCGACAGGACCGTGTTTCCGTCCCAGCAGAAACACCTAGTGGGCGGCCCAGGAGGGGTGGAGAAAGGCAAGGTCGTTTTCGGGTCACTGGAGCTCACTCGAGATTCACGTAATTACTTTTGGGGGGGGGGGGGGGGTGTCTTACCTCTGAGGCTCATCCGCAGCCACGGACGAGAGAAGCATGCCCGTCTGCACGTCCACGACCTTCAGGGAGCGGTCCTCACCAGAGCTCAGCACGTGTCTGCTGTCTGTGGGGCAGATAGAGAGATCAGCCGCCATGCAGAGAAGATTCCAGAAAGCTCATGTTTCCATTCCAGAAAACCACTACAAGAACAAAACTGAATTCAGGCATAACACTGATCCCCCAGTCCCTCCTGTTATGCTACATAGAGTCAGCCAGTCCATGGAGACTGGGGACTGGGGCCCAACAGTGACAGCAGTCTGCTGCAACTGGGGACTGGGGCCTAACAGTGACAGCAGTCTGCTACAACTGGGGACTGGGGCCCCAACAGTGACAGCAGTCTGCTGCAGCTGGGGACTGGGGCCTAACAGTGACAGCAGTCTGCTGCAACTGGGGACTGGGGCCTAACAGTGACAGCAGTCTGCTGCAACTGGGGACTGGGGGCCAATAGTGACAGCAGTCTGCTGCAACTGGGGACTGGGGCCTAACAGTGACAGCAGTCTGCTACAACTGGGGACTGGGGGCCAATAGTGACAGCAGTCTGCTGACCATGGGAACCGAACTGGTGACCGTCCAATTACAGGCCCGCCTTCCTAACCCACAGAGTTACACACTGTCAACTTTAGAATTAGGAAGAAATGTAGTGACATTGCATCAGCAGCTGGGAAAATAACCAAAAGAGACCATTAAAAATAGGGCATGTTCTTCTGTAACAAAAACTCCCCCAACAGAGATTACAAAATACCCAAAACATTACTAGATGTATTACTGGAACCCTGAGTCACAGGCCTTTATCTAAAGAAGCATGGTTCCAAGTGAGTTAACCACAAACGTGATGAATCACAGTCTAAACACCTTCTTCAACCTACACAGCAAATGTCCTCATTATTTCCAACCCAAGACAAAGCATTCATGGTAATTATTACGCAATTCAACTTCCGATTTTTTATGAGAGAACGCAACATGAGTAATTCAGCCAGATGTGAATGTTCTACAGCACATGACGAGAGTCATACCAGGACTGAATGCAATGTCATGGATCTTTCCAGAGTGGCACTGGATCTGATGCACCAGCGTGGAGTTTGTGGTGTCCCATATGCTGATGGTGCCCTCTTTTGTGCCGGAGGCCAGTAATGTTCCTGCTTGATTCAGGCTAATTGTGTTTACCTTGGAGGCAGAGAAGAACAGTTGAGCAACATCCTGACCAGTCCGTAGGAGACTCATTCACAAGCAGCGGGATTTCCATATAGTTATAACGGGTCCTCTGACCCCAGAGCAGACTGAGAGCACCTAAAATACTCCAGGGGTTGGTTTAAATAATAAATAATAAAGACAGTTTCAAACATTACTGAATATGTTAGCGCTGTGGTCGCCAGCTAATCGAGTCGTTGACCTCCATGACCTTCCCGGGCCATGTGAACTCAGACCTCCAAGACATTCCCAGGCCATGTGGACTCAGACCTCCAAGACATTCCCAGGCCATGTGGACTCAGACCATCACCTTGATGACCGTGTAATAATATATATCAAGGGGGAGCACCTGCCCCCACCGGATTGGCTATATCTCTGTAGGGTAGCTCCCCAGACTATACAGACCACTGTATTAGAGTGTATCCGATTTTAGTCTGGATTGGTTTGCAAAAATTGTGACGTTCCATTGTGTCTATGTATTTATTGTTTTACTGTAATCGTATTCTCTTCTCTTATTGTAGGCACCATAATCTGCATTTGTGATCTGTGTTTTGTTAACCGGTGGCCATAAAGACATGCAGAGTAAGATATTAATTGCCTAGTTTGGCGCCTGTTTACCATCTATATTTACATTCACAGCATTTGGCAGACGCCCTTTATATGACTCTTATACACTCTTGAATCATAATTGAGTCGAGGCTTGTACTGAGCGGGCCCACACCCCATGCGGGTAATCTAAGGACACCATCCAAAAGTCCATGTTCAGATGAGGCATGTCCCAGCATGCACTGGGCACAGAGCAGGTCTGGTGTCTGGGATGTCAAAGGGCCTCCAGACACTCACCCCTGCGTCATGCTCCAGCTCCGCCAGCAACTCGAAGGGGCTCCTCCTGCTGCTCGATACCTCGGTGGCGATGCAGCGCCAAACCTGCAACGCCAAACCACATGACCTCACTTCCTGCTCGTCCTGTTCCCTCTTGGAAGGGGACTTCCAGTCTGATTCAACCATGGGAATTTCCTCTTTTGGAAATCAGTGTATTCCCAATCCTGACCGGCAGCGGAGTTAAATGACACATGGACAGATAATAAACGTAGCCATAGCGCCACTTAAAATGTAATTGATTTCACATTTATCAAGATGCAGTGAAAAATTTTACGATAAAATCTTGCAGTGATTCTCTGCTTGGGTCTGATTCAGTCTGAACTTCCAATCTGACACAGGAGAAACGCAAGACATCTGAGACTCATAGTATGTGACCAGGATCACATCTGTTGCACAGTACAGTTCACAGAGGATGAGTCATCAACAGCCAAGTAGGGAGGTGGTTGTATGGAGGATTTTTTTGTGACATCTTCCATTATGTGTTAATCTTTATTAATCTTTAATCATATGATTTCATATCATAGGTGTTTTTTTCTACCCCAGATGGCGGTAACAGCCTTCCGTCAGCAATACTTTTCTTTATTTTGGCTGGGACTGCAGGTCTGGAATCTTTCAAATATCTATCCTTTAAAAAAATCTTATAATATATATCATTCATTAAATGTGTCAATAAATCATGAAATATGGATATTAATGTATAGTTCAATATCAATATTAATTTCAATAATAAATTGATTGATTTATTCACATATTTAATTATTGATTTATTTATTGGACAATAGATAGACACATATAAAGAAAGATATGTCACAAAAAAATCCTCCATATAGTTGAGTCTATATTTCTGAGTCATTATCACTGAGAAAAATTAAATTAAAACTATAAGAAAACATTTTGTCAACTGAGCCGAAATAACATACAAAAACTACAATAAATTGAAAAGTGTAAATAGTGCTGGAAACCAACAAATAAAATAAGACGAAGCGTCAAATATTTTCTGGCAGCTGCTTTTTAATGCTTAACTAATATTTAATAATAAGTAGTGATTTATCTTTAATTACTAATAATAACTGGAACACTAACGAAAACTAAACTGAATTTCAAATGAAAATTGTAAGCCATATAAAAACAGAAACTAAATAAGAAATGAACTCTGTAATAACACGGGTTAGCGTGAGGCCCCGGGGCTGGATTTGACAGTGATGACATGACAGTGATACAGTGATGACATGACAGCGATGACATGACAGTGATGACATCACTCGCCTTGACGGTGGAGTCCCAGGACGCTGTGTAGAGCCGGTTCTCCTTCCAGCACATCTTGCTCACGGCGTCGTCGTGGCCCATGATGGTGTCCTGCCGTCGCCCGTAAGCTATCGAGTAGAAATACCTGGGCAGGGGGTGGTGGAAAATGGCGCCGTAAGAAACCGAGGGGGGCCACATTGCTGGGCCCGGAACAGTCTGCAGTTCTGAGCGCGGCACGTACACGTTGTTGTCCCAGGAGGAACACACCACCGTCGCATCTTCTGGCAGGATCAGGCAGGACGACAGTGCCTGAGAAGGGAGAACGTGTCACCATTAAGACAAGTCAGGACAGGACAAGATATAAGACAAGATAACATTACTTAACTAATGTCAGTGGTACATTTGTTTGCAGGGAGCAGAGACTGAAGAGCGAAATTCTAAAACTCACTCAGTCCGTTTTTTGTCTTGTTTTTGACACGAGTCAAACGATCAAAAATCAGTCCTCATGTAGTGCAACGGAGATTACATTTCCAAACCTCAAGTCCACAGAAATGATCTCAAGGACATATCCCGCGGATTGAGTGAATTTTGGAAATTAGTTTTTCAATTTATGTATAGCACAAGCAGCGACAGTATACATTAGCGTGGAGCTTTAATAAAACAATTAAATTAAATTGCCAATTTTCAGTGATCTTACCCTCAAGAATTATTTATCATTTAAAAGTATTAAGAACCTCTTTCTGTTATATTTAGAGGTAGCACACCAGCCTCAAAAATCACAAAAACAAAGTATTTCAGGAATACAGCTGTGTGTCAGTTACTGTACACAGTATTCTAACTCAAGCACTGTTTTCAAATACAAGCAAACACAAGCCTGATTTTTAGTAAACAGCTGTTCAAGGCAATAAGTCAGTGCCTTTCTACACTGTTGCCACTCCACAGTGCTGACCATGTCTGTTTCGTGTGGTCAGGACAAGCCTGCCTGTGCTGCTCAACCATCTGCAATAACAACTGAAGCCGTGACTCGTCTTTGGTTATAAGCAGAGGTGGGTAATCCAGGTCCAAAAAGAAAAAATCCAGACCAGGATTTTGTTTCCAACTAGTTGAGCACTCTGTGACTGAGACTCTTAATACTCAATTGGTTGGTTGAAACTAAATCCTGGTCTGTTTTTTTTATTCTTTGGACCTGAATTACCCACCTCTGGTTATAAGTCCACAGAGTTCTTGAATACGGGCCGCCCTATGTCCTGCCTGACCATTCGCCACACTCATGGCACGGACTGTCTCTGCTGCTACACTCTGGCAGAGTGTGAGTTGGGGGCAGAGTGTGGCTCAGTGGGTTAAGCTCCGTTCCTGTAATCGGAAGGTTGCCGGTTCAAGCCCAGCCGCGGCACATCTGTGGCTCCTTGAGCAAGGCCGCTAACTGCTGCCCTTCACAGCCAAGCTTGTTCTCATCGTGAGCAAGGTTGGGGGAGGTGAAAAAATAACTGTCACATGGGGATCAATAAAGTATCTATTATTATTACAAGTCTGGGTCCATGTTGAGAAATTCAAGCAGAAGCTCCATCAGTGTCATGGACCCAAATGGAATCTTCAAATTTCTTTTCCACAAATGACTGCAGGTCCACAGTTATTAGTTTGGTATGGTCCCGCTAAGCTGACTCAATGTAAACCTCATTTCTTATGGCATTTACCCTTTTGTCTCTAGGCTGCTGAAGTTACCGTGCTGTGGAAAAGGGCTAAACCAACCAGTTCAGATGACACGTACCGTAAGTGATTGGAAAACTTGAGTGATGTGGCCTTTGACATTGCTAGATTGATTGTGGAGTAGCCAAGATATGACTTCAGCAGTGAAATAAACCGAATAAATTGGTCAATACTACTACTACTACTACTACTACTAATAATAATAATAATAATAATAACAGTAATTGTCTTTAAGCACCAGTTTTAAAGATCAAACAAGATGTCTGTAGTTCTGGCGAAAAAGCTAATGATATGCTGGCTATAGCGCAACGTCTCGCTGAACTCCTGCCTGACGTACCATGTTGGAGAAGGAGATGCTTCTCTGCAAGCTGCTGGACTCCATGGAGAACATCTTCAACGTCGAGTCTGTGAACGTAACAATGGAGAAATTCCACACAACATCCCGTAATACTGACGGGGCGCCAACATCACCCAGAGATCCAGCACACCTTGGGACGTTGTGAAAACAGATGGTCCTCCACGAGTTACTGCAATCCCCGTAATGGCCCTGTCATTTTGGAAAAGAAATTGCATTTAAAATTAGAGGGCAAATGCAACTCCTCCATACACGATCAAACCACTACTGACAATTGGAGGGTTATATCCAGTAGCATGCAGATGTCGGCACTCCTAGGAAGGATTTTACCTGAACACACAGGCAGAACCATATAAAGCAGAATAGTTCCCTCACTCTTTGTGAATCTTGTGGTCAGCCACCATCTTCAGTTTGCTCATGTGGTTCCATGCCATTTTCCTGCTCTCTTCTGTCAGGTCTTCAAAGGAGGAGTCCTCGCTGATGGAAGCTAGAAGATCGCGTGCAGAGAAACAGATGCACTCTTTGATATTTATTCAGCAATCATAACACAGTTGGGCCCTTGAGCAAATCCCTTAACCTCAACTACTCCTGGGCTGCTGGGTGTTCGCTGACCCTGCTCTGATCCCAAGCCTTCCTCACTTACACACCACTTCGGACTATTCCATCTGCTAAATAAACACCAGTCTTGTTTTTGTGTGCCACAGCTGCACCAGAACCGGTCAAACGGCGCCATCAAGAGGCTGAAAGCTGGATTTCGACACTCCTGCACCTCAAACATACCGAGCTGTCCCGCTAGACCGGGGGGGGTAATTCTCCATACATGGATTATTCATTTAGCCGGAGGAAATTGTTGACGATTTGGCTGTTTGGTCTGTCTGTTCTTCAAAACTCTCACTGGATGTTTTGTTATACCAACACATCCTAATCCTCAAACCTGCTCGGAGCAGGTTTGTTCTGTGTAAACAAGGATTAGCCCGCACACTTAATTAGTGTCCGTGCGTGTAC
>JAODKM010000075.1:14637389-14647990 GCA_026780845.1 Petrocephalus sullivani
CTCGGGCTGCACGCCTGGTAGGGGGTGCACGGCCCGGAGGACGGCGCCCGGCTGACCCGCCCGGGAGGGCAGTGCTGCTCGCCCCTGAGCGTGGTCCCCCCGCCGCCCCTCCCTGGCCCGGCCATCGCTGGGTCAGCATGAGATATTCTGAGTCTGCCCAGCACTTAACATTAATGTGATAGACGGCGGTATGGGTGCCCCATCCGTTAAACGCTCGCTTGCCTGCCGCCCTTGAAAGAGCCTCCATTTAGCTGGAATGACGTTTTGTCTGAAAGCTATCAAGTTCAAGGGACAAGGGCTCACCCCTCCTTCTACCTGCAAGGGCTTAACCAACCTCTCATACACACCATCAGAAAAACTGATATATCTGGATGTAGATAGATGTTATATACAGCATGGTGTATTGGGGTGTCCTTGACTGACTGGCACGCTGTGAATTATAAGTTTATGCACAGCAACAGTTCTTTCAAAATTGGTGACCTTTATGGGCGTAGATAATATGCATATAAAATTTTGAATTACAAAGGGCCACACTATGAAGGGGGTCCCAGCAGTTTCTGGGCATAAAAGCCGTCTCTTTGCCAGGGTCCAGGTCATCCCCACTGCCATCTGTGCATGTGTGTTTGTGCAGGGTGAAAGCTGCACTGAATATTACTAATCTGTCCTTATTATTATGTCATTTGGATTTGGAAGATGAGCCACATTTCATTTTAACACATACGACTTTGACACGGTGTCGGTCGTTGGTTCAAAAGCCCCTGGCCGACGGTGCGATGTCACAGCTGGGCCCCTGAGCAAGGCCCTTAACACCCAATTGCCTCAGGGTTGTCTGGCCTTGCTTACTCTGAAAAAAAAATGTACATCGCTTTGGATAACAGTGTTAGGCAAATAAATAAAAGGACTTTATGGATTTTATGGATTAATGAGTGTTACCCCAGGCCTCCCCTCAGAATAGTTGTTTAACATGGGCTAAAAAAAAAAAACAGCAGTAGAAAAGAAACGCTAGAGACACTAGAGAGGGTTAGGGTTAAGATTAGGGGTTAGGATTAGGGTTAGGATTAGGAGTTAGGATTAGGGTTAGCAGCGCCATTAGGGGCAGAGCTGTTTGATCTACTTCTCTTTTGCTTACTGGTATCATTTCAAAAGTACAGCTCTGACTTGCGTCGCCAAATTCAAACGCACTGGGTTTTTATCGCAGTGTGTATCTGTATATAAAAGGTGTTATTTTGCAATTACACAACTCTAATTTTATTCTTTCAGGAAAGGTGTCAAATTTGCAGGAGCAGCTGGCTAATTTACAGAGCACCCAATAAAATCCCAACGCTAACATGAGTTTGAATAATTTAAATTTTTATTGGAAGTGTTATTAAACCTACAATCCAATGAAAAAAACCCGCAATAGATGCAAAAAAATAATTATTCAAATGAGCTTCTGGTTGTCTGGTCTGCATACAAGCTTTATTTTTAACAAACATATTTCCCATTAAAATTAATGACCAGGGTTCTGTAAATGAATTCACCTGAAAACAGTCTGTGAAATACAGAAGATGTGTGGGTGTTTCTATTTAACACCGAGGGTCCATCTCTTTTTTTTTCTGCAGGCAATATTCAATAATCTATGAGTGCTGAATGTAGCTGGTTAAGAAGCACCAGCCACATTTAAAGTTAACAAACCCAGCAATAAATCCAGGTGACCCATTCCAGCTAACTGCCACAGAACAACTGGGAAGATCCTATAATCAGCAGTTTATACATACGATAAATTAAGAATGATATACTAATTTTATTCAGTAATATAACTAACTAGCACAGCTCCAGAATGTAGCGAAAAAATTTCACCACAAAATCAAAGCCAGTGCTTAAGTATGGTGCTTCTGCTGGACCATAATTTGAAAGCTCATATTTCAGATTTTTTGTACAGATGATTAATATTAAGAAGGAAATTGCATACATAAGGGGTTTACCCGATTTCATATATATGTGGCACACATGACTAACCTGATTATGCATGCATAACAGATAGAGAGTATCTGTGTGACACACACACACACACACACTATATATATATATATATATATATATATATGTATATGTAAAACATTACATGACTAACCTCATAATCCTCATAATCATAATTGTGTTATGGGCAGTAACTAAATCTATTTAAAATGCAAGTATATTTATATAGCGTGCGTAGTAAATACGCTAGCATATAAGTTATACTACGTATCTAGAATCTTAAATACATTGGATATATTGTGCATAACAAAACACCCCACACTGATTTTGCAGGAAACTATACATTTCTGTTTTAATATTAATTACCAAAAGTGACTCACATAATGACTCATTTTTTTATTGTTTTGCCGGAAAAAAAGGGTCGAAACCTTTTCCAAGTTCTCTAAAAATACAAAGATTTTAGCATCTGCCAATTTTCTGCTTATTTAGGCTTCTGTATGTTTTCCTGGTCGTTTTAGATAATTGAAATATTTTTAGCAATAGGATTATTCAGCGACCACCTGAATTCCTACAGCAGGGTTAGGGTGACTAAACAGGCTGGTCCCTTTCACTGTAAGTCTTGGCAAAAGGTGATTTCTAAGCCTCATTGTGCGATCTCGGACATCCCAGTACGTTCCGCTTTCTCATGTCTCGACGTGCCGGAGCCGTAGCCGCGGAGGCAGCACTCTGTGTTTTTTTTCACCTTCCTCCTTCCTGAACGTGAGCCAAACAAATAAATGCGCGTAATGGATGCACATGCATGCTTAACCCTCAACCTCAGAGAAACAACAAAATTGTGTCTTTCCAGCGAAAGGCACGCGTGATTGGACAGGATGTGGTCAACGTCTGAATCGTTCTCAGAGAACCTTGCAGTTTACATCAGCAAAACCTGTGTTTGGTTTGCCTAATGTATTCCTTTGGGTTCTGAAATCTAAAATCCTAATGTGCATTGAACAAGCTTATAGTTCCCTTTAAATAAAGGCCACAAATCACAGTTCAATGAGTCCACTCCTTTCCTCTCTTCTCTCCGATGAATTTTAGCAAAACACATTAAAATCAAATATCTTTCTGTGGCGGAGCAATTCAAGACCCTGGAACTGAAATAATTTTCCACTAAAAAATGCATGAGACAAATAAATGCACTTTATGTTCCACAAGAAAAGGCCGTTTCAACAGCCTAATGCTTGGAGAAAATTTCATTCTATCAAACAGCTATTTCATTCTTTGCCAAAGCTCCAGCTCTCCTCTGTTGCCTGGCAACCATAATTCATAGGAGCTCCTAATGGATACCCTTCCAGCACTGAGAACATTAAGGTAAAAAGAATAAATGCCTTGGGTGATTCTCGAGATCTTTCATTATGCATGAATTCTATTTTGTGTGTGTGTGTGCGAGTTTTCTATTTATTTATGCATTTATTCTTCTGACATGACCCTGCCACATTTTTTGCTATGCTAGTTTTTAATTCCCACGGTTGTCCGCGGCACAAACGACTCACGAGCGGCTGAAAATGCGATTAGGGTTAACGGCCTGCTGCGTCGATGCTACGTGAACACAGAGGAGCCCAAAGATTGCAAATTGGTTACAAAATTACGACTGACTCATATCATCAAGCTGTTACTTCATAATTACATAATTTCCTTAGTCTGCTGTTGCCACTGGCTAATTAGCAATTGAGCTGAGCTGCATATTGTAACATATTAATATTAATTCCCAGCATGATAATTCAATTTTAAGCCCATCACGCAACAGGTTAAGCCTAGCGCTCATTTGCGTGAGGGAAAATATGAGGATCCTGGAAACAAGGTCACTTGAAAGGCACTTAGTCATGTTCAAATGCTACGTTTTGGTTTATGCCCATATTTTTCACTCCATCTCATTTGAGATGCCTGGTTAGCCACAATTACTCAGTGCGCTGCTCAGTAGTGCCACGTGCACGTAATCAGCACGCCGATGAGCCATCCCTGCCCAAACCTTAGGTTTCATTTCTCTGTTCTCCGATCAGTTATGAAGCCACAAACCATCATATTTCCACTGGAACAACTGAACTGTTGTAATAAGTGTTCCCCAAACTGGACCTGGTTGTTACCATGTTTTGTAGGTTTTAAACACCAGAATGTAAGTTACATACTGACAAAAATTCACTTGCTACTGTTTTAGCTCTTTTATGCAAAGAAACTAACAGCTTATATCCTCCATGTTGCCTATCTGCCCCCCAAACCAAGGCCACTTAGCTTAAGTGCTCCACTCTAAGGTTCAATTTGCGTCTGGGATCTAAGCCACATTTTACCACCTTATAGCTAAGCTATAAAAGTGAATTCCTCATAAAATTAGGATAACTGTTTCTTAGTAATTTTCACCCAGTCCTGGTATAATATTATGCCAAAAGTCACATATATGTTTTAGGATTTCTTTTGAAATCTTCTAATGCCATCTTAACATTTAACATACATTTTATTTTTGGCAAAATCTGAGTCTTTAATTGTGTTGCTAGTCCTTTTTCCTTTAAAAACACTTCTTGAAAAAGATTAATGGCAGCCGGAACCTCTGCACACCTGTGACTGGGGGTCTTTTCAAAGAGAGCTGCCAGAGCTGGGGCTTTTCTGATGAATACTGTAGCACTGGATGGTCTTTGAATAAATGCCACAACCCAAACACAGGCAGTCATCTATAGCGAATGCAACAGTTCAGACAAGGCTTTCTCATGTACACTGACCAATATGTTCATGCTTAATGAAAACAATCCTATATCACAGATGGAGACATGGTCACTCTCCCTTCCTCTGAATTAATACGTAAAACATAAATAACACAACCAGGAGATATTTCCTCCATGTTTGTTAAATAAACATTTTTTATAACTTCACATAATAAAAATAGAGAGGCCACAGGGCGGTGAGGGGAGGGGAGGGTCACAGGGATCCCAGTCGAAAGCTTATTAGCCCCCAGACTGCCCCTCCCCTGTCGCTCACTGATTCAGAGTATATTATTGGCTAATAATGAGGTTATCCCTTCGTGAATTAAATTTGTGAATTATGGACCCATTTTAGAAACACAAAGAATGAGCGTTGGTGGTGGGCTTATAAATGCAAAGAGTTGGGAAGACCTACCATAGATAATGAGTTGGAAAGCAGGGGCCCATCCTGGCTCAGCATATTGGACACAGTGATGGCGGGAAGGTCCATGTTTTGGGGGTGGAAGGAGTTGAGTCCATTTTGAGAAATGGGGGGGCACAGGGGGTGGTAGCCTCCGGCCTCCGCCTCCGGCATGTGGACCAAAGCGTGCTCAGGCAGGGTTGGGGGGGTGATAGGGGGGATATTGAAGTCTTCGTCACCGAGGCTCGGTACGGGATAACACTGTTTGGGACAAAACAGACAAGAATAAGGTACACCATAGAGACAGGCATACAGTACCGCAGCCCCGCCATTAAAGTGTTAATCACTCCTCCTGTTCACAATGTTCACCGTGCGAAAAAGAAATTTACACAAGCTACACCTGACAAAACCAAACCCTTGGAAAATACATTATATGGACAAAAGTATTGGGACGCACCTCTTACTCATTGAATTCGGGTGTCTCATTTAGACCCATTGCCACAGGTGTATAAAATCTAGCAGCAAGCCATGCAGTCAGGTCTACAATAATTTGGAAAAGAATGGGTCGTTCTGATGAGCTCAGTGAATTCAAGCGAGGTTCTGTCATAGCTGCATGCGAACCTCGCATGGCCAAGCACAATGTTTCGGATGGAGGGGTGTAAAATGTGCCTCCACTGGAGCAGTGGAAACCTGTTCTGGGGAGTGACAAACCATGCTGCATGCAAACCTCTCATGGCCCAGCACAATATGTCGGATGAAGGGGTGTAAAATGTGCCGCCACTGGAGCAGTGGAAACCTGTCTTGTACAGTGACAAACCATGCTGCATGCAAACCTTGCATGGCCAAGCACAATGTTTTGGATGGAGGGGTGTAAAATGTGCCACCACTGGAGCAGTGGAAACCTGTCTTGTACAGTGACAAACCATGCTGCATGCAAACCTTGCATGGCCAAGCACAATGTTTTGGATGGAGGGGTGTAAAATGTGCCACCACTGGAGCAGCGGAAACCTGTTCTGTGCAGTGACAAATCATGCTTCACTGTCTGGAAGTCTGAAGAATGAGTCTTGGTTTGGTGAGTATCAAGAGAACGTTACCTGCCTGACTGCATTGTGGAAGAGGACGGAGTTTGGTGGAGGAGGGATAATGGTATGGGGTTGTTTTTCAAGGGCTGGGCTAAGAGAGAAGGGTACCCTTAATGTTTCAGCATACCAAGACATTTTGGACAATTCTATGCTTCCAAATGTGTGGGACCAGTTTGGGGAATGCCCCTTTTCTGTCCCAGCATGACTGTGCCCTGGTCCACAAAGCAAGGTCCATAAAGACATGGGTGGGTGAGTTTGTTTTGGAAGAACTTGGCCCGCACGGAGACCTGACCTCAACCCCATCTAACACCTTTGGACTGAACTAGAATGGAGATTGCAATCCAGGCCTATGGAGTAATATATATATATATATATATATTATAATATATATATATTGAGGCCTGTGGACATAGAATGGGATGTCATTAAAATGACTGTAGGTGTAATGTCCAGTGTCCCTATACTTTTGCCCATGTAATGTATGTCATTGAGTTTGCTCTACTGGTACATACTTGTGACAGTAGTTTGTTTCGCTTCCATTCATGCAAACATTGCAACGTATGTATAGCAAAAATATTTTAAAATAGCTCTCATATTATACAGTTGTGTATATATAACAATATGCACAAAAAGTCCAACCCAGATAACCTGACATATTACACTTTTACACTACACTAGGTCCGAGCAGGATTATAGCAAAACAGAAACACAGTTACCAAGAAAAACAACTAGGAGATAGAGTATGTGCACAATTAATTCATTATGAACTTAATTTTAAAATATTTAAAAGTGATTCCAATAAAATTTTATTCATGCCAAGTTGAATTCAAATTTCAAAACAGGGCATTAAATCATCACCATCTGTGCATGAGACATCGCTTTATTTGACTAAACAAAGGCTACTTATGATTATAAGTCAGGAAAATAAACACAACTCCTGTTTTAAAAGAACTAAATCGCTTTAATTCAAGGTGACAGCCAGTGACTTGCTAGGGAGGATCAAATTAGAAATTCTTTTAGCTCTTGAAATAATCCAACTGAAAACCTAATTCATTAAATCGACTGTAATACATTTGGAAGGTACAGCTGTACATTGCATAGAAATGAATTACTGCTTTGACACCCTCCTACATAACTTTTTAATCAGGGGGAAAAAAATCTGTAAGACGGCCAGTTAAGCAATTATCGAAAAAAATCACATCCAAAACTTTAGCCCAACTGTTTCCTCTACAGATTCCAACAGATCTCATATTAATTTCCTCTTTTTAACCACAAACAAATCTCATTATGAATTCCCTTGTTGTTATTAGTAATGGCATACTGGCATCATTAGTGCTTATAGAAACAGGTACTGTATATAAATAGCTTTTAGTTTTTACCAAAATGGCTGATGCTAAGCTAAGTAGCAACAGAACTCTGTGATTTGTAGCTCTGAAGCTTTATCTGCAGATAACCAAGTGGCACTCTGTTTCTCCATCTTGTAGCATGAAGCCACAAGGAAACAGACTGTTTAGCTTCCTGAAAGGAGCTTTCATCCGAAGACTCTATTTTAGGCACTGACAACCTGAACATAAAACCATAATGGATTATCATACCCCACTGAACAGATGATGTATCTGCCCTGGTGCTGAATTTACAGGGCTATCGCAGCATGACATTAATACCTTATTCTTAAAATGCATTTTAATTTAGTATGTCAGTAACACCTAATACTTACTTTAGGATGCAACACAGTTGGGAATTAAAATTCTATATAAGTAAAAATGTTGTTCGTTAATCAATTAAGCAATTCCTTGTTGAGTCCTGAGTGATTTGAGTTCAATACTCACTATAACAAACTCAATTTTACTCGACGAAATGATTGTTTCCCAATGTCGTGCCTCTTGTCAAAGAAGGTCCACTGTCAACCTCAAGCATCCAAAAAAGGCTTTAGATATTAAAAAAGCATGCAGAAAGAAGCAATAACGGGTGAGACTGAACAGAGAAACGAATAAATAAACCATACGGTATAAAACCAATCGGCCGTAATCACTTTCATCTCCCTCAATGACAAACAGCCAAGGATTCTCACCGGGGCATTGCAAAGATAATGGGAAACGCATGGATACGACTGCAGCAGGTTTGGAGCGACGCCATTGCATCGTAGGCCGGTGGTAAATAGCCATGGCAACACCTCGCCGTCCTCGGGAGAACATTAAAAATGATGCATCTGTGAAAGACCGAGGCCAGCAATGTATCAAAAACACACATAGTGCTGAAAAAGGAGTCAAGGCAGGAAAGGAGCAGGGGCTTCAGCACATTAACTGCGCCGGTGACTTACATTAACAAGTGTGTATTTTAGCATGTAGCAAGCCTGCGGCATTAATACCAACGGTCCCGGGGGTTTATAAGGACTCGAATTTGTACTCAAACAGTCACTGAGCCGAGGTCCAGGGGATGGCCAAGACTCCTGAAAATTTTAGGCTGGAATTTATTGTTTATGTTTAAATAATTAATACAAATTATGCGTAATACAAATGAAATACGAAATGAAAAAAGCCACCATTGCATTCACTCTGCATTTACCAATGCACTAGTAACACGATGCACTAGTAACACGATGCACTAGTAACACGATGCACCAGCCACGATAATGGTGGCTAACAGAGATGGGTGCGTGATTCCGGAGGATTTGTCACCTAGTCTTATTTAGGAGGTGAGTCTAGGATCCACTGACACTGTTTATCCTCCAACAGGGCTGCTGGTCTTTAGAGTACATCTGGGTGATATTCATTAAGACTGTTCCTTTACATGAATATGGGAGAAGCGCAGTGTAAATGTACATCCCAGAATATCCATCGAGGATACTCCCAGGTTACCAACTTATTAACAGGACACATTACCACTATACCGGGAGCCTAGTACCTGTTCAAAGTAAACAAATATGGCAGTTATTTTATGTTACATATATTTTCAGTGTATTTTACTTTCTCCAAGAATAATAGAAGTAGCTATAGAATCTTTTTCAGTTTTTCTTATATGACTGGTAACCAATATCAGCAATAACTGAGCTGGTAACCAGAAAAAAAAGAACGCTGTCACTGTCCTAGAATGCTTTAGACGATTTTTTGAGAATTTTCAAGAAAATAAAAAAAAAATGATTAAAAGAAAACAAAATGGAATGAAGGATAACCACAACGCGACAATAAAGCATGCTGTTAATTTTGAGCAATGAAAACGTTGAGTGAAAGCTGAGGTTGTGTAATTTAATTAGGAGGCCCACTTTCTCAAACTGCTTTTCATTTCCAGTCAGGCTTTGCAGGACGATACTGGAGCAATCTTGTCAGTAATGAATACCTTAGGGACTCTGAACAGTATTCATTTGACTGGCACGTTACAAGCATCTCTTTAGAGCTAGTTTGGACTTGCTGAGTTGCCAGCTTTTGTTTAAAAAAAGAAAACCCATGAGCAGACAAACAATTTTTGTTTGATTTGTTTTAGCCGTGAATTTTGACTGAGGCCTACAAACACTCCCCTCTGTCAATTAATCACAGAACTGCACGTTCAAATTTTATTTTGAAGTTTATATATTTTATCCCAGCATCTCTTTTGCTGAATCTCTAAAAATTTCGAATCACCATGTTCAAGCAGCTATATCACTTAAATGACATGGTCTTATGATAGGTACAGCAGAGTATCCTATTAAATTACGTAACTATCAATAATAAATCTGACTTTTTACACTGAATTATATATGAAGGGCATCTGCTATTGCTATTGTGTTTATTGAATGCCACCAAGAATAAAAATGTTTGGGTTTATGAGATCGGCCAGGAGGAAGGGAAGCTATGGGCTGGGTGTGTGAAAAACAGAAAACGACACTTAATGACCTTTGGACACGTATGTTATTGGCATCTTTCATGCCAGAGGCTCCCAGCAAACGTGGGTGGAGTGACACTGCCATTGGGGCAGTGGTTTCACGAGCCAGTTGGAGGCAGGTCCTCAGGGGCCAAATCAAGCTCGCTACAGGGGGAGTCCCTATTAATCAAGTCAAAGATTCCACATGCATGCCAGACCGTAACCCCCAAAACCCCAAATGTCATCTGTGAGAATGTGGAATGGTTGCTTTATAAAGAAAAAATACACATACTGATATCTAGAACCCTGAATGTGGGAGGCATGGCGTTGCAGTGGTTAGCACCTGGGCTCAAGTCTTTGCAATGGCTGTGTGTGTGTGTGTGTGTGTGGACATGTTTATATTACGTTGTGGGGACCCAATGTCCCCACAGTGTGAAAAAAAATAGTTATTTTCTACCTTGTCGGGAGATTTTTTGGTCCCCGTAAGGATAACCTCAATTTTATAAAAATCTGGGTCTGCAATCAAAAAACTAAAAATGCCAAAAGTATTTTGTTTGGTTACTTATGGTTAAGGTTAGGGCTGGGTAGGGG
>JAODKM010000075.1:14648090-14662170 GCA_026780845.1 Petrocephalus sullivani
TAGGGGTTAAGGGTGTCATAGTTGGGATCAGGGTTATGCCCATAGGAATGAATGGAGTGTCCCCATAAAGGTAGGAAGACAGGGTTTGTGTGTGTGTGTGTGTGTGTGTGTGTGTGTGTGTGTGTGTGTGTGTGGAGTTTGCATGTTCTCCCCGTGCTGTTGTGGGGTTTCCTCCAGGTACCCCAGTCTTAAAATATTCTAAGGTAAATTGGAGTCACCAAAATTGCCTGTAGGTAGGTGTGTGTGTGTGTGCGTGTGAGTGAATGGTGTGTTAGTGTGCTCTGCAGTGGGTTGGTGCCTCATCCTGAGTTGTGTGTGCGTGTGAGTGAATGGTGTGTTAGTGTGCTCTGCAGTGGGTTGGTGCCTCGTCCTGAGTTGTGTGTGCGTGTGAGTGAATGGTGTGTTAGTGTGCTCTGCAGTGGGTTGGTGCCTCGTCCTGAGTTGCGCCTATAGCTTCTAGGATAGGCTCTGGACCCCCTGTGACCCTGAATCGGACAAGCAGGCACAGAAGGTATCCAGAAAATATCATCCAAAAAGTATTTCATTTTTTCCCACTACAGGTTTCAGTGCAATTCAGAACAGAAGTGAGTATTGTGTACAGTATAAGTTTACATGTACCTGAAAGTGGTTAGTCAGAAAGGACTTTTCTGAAGTGGAAACAGTTATGAGTGCTACTCCATAACAGTTTCTCTGACAGGATTGGGGGGACTTTTCATCTGTACTAGTAGGGCACCTTTTAACAGTTTACTCTTTCAAAGATCTTTTTCAGTGTTATTATGATTTTTGTAGATCTGAAAAACTACACCAATAACATTTACCTTATTTTAATGGGCCAGGGATATATACTTAGATAACATATACTCCCTAAAGGTTTATTATAACCGATCCAGCATGGGCTGGTTGCTAGACTGAAGGTTTCTGAATATGTGGCCAGCTTCAGCAGCTACTGAACCTGAGGGATTGAGAGGTCAAGGCCTATTTCTGAACAGGAAATGTTCCGGAAAAACCGGTCATGTACTGGGACTGGATGGTGATGCTTTGAACAAAACTCAGTCCATTTTTTATTTTTGAGATGAGAGCCACAATGACCTAAAGTCAAGCTTACTCATCATATGTTGCAGCATCGGGAATGAAAACTTACTTCTTACATTTTCAAATCTCAGTAAATCCATAGAAATTTTCTGGAAAACCTATCAAATGGACTGAGTGAGTTTTGGAAATGCGCTCTTCAGTTGCATCACTACATAGCTACATCATCATTGGTGCGCTGGTACTCTGGTAATTACCAGAATCTCTGTGAAGTTGTGTGGAACGCCCTCTGACGACCAAATGGCACCCAGGCCTTTGTTTAAAGGGGGGTGGGGGGCTCACTCAATGGAAAGGTGTACGACCCCTGGCGAAAGTTTCATGGCACTTTGCAATGATGCCCACTCTCAGAACCGCCACGACTGACCGCGCTGTCAGGGCTGAGGTCACATTGTCCCTGATGGTATACAGCAAAAGACTGCCAGCGATTTCACGACCAATCACTTCGGTTCAGGCCTTGCCTGATGATAACAGAGCACGATAATTATAGGAAAAGAGAAGCATACTACACCTGGAAATAAGGTGAAAGTTCAATTTTAAAACACCAGAGTCAGGGCGCTCATTAAACTTACGAAGCTGCACAACTGCTCCTATAAATGTGCTGTATGGAAGAAGCTTTACTTCGAATTATAATACCATAATCAGATAGTAGGCAATGCTGCCCCCTCACAGCATTATTTGTGGGGGCCCAAGCCCGCCAGCATATGCCATTACTTAGCCGTGTCTTTAAGCTGTAGAAGTGTGCATTGATGTGATAATAAAAGGAAGATTTCGAATTTTCCCTGCAGGGTGCATTAGTACAGAATGAGTGCCACCGTTTCCGAGTGCATTATTTTTTTCCTCTTCCAGTTTCTGAGCGTGACTAATAAAACACGTGTCGCAGGCATGATCTTGTCTGAGAACAGTGGCTGGCTTCCTGCCGTGCCTGTGCTTGATTGTGTGTGGTTTGCTTCTGCGTTACTTTATCTACAAACCGCTACAAGACAAGCCAGAGAGGGACACAATCTGCTTCTCTGCAGAGACGCTTCCGAGAAAGTGATCAGATTTCCATTCTGTCACCAGGTCGGGCGCAGAGAACCCGGTGGTCGAGCGTTTCACCATAAAAACTCGAGCTCCCTGCTGGGTCAGATCAGGCCACACTGGACTGCTCTCAACATCCTGTTATGTGACTCGGACTGAAGGGGGCGGAAGTGCACGCATTGATTTTCGGCTACCCTGAATTTACATGAATTGTTTCTTAAGCACACCATATCATGCTCACTGCCTGGGTCTGCATGACTTTCTCCACAAATGTAACGGCCTACAAATTGCCCCCCCCCCCCAGGTCCACACCACCCCCGGGGGTCCAGGTTGATACATATTTGCCTCAACGTGATTATTCGGCCAACAGTTTTGTATTATTATTATAATTCTAATATAATTGCCATTGGGTGCAGCACATTGTAATTGCTTTGGATTGCAGAATCAATAGGCCTGTGGTAGGTCTGAGTTCCTCAGGCAGTAATGATTATACCCAAGAGCCAAAGAGAAGGTCTGTCCTTTATCCTACGTCGGCATGAGACACGTATTCGCACTTACAAGGGCAGTTTCACTATGTGCGTAATACGATTATCAATGCTTTTTATTGATAAAATATATAGTTTCATTCATACATTATTACTTAATTGCAAAAGTCAAATTTTAGGTATTATATTTCAGTAATTGACCAATTTCTACAACTTCCCTAGTTATTTGATTGCTGATTTAAGCATTGACTGGTTTATAAAATTATTAATGAATGAGCTTCATGTCCAGATCTGTAATGGCAAAATAAAAAAAATAAGAAACACTAAATATACATGAATTAGGCAAATACACATCTGTACTCCAAGCCCGCTGTGAGGCAAGGAGTCCATTTCCCACAGATGCAATCTCTGCCTTCCGGATAGCGTGGAAACTGATTCAATCTCCATGTTCACTGATTCAAATAAATGCAATTATACCCTGACACCCCGAGATCTCAAGGCTACCTACTAGAGCCCTGACAGCTGGGACACCGTGGCCAATCAGATGACGGGCGGCCCCTGCCTGATCAACATGTATGTATTGCGTGGGGCATGAATATAATCTTCAGCAACTGGGTGAGATGTAACTCCTAGCATTGCTGGTCCAAGGTGAAAAATAGCCCCCCCCTCCCGACCATAAATGTTGTTCTCCCATCCTGTCACATGACCACTGGTAGTAGAATTTGAGGCTGTTGTGTCTCTAACCGCCTTGTGTCTACTTCTTGGAATCAGTCTTAAACTGTCTGTTGCATGCAGGGAAGATTTCTGGGGCCCCATTTAATCAGCCAGTTTGGGGCCTCCTGCCTCCCCAGGTGTAGTGACTGTTCGTAGCCAACAGGGGGCCCCACACAAATGCATGGTAGTAAGACATGTGAGGTTATTTACCCAGTGTGGCCGGGGACAGTCCATGTCCCGTTTCCAGGTGGCTCCTGTCAGTTTCATGTTTGGCTGTCGCTGGATGGCACTCTCCTGAAGTGAGACGCAGGGGGGGGGGGGGGGGGGGCGGGTCAATTTCACTGTTTTGGACTTGTGGCTCATGCATGGGGGCAAGCAGTTTGCTAAGTAAGCCATCAATGTAGCATATTGGGTTGACCAGCACTGCGTGGCCCATACCACTGACATCACCTGTATCACATGGGTGTTACATGACTGAGATGGATCTTGACCACTTCCTGGCTGTTTTGGGATTTACGGCCATGCAACTATCTTCTTGAATAGTTAGTTGAGCACCACCTCAGTTCCCATACTATCTCCATAGGAGCACCTTAGCCATGTTTTTGCCACCAGCTCGTTTAATTAACTTAATTTCTTAAATAGTACTTATTGTCGAAGCGTAGAGTGCTAGTGTTCAAGTCGACAAGTGAAACACTTGGGTGCATTGGGGGTACTAAGGATTTACACGACTGCTGTACACCACATCTTCCCTGTCCTTATCCCCCCGTACCAAAAACAAAAATACATAAGCAACCATCATAACCAGCTACCAATCAAGAAATTTACATAGCAGGTACGTCTATCCAAAGCAACATAGAATTGAGAAAGCAGGGTCAGACAGTCCCTGGAGCTATTGGGGCCTGACGGTCTGGTGCACGGACCCAAAGGCCTCAGATACAGAATCCTAACCCGCGGAGCCACACACCAACCGCAAATGTCTCTGAATATCTGGACAGACATCAGACAGATCACTGTCAATGCAGGCTTTCACAAATAAAGTCTCCCGTATCACTGACTGACAACTTACAGGATGCAGTTTGCCAGGATTTGAGGCACATGGCATGCGGCCACACAAGCACACGGCAGAAGCCGGGTGTCCGTTAGCGGTGGGCCGAGTAGCTGTGCACGGCACTTGCTGGGTAACACATGTAACACGCAGTATTCGCACGCCGAAGGTGTAAATGTCCATGGAGCTGCATGTTAGCACCTTACGCATGTGTCGCTGCACCACTGATGCCAGCCGCGTGCTTTGTAACACATGCGGGATCGCCGTCACATTTTCCCCTGCAGCAGATATTAAGATGGAGCGCTTGCATGGGCCAGCAGCGGTGTCACGCTAACGCCCCGGGTGGGATCAGACTTGGCAGTCTACACCAAGCCGGGCTCAGATTGCGGCGGGAATCTCTTACCTTCTGCAAGGATCAAACATGCTCCTAAGTTTTGATATGATTTGTTTCTGTATCATACCTCAGTCTTATTGCACTTGTAAGGACTGAAGCACGCTCAGATGAAAAGTGTTGACTTTATGTAAACGACCACAGACAGACATGCGGTTAAGAGCTTGCTTGATTGATTGGTAAAATATTACAGCAAGAGTATTTTGCTCAAATTAATATCATTCTAGAGACTTTCGAAGCATTTTGAGACGTCTGATATTGCAATAACAGTCTACCATTGAATAAATGATTTATCATTTAAGTAGATATTTCTGTGATAAATTTAGAGAAATTTCTAAATACAGTGTTGAGGTCTGAATCATTCTGTATTTGAAGGGCTTTGCTTTTACAAAAATGGATGCAACAATTAATGCAGTAGCAACCAAAATAATTAAAATGTAAGAGCAGCATAGAAATGTAATATGTTAAATATTAAAATACTGGTAAAACATGAATTAAGATAATCATAACCTACAGAGCTCTTGGTTTTCTATATAAATATATAAAACATAAATATTTAATGCATTTATATAATATAAATATGTGCATATACAAAACATGAATATAGTAATATTCTGCTGATATTTTGTTGTAAACAAGCGTTTTTTGTGAGAAAATGGGGTTGGAGCTGCAGCTACATAAAACACTAAAAATGCTCCCCCACTAACCTGCAAAGCATGACACTTCATCTCCTTCATCTCATTAGCTGAAAGCCGGGCTTGGAGGCTTTGTTTGCCCATTATAATTACTCCCGATCGCGGCTGCCTCTGATAGCGCTGCTAATTTGTGAGGCATGCCTTTAAATTTGTTTAATTACAACTTGAGATGGAGGCAGTGAAGATTAATTAACCCACCTGGCCCGACGACGGGAAGTCCTGGCTCGATTCTGATGTGCTCATGTACATGTCTTCAAACTGTAAACAGAGAGAGACGAGATGTTTGAGAAGCTCTTAACATCTTGACAAAAGGGAGAGAGAGGAGAGGAAGAAAGAGAGGGAGAGAGAGAGAGAGAGTGAAAAAGAGAATCTAATCGGTTGCACATTGTTGGCCTTTTTCATCCAGCTGTGTTTTCTTTTGAATTGTCTTTATCTGTCTATTCCTGGGCCTGATGCTGGTGTGTTTGGGGTGATTAGTACGCCATTGATTACAGGCGAAACAGAAGGAGGGACGCAACCTGTATGGTACCCTATGCAACAGGCTTGTCAAGCGATGGTATCAACATCCAGCGGTTCCCACAGACGCACAGGAAGTGGGCAAGAGTGCAGAACAGAAATCTTAGGTTCCTGCCCCTGGGTCCAATCAGAAAACGGCAGCCACAACAAACCTTGACCAAAGGTAAACATGTTCTGTGGCAGGGTCCTGAGGGCTGCCCGACAAAGTGCCTGCAACCCTTGCTTCACAATGGATTACCAAACTCCTTTCAAGCCATTCACAACAATGCATTCGAAAAGACCCAAGGGCTGCCTGGTAATGTTGCCCGTTATTGTTTCCAACTCAGTTAAGGCAAATCTCACCATCAGCCTAATTGGATGTGGCCATAGATACAGGCCTACAATCAGACGCCACTTTCATAAATGTTTCAAACTCAATCTATCCCTGCCAGCTTGATTCTCAGTCTTGTGTCGGGACAAGATGTTTGATCGCGGGGTGCAACGGAGCGACGGTCCTGCCACGTCACGCACCTGGGAAATTAAAACCAGGCCTGGCCCCACATCAGCTTTCCAGTGAAGGTGAGAAATTCAACTGGGTAATAAAAGAAGAATTCAGTTTCTCCAGAAGGCCAATCGCTTTTTTGTGAGGCACTTCTCAAAGGTTTGCCATTTAAAGCAATAAAAGATGACTGATTGATATCAAAGACGAAATCAGCAATGATTTCAATGCCACGCGAGGCCTGTGCTACCAGACTTCCATTAGAAACCTGTCAGTCTGTGATTGGACCTTTGGAAAAAAAATCCTCATCCATTATCAGTACGAAAAGCCACAGGAACTTAGCTAAAAAAACTCAGGGATGAATGCTGTCACATGTGCTTGATTTGGTGACGTGTGAACTTGCATTATCAGACCGTAACATAATTTTCTGATTGAAAATAATCAAACACCTTGATCTTTTAACTCCTGAAGACAGCACAGAGAACTGACAAATGAAATGTTTGAATATGGATATTTTTGGCACAACATGCTTACTGTCTTTGTAGTTGAATTTTATCCAACTTCTAACTGCTTACCCTGGTCAGAGTTGACTGGAGCCTATCCCAGAATGCACTGGGCTCAATGCTGGGGTAGACGCTGGATGGGATGCCAGTCCATCACAGTCCACATAATTTAATTTAGTCTGGTTTAATTATGATTATACATCTTAAAAGCATCACCATCTATAATTTTATAAATCCATTACTAAAACATTTAATATAACTGACACATGCCGACCTGTGGTTGCTTATGATTACAGGGTAAATATTAAATATAGTTTGAGTGTTAACTCCCCCCCCCCACACACACACACAGTCGCTCTCATTCTGCACTTTATTATACTTACACATCCAATGTGTACCAAACTGCTTTCAATTCTCTTAATTTTTAAACAATATACAATATAATTGCCCAAGGTTGCATTTATTTGTTGTTTTTGACTTGTGAGTTTAACGTGAGCTCCCTGTGTCATACTTTGTGTACCCCTTTCCTGTCTTTGCACTGTGCAGAAACAATTCTGAATACCATCAAAACCGCTGAGTCTCCAATGTTGAATAAAGAACCAGCCTGCCCACAGTTCTAACTGACGGAAACAGAAAACTCACTCCTCTCTGCTCTTATTGGCTTTATACTTTTAACAAACAAGTCAACAAACAGTATTTGTATTAATGTTTGTTTTGATTTGACATACACTATTTATGTGCTCTGCCAAATCTCATCCAAACTCCAAGTCCAACTTCATTAAGACAGAGGATCCCTTTAAGCTTAACATACCCATAATCCTCAGCTTCACATGAGTACCTGGTCTTGGGGAAAGAGCTCACTTACCAGGAACATCTGGCAATTTAAAACATAAAGATGCCAATTCTCACTGCAGGAAAACAGCCGTTTTATTAGTTATGACAACCGTTGAATACTTTGATATTTTAACCTACTACACACAGTAAATCATACATAGTTCATAACAGACAAGCATTATTTCATTCTGTATTGGGATTGTCATCTCTGACAGGCATGACATCAAAGCCTGTTTCCTGCCTGGGGTCTCGAGGCATAACGAGGCCCAATAGCCCGTCACCAAACGTAATAATCCGTAACAGAACCTTGTAGCTAAACTCTGCTGGGAACTGTCCCAGTCAAGAAAATAAAATAGAATACATTTTTTTAAAAGGAGAATGTAAATCAAAAATTCTAAATTTCAAGTCGATTTTTTCTTACTTTTTAAATATCAATAAAAAATAGACCAGAATGTGTAGGCTGTTTCGGCACTTGGTTCTATTGTCAATAGCTATTTGGGTTTTTGGTGTTTATGTATAACTCGCAGAAAGTTACAGTACTATAACGCTAAAGCTTACCATATGTATCTGTGGGGATCTCCCAGCTGCATTACTTCATTCATTTCACCCCTGCTTCATTGACAATGTTGATTAATGAAGGGTTGACCAAAAACGCACAATGACTGGATCTGTGGTTGGCTCTGCTCTGAGCACCATCGCCTTCATATGGGAGCTCATTGCGAATAAGCTGCAAACTCTAAGCCATGACTTACCAGCCATTCCGGGTCCTACCCATTTTATTGCTCATATATAGCTTTAGATGTATCTAGAATTCCAAAGCGAAACTTAAAGCACTCTTACATACAACTGAGGCATTATCAGTGATCAATCATGCTTTTAATACTGACAGTAGCAAAGATATTAATTTACCGGTAATATTAAATGTATTTAGGCTAATATTCTTTTTTTTCTGTCCTTTACGTTGGCTCCTTTGTAGTGCCCTGAGATGGACAGGCATTTCCTGCCCATTGCCTTGTACCCGGTACTTCCTGGGATATACAGCACTGTGCAAACACCGTAGGCACTCAAAGGAAATGGCGGTTAAATGCTCTTAATGTTGGTCTGGAACTATGATATTATGTCAGTCAAAGTGTGTAAGCGTAGCCATTTCGAAACTTCTCCTAAAGTGTGCCCAGTATTTGCAGTAACCATCCAATATGTACTTGGACTCAATATGTTCTTGACCTCCATAAAGGCATTAAGCTAATTAAGTTAATAAATTAATTGAATCCATGGAATGGCTGAAGTGAACACCAAAGCGGTGCACATCTAACCGTCGGGCAAAATATCAGTGATTTTTTGGAGAACAAAAGAAATTCTTCTTACTTGTTATTGTGTTCCTGCAAATCTGCATATGCTGTAATGTTAGATCCTGCTTTTTTTACTCAGATAAACAGCCTTAAACACACACACATACAGTATGCATATACGTACAGTAAAACCTGTACACACACAGACACACCCATATACAGTAACCTCTGACCTCCAAGTTCTACAGCCATTTCATAAGATCCACGGGATGCTCTGAGAGTGCTAGTGAAAAGACTCTTCAGGGGTCAGCGGGACTCATAGCCACGAGAAGGAGTCGGACGCCTCAGAGGTGCTGTGCACGTATATGAAACAGACACACTTTGCAGGCTTACTCTGGATATTATGCCCCTACCATGACAGCTGCAGGGATCAAGTGCGGTGAGTGGGGAAGGGACAGGCTTCCCCAGCTACTGTCTCTCTCTGGATTTTGGGCGTGTGTCTCTCTAGATTCTAGGGGTAGGTCTCTCTAGATTAGGGGAAGTGCCTCTCTGGATTATGGGGGTGTGTCTCTCCGGATTAGGGTGAGTGTCTTACTGGATTTGGGGGGCATGTCTCTGGATTATTTGGGTATATCTTGCTAGATTAGGGGTGTGTCCCTTTAAATTGGAGGAGTGTCTCTCTTGATTGGGGTGTGTCTCTCTGCATTATGTGGGTGTATCTCTCCGGATTCGGGTGAGTGTCTTGCTATATTAGGGGACGTGTCACTGGATTGGAGGCATGTCTTTGTCCACATGGGACGAAGTGTCTGATATTGTTATATTTGTTTCTAACCCCAGTCTGATACAGGCGGCAGAGAAGGAAGCTCTTAGGACATTCTGTCCATCTATCCATCCATCCCTACACCCGTGGATGGGATGCAAACAGTTAGGTCTGTTAGGTGAAAAAGCTGACTATTGAAGTAAAGTTACTCTACACCTTATTATATAAATGAGGGAAGGGAAGACTCCTCAGTGGACGGCAGGGCATGTGGAGAATGTACATGTGCTAATATGTGGGGGAGAAGCTCCACCATGCCCCCTGTCAAGCTGCCTTCCTGCCTCTATGTTAAACCCCATGGTCTGCAAAGGAAAAACCCAACAACCGTCCCTGTACCAATGTCCCTGAGGGAAGAGATGTTTCCATTCATACCTTCCAGCAACAAAATCTGTTAAAGACACCTTTTTTTTTAATAAATCAAACATTTCGGCTTCTAGGAAATATGCGGTTAATACCATCTCTTTGTCCAAACTCCAGCTAACAGGATATCGCTATAAAATGTCAAATGCATTAATCATTCTGAGCCATAATGGCATCAGACAATACAGCTAATTATGATGTCAGGGCATGGTGGCTGTAGATCGCCCTACTCTTGGAGAGGAGATCTTCACTGGCAGTTATGTACACCTTTTGGAGCAGAACAGAAGCCGGGAACTCACATATGGAGAAAGGGGGCCAGCCCTGGAGGCGGATACAGAAAGCAGCTGATGGGTGGGTTCTTAAATCTGGGAGGGCCTGAGTGAAGCTCATTACACACGTTTTAGATTTAGGTTTAGGTGTAGATATATACAATATAGTGACGCGACAATACTACATCCTTAACCGTTAAGGGCGTGAGTAGGGCAGGGCAATTTACCGAAAATGCACTGAAAATTAACTGAAAATTAGAACCTCCTACTGACGTAATCTTGCTCATTCCGGTTAATTCGGTTAATTCTTTCCCCAATGCATACGTCCATGAACCAGCCCCTTAAAAAACATCATGTTCAGTCACGTGCCCCCATTTTGTCCAGATAACATCAGTCCACGTTCACTCAAAGCTAAGCATACATGTCACGCGCACAAAGACTGAGCCAACAAACTGGCTTCTATGGTAGCAATTTATAAGAATGTCCGGTGTTTGGACGCATTTTGGCTTCAGTGATGACGACTCCGAACCAAAAGAAGCGAAATGCTGCACCCTGCAGAAAAGCTTTTTTAGTGCCCAGAGGTAACACCACTAATATGTTTGGTCACTGGGAAACTTCAAAGATAAAATGTGACCTTTTTCACGAGACATTTTCATTTCCATACATAATTTCACTTAAAATTATTAAAATATAATTCTAATAACCCCAAGACAAAATCATTCCAATTCAATATAATTAGGAAAAAATAAATAAAAAATGTGTATTATATATATATATATATATGCATATATATTTATATATAAACTATTATTTCCATTAATCTGAATGGGTGAGGCCAGCTCTCCACAGATCGGCCCCTGCCAGGCCCACTGCGGGCCAGAGCCATACTCCCAAAATTCTGGATGCATCCTACTGGTAAACATGGCATTTATTTAGGCGACACTTTTAATCAAAGTGACATACAGTAAAGAAAGTAGAGTCATCCGGTCCCTGGAGCTCTGGGGTGCAAAGTGCTTTGCTCAGGGGTCCTACGGTGAACTCACTTTGTCCTCCACAAAATTCTAAGCAGCAAGATCATGGTCACAGCATCTGTACCTACAGAGCCCAACCAGTGCTTTGGGTAAATAGGAATAATTCCCCCATTCTTTTTTAGAATAATAATAATATTATATTTATTATCTTTATTAAATCTCATCACGGCATGGACTTGTTCTTCTTCCCACTATAATGCACAGATCCCCATAACCTAAAGTCTGCAAGCCTTGGCACAGAGCTGAATTACAGCCTTTACAATACAGCTGACTATATCCATACATACGAGCGTAAAAGTGATAGCTGGCAGGTCTGTACTGCTCAGCTTGTATTAGTATTCTGATCGGCTCTGTTGCTGAATGCAAAAAAAAATAAATCATATCCCCTGCTTTTATCAAGGAGAAACCGATGTCTTTTGACAGAGACGCTTCATAATAGCGATCCTCCGCCACGGCGGGAGAAATGACAGCGGGGGGCGTTTTATAAACCAAAAAATTCTACATCTATAGAGGGACCGTAATCATCACCGGTACGTGACACCGGTCTTTTCGAGGATTGGAGGTGGGGTATTTCGCGCTAAAAAAGCTACACCCTGGTCTTGTAATAGGCTCCATTGTGAGGGCGACATAATCACATACAGATGAACCCATCCAACCTACCAGCTCTCCTCGGTGCTCATAATGCCCACTCTCCGCCGTGCTGTTCAACCTCCCCTTACTTCATATGATTATTACACCTGTCTCAACACTATGAGATGCTGAACACAGAAATATTTCCACATTATACATTCTCACTTTTTCATTATTATTTTACCTGGTGTATGCTGTTAAACATTAGCTTCATCATTTCACATTCAGAAAAAAAAATACCCGGAATTACTTACAGTTGCTTAAATTGTGTGATATTTCTCTTAACACCAGACGTCAGAAGATGACAATCACGGGTAATTTAATTTTATATTACACTGTATTTATATAACATCATTCCTGGCATTGCTGCCCCACAGCACACAGTTAGGTGATTAAAAATATGACAGCTGTAAAGTGTTCTTTAAAATAGCCACTGGGCATCCTCTGCATTGGGCGTTTCAAAATTCACCTCCAAGAGGAACCATTTTTAATACGACTTGTTTATGAGAGAGTTATACCTTGTCTGATTGTTTTGTCATATGAACCTGAATTTGTTTTATTTTTCTGACTCAGAGGGGAATTTCAGTCCAAGAGACGATCCCATAGCGGCAATCCATCATCAAACATGAGGATCCCTGGTCCTTATTGCACACCTGGGCTCCCGGTAACTGGCATGTAACCTATCCCACACATCACTTCCGCTGGCATTTATGTGGATATTACTTATTTTCAAGGGGCGTATACAGGGACGAGGTCAAAGGGGCACCCGCCCCATCTGAACGCTGATTGGCTCCTGAAGTGGCCCCTGTCTTGTCACTCATCGATCCAAAACATATTATTGGCTAGTGATAAGGTTGGTCCCGCTGTATGAATTATGGTCTACCTTATGCCGTATGCTAGAATCATCCCTGCCTATTTTGCCATTAAATGCATGGGGGATTATAATATGAATATAATTTAAAAATATAAAAGGATGGAGTAAGACCCACATATACACACAAACACATACACACACCTTACTTATGGTGAGAGGTCTACATTTTGAATTTCCTGACCAAAATTGGATGTTGATGTCTAGGATGAGCAATGTTCTTGGCCCCAGAACCAATCTGATATGTCATTTGTTTCCCATGCAAGATTGCAGGGAGTGCAGAGTCAGCCTGGCCTGATGGATTAGCTGCTATTTGCCGCTAATCAGGTCTTGTGTCCTGTCGTGTTTGCTGCCTTTTTCGTACCTGTTGTTTTTTTCATAATATCAGACACAGATAATTCGCGCTAAATGGCTAACCTTCAGAAATTCCAGCGAAGCGGTCGATCTTTCGCGTTGTGTAATCTATCAAGCTTCCGCTCTCTTTTTTGTATAGCGAGTGACACATTTACGCGTGTGGTTTCGGTCCTCGCCCATGCATTATGTAGAAAATAGCGTCTGTATCGACTGCAAGGATGGTTCCAGAATAATAATAAGTGTTATTAGCACTGATTCTGCCATTTGTCCAAACAGTTCTGAGTTCAGGCATAAGAATGTCAAAAAACAGTGGAGACCATCGCGTCAAGCATTATTAAAAATGAAGTGACCTAATGTGTTGTTCTGTAAATTAATTTAACTTTTACCCAACGTATTAGTTGGAAAGCCAGTTCTGTACGTAAGATTGAGCAAGGAGATTATAGATCAGTATGGAAAACTGCCACGTAAAGAGTGCTGACCCGGCGATATAGGTTTTGTTCTGTTAGACAGAACCTGCCCCAAAACCAGTGTCCGTGGGCTAAAACCTGGAAAGCCAGCATTGGGAAACATGCATTTTCAGGACACATGTTAAATTAATTGTGCCCTTGAGAGTAATTAATGCTCTTCTGCTGTCTGTGACACCCCCCCCCCCCCCCCCCCCCCCCCCCCCCCCCCCCCCTCTGCCCCCCCCC